>VXBQ01008854.1:0-40834 GCA_013400175.1 Phainopepla nitens | reverse complement strand
TTTTTTTTTTTTAAACCTAATCCATTCAGTCAGCAGTCTCAAGAGTAAAAGCTTCTGCCTCAGCTTGGGGTTGATGCTTGGTCGAGCCTTAAAGCTTCATGGTTTTTTGACACTGCACTAAGTCTGAAGCTTTGATGTCTGAGGCTGTGCCTGCGCAGCGTAAATCATATTTTAAAGTTTATTGGTACAAAGGGTGCCTTTCCTCAGACATACACATGTGCATCCACACACAGCATCTCTCCACGTTTTTTAGCTACCTACAAGTTTCTGTAGGATTAGAGGATTCTTTCAGTTACTATTCCCACATGGATGTTGCCATCTTTAATTGAAAGCTCGCAGTATTTGTGGGCTAAGGTAATACATACTTGTGCGTGGCAGTGCTGATTGAGGGTCAAAAGAGAAATGAAAATGTTTTTGTCACTCCATTACTGTAACTGCTGTACCTGGTTCTCTTTGGCAGCGTGTAAAAGCTGTTGCTGAGGTCAGTGAGATTAAGTGAAGGCCAGGCCTGATGTACAGAAATCAGCAGTGACTTTTGGTGTGCAGACACAAACCAGACCATCTTCATGGGTCTCCAAGGAGCTCGTTTTTCGCTTGGCACAGTGTCTATGCAGGTCCTTTGGCTGCTGTGTTTACTGCTTCCCTGGGCCTGAGGAGATTTGAGAGCCACCTTTCTGAAGTGTTGAGTGCCACTAGCTGGGGAAGTTCGAGTCTGTCTTTCACAAGCTAGTGGAGCACACCAGGGCATGGGATTAGCAGGATTAGCAGGATCAGTGTCTGAGTTGTAGCAGTTCAAAGCTTTCTCCAGTGTACAGATTACTGCTGGCAGGAAGATGTAGCTCCCTATGGGAAGGGCAAGACACTGACTAAGCATTCATTCTTCTCTTTTGGTCATTCTCTGTTCCCAAATGTACTTTATACAAGGAGTGCAGAACACAGTTTGCACGTGTGCCTTCGTGCCAGATGTAAACTTTCTAACAAGCTATTCAAGCCAGTGGAACTGGTGATTGCCTTTGTATATCTCCTGCTTTCCATCCACACAAGTGAGAGTACACACAGAGGTTGGGCAGGCTAAAACCCATGCTGAACTTATTTACACAAAGTTGTAAATCAAAAAGCAGCACCCAACAAAATTCAGCACACTGAGTACTGAGGGTGACGTATGTTGTTACTCAGTTCAATGTCTTCGGAGGAAATATTAGAGGGATGGTATCATCAGGGAGAGAAAATATGGAAGAAGTCTGGAAGTGTGACTTTCTTGTGACAGAACAGTTCAAGTCATAGCAACTTCTTTCAGAGCCCAAGAGCCCCCAGAAACACAAGGCCAGGACTCTGAAGAGGTGACCAAGCAGAGCTTCATTCCCAGCAGAAGTAAAAAGACTCTTAGTGTAATAAAAAAATTAAATCTAATCCAACATCATCTGCAGTTATGAAGGATAATGCATAAAATCTGCTGTTTCAGGTGTAACTTGTGGTGTGGCATTTCAGGCAAAGCTAAGGCATGTAATACCTGTCAGTGGGACTTATGCTCTTAAATCCCACTAATGCTTTTAAAAAAAATCCTCACTGGCCCCTTAACCACTGCCAATGTCACCTGGCATCTTGTGCACCCACAGGGAATGCCTAGAAGTCCTCAGGGCAAAAAAATAAAGCAGAAGGTCTTTCTCCTGTTATTTTCAACAAAACTCTTTATCAGTCATTCTTTAAAGAGCTGAGATACTCTCTCATACCTACTATCTGCAGTTGTCACCTAGAGTAAAAAGCCAAGTATTCAGGCTTTTTCTCTCTTTCTTCAGAGTAGCTGCAGTGAGCTCAGGGAGAAGTATATTGAAATACATCAGTAACACAGAAAACCTCCTCCACCTACTCTATCATCTTGGTGTTTTTCCTCCAGCTTCTATTTATCATCTATGTATAGATTCCCTGAATGAACAAAATTTTTCAAGAATTCATGATTCAGGCTGTAGGGCCAGGAGGTAACTAGGGGGAAGGAAAGAAATGGCAGGTAAAACATAATTAATTGTCCATGCACTGCTTTCCCTCAGCCATCTATACAGCTCTTTCCTTTGGAAGTGGAAATGCCTTGGTATAAAGGTCAAGGTATTAGTGCACTGGGCAGGATTCAGACAACCTTTTTTCAATTTCTGCTGTTGATTCCCTCTATGACCTGAGGTAGGTCCCTCATTTCTCTCTGTCTTAGATCTCAATCTGTGAAATAAGGGTAAGTGTATTTCTTTTCCTTTTTCTAGTCTATCTGTCAGCTCTTTAAGCCTTAGTGTTAGACGTGGATGCAAACACACCCACACCCCTGGCTCTCAAAGCATAAAGACAGGAATGCAAATATGTAAGACTGTACCTGAGCTTCAAAATCAGCACAGTATATCTGCTCTCTGTTACTGATTGTTTTTCTTATTTTTATCCTTCCTTATCCATTAAAAACTGTGATTTTAAAACAGTAAAGTAGCTATGGCCCATTAGTATAGAGCAGAAATTTTTGATAATCTTGAACCAGTTTCAGGCTTCTGAAGATGGAAAGAAACTTCCCAGCAGCAGGTTCACTTGCAACTGCAGCTTTGGGTAAGGAGTTTCTTTAGGACAGTCTTGCTGGCCAGTGTTTACAACAAGGCACTGGACTACAGGGATCACAGGCTGATCTGCCATTGCATTGCCTGTCATCCTCAAGGTACTGTAAGAAAATGTAGCAGAAAAGGGTATGCTATTTAAATTCACAGCTGTAACAGCACTAAAATGTTAAAATGTCCCCACGAACCAGCTTCTTAATATCCTGTCCATGCCACTTCTCTCACACCCCTGCTGTAACCGAGAAGAGCAACCAGAGAGATGCGGATTTCCGCAGCAAAGCTGGCCAAAGACGTGTTTTCCCCCGGCCAAATCCCACCTCCTTCTTGCAGTTCATCACCCCTCAGCTGTGTTGATACAACAGTTTGTTATTAACATTATTTTCAGACGGCTCACTTCAAGAACCCAGGCTAGGGCTCAGCCCCACAGTGCTGGTGGCACAAGCGAGGCGTGTCGGCCGCGGGGCTGGGCTGGGATGTGCAGCTGGGAGCAGGGACTCTGAGGCTGGGCTTGCTGCTGTGCCAGGTGCAGTGCAGCGACCCAGGTCTCACTGCCTGCAGCCTGGTGTCCTGTGCACGGCAGGGGAACGAGTGTGTGCGCTTTCCTAAGGAGCTGGGTGCTAGTGAATTCCTGAGGTTATCCGTGGCACAGCATTCCCTGGGAGAATGTGCTAATTCAAATGTTCCTCTCACAGTATGTATGAGTTGGAGTCAATGCTGGGAAATATAAAACTTGTGACACACTGTGATAATGGGGGCATTTAACACAGACCATTGAGAAACCATAGGGCAATCAAACAAGATATATATGAGGTAACTTTTCGTGAGTTTTTATTTTCCTTTTCTTCTTCTTTAGAGGGTGAATGAATGAGGATGGTGGCTCAATTTCTGGCTTGTAAAATATAATTTTAACAGTGATCTTCCTGAAACATCGATGAAGCTCATTTTGCCTGAGTTACCAAAATTTGCTTCAATTTGCATGCTTGTGCAGAAGCTTATGCCAGGTAGAAGCAGAGCATTTATGGTCTCCAGATGGCAGCTGTTTTGATATATGAAGGTCACATCTTTTTAGATCCATTTGTTTTGTATCCATAGATGAATTGGTTGAGATTTGGGGCTGCTTGGAATCAGAATGAATGGATAATGAATAATGGCACCTCAGTTTCCATGCAGGAAAAGTAGTCTGTGAGCTACTAAGGATACACCTATTGATAAACAGATTGGCCAGTCCTAGCAAGTACTTTTTTAATCAGGAAAAAAAAGCCATACCTGGGGATACATGCTGTGAAAAGTACCATCAGAGGGAGGAAGGAAGGAAGGAACTTCTCAAGGAGAATACTGATAAATTTATTCTTCCCAACAGAAATTGTGGAGATAAGCCCATTAACAATCTTCTGTTTCTGCTTCTCGTTGTATTAATTTTCTATTTCTTAGTTGAAAATTTAGGAGAGCATTTAATCTCTTACAAATTATGTAGAATTTCCTGCCTATTTGTCTAGTTCCTTCCATTAGCAAGGGTAGAAAGAACTTTATGTCAGTTATGTCATTAATCCTAGGCTTCTAGGCTTGATTTGACTATTGTGAATAGAGTAACTTCCCGAACCTATTTGAAAATGTATGTATCTATGCTTTTTTTGAGCAAAAAAATTGCTCAGCTTTCTGACAAATGGTGTGCATAACATCCAGCTTCAGGTGGATGTTTCACAGGTGGAACATGGGGACTGAAAGTGACAGAATCAAAGCCCAGGAGAAAAGAGCAGAACAAGGCTGGATTCTCAGAACTGACTAATGATAAGAGGGGTCTAGAAGGAGATCTGGCTTTCAGCTGCCTTTGAGTGTCTAACTTCTGAAGATTTGGAAGCATTTATGGTGTCTCAAACCTGAGCCAAAATTATCGTCAGTCTGAAGTTTGCTCATTGACTGTTCTCTCCTCTTTGGGCTGGTGACTTCATTTGTCCCACAGGTCTTTTAACAATGCATTTCCCCATCGTGCCTGTGGTCCTTTCATCTCGCCTCATTTCCTGAGAGTGCTAAACTACTTGGAATTCCTTTCTTTTTCCTAATTTGAGAGTTCAAAGTATGGATTGTAGCAAATTATTCCTGATGAGTGGTTTCATTAAAAGAACAGAAGGGAAATTGTTTTAAAAATTTTCTATGTTGAAAAGGGGAGGGATAGTGAAATAAAGTATAGCCTCACACAACATTGAAAACTCCCCAGAACTGTAATACATTGTTTTCTGTAGGATTAAGTGGATGGTTTGGACATGCTGCTACACCTCTTCTTTGCTGAAAATAAGATGAGCTGCACTACTAAACACAGTGCCCCTCCCTGTTCACAGAGGCGATTTTCCAGAGTGGTAACAACAGTTCACTAAAAATGGGACAATTTCTCCACAAAGATCATAGACAAAGAGTCAGAATTTTAGTGCATCTCAAGCCTAAGAGAATCCTTAAGAGATTATTTGTGCAATAAAATGCAATATTTTCATGC
Organism: Phainopepla nitens; assembly: GCA_013400175.1. Lineage (NCBI taxonomy): Eukaryota > Metazoa > Chordata > Aves > Passeriformes > Bombycillidae > Phainopepla > Phainopepla nitens. Next base: position 35,764 of record VXBQ01008854.1, on the reverse strand, counting down.
ATTTTAGTTGTTGAGCATCCAGTACAGTTTCTTCCATAACTGGGGAGATTTAGCTGTACACCAATCAATAAACACAGTGGGACTTCCTCAGCCTCAGCCTGGCCAGCAGCCATTGTATTGGAGAAAGACATGTAGTCTTGTGAAGATTTTCAAATTATTATTTAGATAGGGTCAGATTAATTCTACTGCATCAAGAAGGTAAGACTAAACTGGGAGAGCCTGGGGTGTGTAAAGCTTAGAAGAAAGGAAAGAACCTATCTGTCACTGGGTCAGACTCTCAGAGGGCTGTTAATAATGGGTTTTCAGGAGTTAACCTTTTATCTTGTCCTTTTCAACATGCTGTCATGTAACATGAGTTATGTGCTACCAGATAATTTTCCTAAAGTGGTTGCAGTGCACACCAAAGATAGTTGTGCTCTTTGTGTGGACTATCATTTTAGAACACACTTTAACTACATCCTCTGTAGGATATAGCCACTCTGGGAATCTTTCAGAGACACAATTCACAGCAGACAAACCACCTCTTATGTGTAGTCATGCAAAATGAAATAAAACAAGGTAAGACTGAAGGCGTCAGTCGACTGTATATGTATCCAAATTCTTTCTCCCAGGAGAAGGCAAAGAAGACAGTGGTTCTAATCTTGCTGTGCTTGTACAGCACTTACAACACTGATTAGCACTTGTTCACGTTCTGCCTGATTTCAGTGGAAATTCCATGGGGCTTCTGGGAATTCTGAAACCCTCAGATGAGGAATTCATGGAGGGTTCCCTGCTGCAAGGAAAAGACAACCGTGCTGCTCAGGCAGCATTGCTTCAGCACAGAAACACAACATGGCCCAGCCTGGCTTTGGCTACAGCCCTGTGCTCTGTACTCCTCTGAAGGGCACAGTATGAATCTGAACCCTTTGGGGCCAAGTAGGGCCTGCCTGATCTCTGAGTTTCCCACATTTTGCAGATGTCTTTCAGAAATGGAAATTAGTCAACAGAGGCAGCCCGAGCTCAGCACCAAGAACCTGGGCAGAGTTGAGGTGTTTTCCCATCTAACCCTGGAGTGTGATAGACTTGAGGTTGGAGACAGGCACCCTTCAGCTTCACCCAGGGAGATTTTCCAGCACGTAGAAGTGCTTAATGAGCTCTGGAGCCCAGGATGAAGGTGCTCACTGAGTTAAATCATCTTTGGGACTAGGCAGTGTAGAGAGTAAATACTGTACATCACCATCTGAGAGGCTGGCTCCTAACTTCAATTTAATCCCTATTTAGACTGCTTGAATCTTTATGTTCTCATCCATAAAATGGATTTAACAGCATTTTCCTGCCTTTCAAGGCAGCTGGGTAAGCACACAAAGATATGTGCCTTAGCACTAACGAGCTCTTATGAGTACTGTAAATGAGAATCATCTAGATTAAAATGATACAGGGGCTTTTCTTTATTTTGCTGAAAATAACTGAATCTCTAAGGTCACTTATGAGGGGTTTTATGCAGTGGAAACCTTTAAATTTTGTGTAGAAAAGAGTGGGGCCAGAACCTATCAGATGTAAAGGTGCATGCATAAATATGCATAGAGCACTCCAACATTTTCACCCTAACGAACTACTGCATGTAATATTTTATTTTATTTTATTTTATTTTATTTTATTTTATTTTATTTTATTTTATTTTATTTTTTATTTTTTTCACAGCAAGAAGTGTCTAGTAGAATCAGCTGCACTAGGGAGAGATCTGATGCCTCAGATTTCTGTCTCTGGGCTTTGGACTCCAAAAGTGATGGAACAGTTCCACAGAAACAGAAGGTTGAATGAGAGAAGAAAAAAATATCGTGTTTTGTACACAAATTATTTAATCCAAATCCACCAATTATTACACTATGGTATGAGCTTGTAGACTTTGACTAGTGTGAGACATGGCAATGTCTACTTTTTGGACAGAATATATTTGGTGTACAGAAGAGGCAAGCATGAGTTTGAGCTGCATATGTAAGAGCAGAGGTACAGAGGAGCCATTCCTCTCACATCTGCTTTGTCTTTTGCCCTTTACTTGTGTGTATCCCTTGCTATGCTTGTGCCTGGTTCAAGGAATAAATCCTTCATTTGTGACAGGATTAGAAAGCCCTAACTCCAAGAAAGAGGGGAATATCATGGTGTAAAATGACTTGAACTTTAAATTGTTACTTAGGCTTGAATCCAATGGACTTTATTGCTTGAAATTAGAAATTGGACATAGTACTCTCTTTTCTTGGGTTGGTTATTGGTTTGTATTTTTTTTTCTTCTGATTTTGTTTTGTTTGGGTTTTTTTTGTTGTTGTTTTGTTCTTTTGGGTTTTGTTTTTTTTTTCCTCAGGTGTTTGAAATAAGATCTTTTGGAGCATCCTCTGCTATTTATCATGAAACCAGCTGCAGAGCTGAAACATGAGATGTACAAGCAAAATGAATAGAAATTGTCATCCTTCCTGATTGGTGTCTTCCTGCAAGATTTCTGAGGTGCCCTTGCAGAGATACCAGTCCTGAATTATTACAGTGAGTACGATTATGTCTGTATGCTTAGCACCAATTTCCAAGCTGATGACCATGATTTTATTGTGTATTATTTATAAAGTTCCTGCTAGGCCTAATGCTTGCTTCAGGAGAGATCACTGTTGAATATTTGAGCTGAACTTGTCTCATTCCACTTGAAAACCCACTTTATCAGCACACTGTCCACAGTAATGCTGAACACACTTCCCAACAGGGTGTATTTTAACTGTTCCATTACTTTATCAGAAGACTGGTCCTCCTTGTTGGTAAATACTTTCTTATACCTTGGACAGAGGGCACCACTTGACAAGAGGGTCAGGGTTTCCTGCATGCAGTTGAGTGTTATTTCACCCCCAGCATTTCACTCTGAAAACTTTGGACTGTTCTCAGTTTTCCAAGTCAGCAATTGGATCATATTTATTTAGAGCTGGCTGTGCAAATGTATTGATTTGTAGCCTGTTATTGTTTTGTGCCTTGTATTTATGTGACTCTAATGGACTGAAAGTGTTTCAAAACTGAAGGGGATTAAAATATAGAGCTTTTTCTCTGGGTAAGTGTAGGGAATATTATAACTTGAAATCTCTTCTAAAATGTGATTTTGCAGCATTTCTATACTGTGATTTTAAAGCTAGAGATACTGTACCATCCAGTAATTGAGCACAAAGCCATGAAAATAGTAGAAAGAAATGAAGGCACAGAGAGGAAACAATGAAGCTGGCAACACAAACCCTTGTCAAATGTGAGGAATGAGCTTTGAAACAAGCCCTGACTTTGCAGTCAGCACCACTTGCTTGGTCGAGTAATCTCAACCCCCCAGCCAGATGTCACCATATGGCCGGTGACAACTTTCAATTAAAGGCCCATGGTGTTTATCATCTCCTTTTTACATATGTATAAAAAGCAGTCCTGTGACCTGCCCGTTGTACCCAAGAGGATTGTGCTCCTTCTCTAAAAGATGTGTATGCCAAGACTCCTTCCCATCCTGGGTGCTATAAATTTCCAAGCCCAGTTTTAGTGTTTTGAACCTTTGCTCAGCCACTGCCAGCTCTGGAAACTGGATCAAGCCTGCATGTCCAGCACTCCCTGGGTACTGAGGGTGAGTTTTGGAGAAGCTTAGAGCTCAACTCTTGACAGTGCTGGAAATGTCACTGTGCAGTTGATTCAAGCCTCACAGCTACTTTAGCTGCCAGTGAATCCGAGAGGTTAAATGCAGTGTTCTCCTGGGGGCCAGTGCCTGTCAGCACAGAAAGGCTAAAATTCTCAGTGACCAGGGTTCCAACAGCTGCCCACTTCTGCAAGGGGCATTTTCAGAGCATGGCCACACAAATGTGAATGTCAAAGCATGTGTCATGCATCTCAACTACGGAGCAAGGAACCCACAGCATTGTGGCTGGTCACACTTACTGTGAGTCCTGACACCCTTTACAATGAGTGTCAGATGTTAATGATCCAATCAGCTGCTCATCCCTGAGATTGCATAATGATTATCCAGCAAATTTGATATAGGAGTTACTATGTGTTTTAAGTTAACTTCTGTGCTTGGCTGGGCTTTCCCAGTAATCCTACACAGTATTCAAGGCACCATTCAGCGGCTTCTTGCAAATCCCTACAAAGCAATTACTGTCCTTTCTACATATTCAGGAATTGTCAGTTTCAGGTGCAATTAAAGTAAAATTGCTTTCAGTAGGTACTTGGCTATGATGACTTTTGCTGGTCATAATTCTCTCTACACTATGTTGTTTCTGCAGATAAAAATTATATTTCTCTTGTGCCCTGAATCTCAGGCTCATTTTTGACCCAAAGTATCCTCAGAGAGTTGTAAAGCTAAGATGTTATAACTGCACATTACCTAGTAATGAACATTGTGAGAGTCAGGCCAGGAAGATGAAGACAAGAGGTATGAATTAATGTTTTAATAATCTTCCTCAGATCAGTTCAAGTCATACAGGCAAGGATCCCAGTAACTGCTGGTGAGCAATGCAGCTGCTCCAGTCTGGTCTGATATTGCTGTGTAACTCTCCAAGGAGATAGTGCTCAATGTCTGCAGAGACAGATGGTCACTCAGCCACCAAGAGAGCTTTGACCTTGTCCCAGCACGATGGTGCAACTGTGTATTTTGGACAGAACTGTTGTTTACAGTGCCACAGCTTTTGCTGAAGGCATGGAATGTGGAATATATCGTTAATTTATTTTTACTTCTGTTTAATCCTAGGCTATGCAAGACATTCTTTTCTACTGATCCGGAGCATCCACCATTTTTATAATGGAAAGCAAAGACATGTTCCATTTCAGACTAATACAAGATTTGAATTGAAACAGTTGTGAATCATGCCACTTGGTTCTACAGGGTCAGGGTAGGAAACCTGTGGAAGCAGCATCTCTCCCTGCACTGTGCTGGTGTTCCTCCTCCAGTAGAGGAGCCAACCAATATGAGAGGTTTTGCAGACCTGCACAATGCCAGCCTTCCCACACATCCATGTGTGCTGCCAGTCAAGATCTGCTGAGATTCTTTCATGGTTGAAATAACCAGAACAGTGTCTTGTTCTTTGTGCATTTTAGAATACAAAGAGTTTCCTATGACAGTGCAAAGACACTGTTTTAACATCTCAAAGCAGAAACCCCAAACACTACAGAACTATATTCTAGAGAAATAGGTTTAATAGATTAAGAGGCTGTCTTCTGGCACTGTGAAAGGTGTTGGGCTTGCCTGAATCATTCCTTGAACACGGCTTTTCTCTGGGAAAAACACCTTGTCTGGTTTTAAAGATTTTGTTCAGTGGTGGAGAACACAGTACAAATCTTGTTTACTTGTTCCTATATTTACTTACATTCTCTGTTAAAAATACGACACTTTTCTATGCTGAACTGGTCTAGATTTAACAGCCAGCCAGCCTTGTTAAAGTTTTGTCTATGGATGGAAAACTTTCTATTTATTTTCTAATTTTCTGTTCCTTGTTAGGTTCCTGCAGTCAGTGTTCATGACAGTACACAGTGGGTTTGTGATGCGATTGCACTGTTAGGGATGTACTATTAGCCATGCTTTTCACAGACACTTAGTGTCACCCTTTCGGCTCTTCTTGGAACCATCTCCAATTTTTCAGCAGCAGATTGATAAGATTTACTGAAAAAGGACAGTACAGACCCAGATGGCTTCCCACCCAGTGCATTCAAAAGTGGCAACACTTCCATGTGTGTTACTATAAATACAGCAACAAACACTTAAAATTATTTAATCTTATATTTTTAGGTACCTGACTGCTGTGAGATGGGTGCAGTGCTACAGAAGTAGTGCTCAGAAAAGCCAGTGTGGTTGAGTTGACCCTATTCCTCCATTTGGTTGGTCCAGAAAACATGATTCAGTACAAAAGGGAGGACATTTGCTGTGACTGTACCAGACACAGGTTTCTCAGGTATCAGTAAACCAAAAAATTTGGAACAGGGGGAAGTTAGTAGAAAAACTGTTATCACTGCAACCTCCTTTGTTTTCTTTAATATACCCTCCTGATCTGTTCTGTGCTCAGAGCTACCTTCCAGTTCGCCAGTCACCATTAGTCCAGCTCCTGGTTGTTGGGTGTTTAAAAAAGTCAGTTAACCAATAAAAAACCTGAGCCAAGCTCCGAACGAGCATCTGGCTGTGGTTGTTTGGATGAGCCTGTGAGTAATGCCAAGCTACAGGAAAGCCAAACCAGTATTCAGACATCAGTTTTTGGAAATGGGATTTGTTGTTTTATTTATCTTCTGTATTAACGGAGAGGGCCTGGCTTTTGTTTTTTAACCTTGTTGTTTCAATGCCAGAACAGTAGAAATATAACCCAAGTTAAAACAATAGCTCTTAAAAGATGTGATATTTTCTTTCATCCCCTGTTTAGTAAGCAGCCTTGGCAGTGTCATTTCATATAAAGAACTGCAAAGTCACAAGGTCCAGAAATACAATAATTCCAGGAATGACAAAAAAAATGACCTGCTTTGTCTTTTTATTGACTATAACTGTGGTGAAAAAGACCATTCTGCATCCTCAGCCGTAACTAGTTAATTACTTTCTGTTGTTTTTTGTAGATGTTTCTAACCAACATTAAGTAAAATGTACATTGTGGAACAAACCATCCATACAGTATATGCCATAATTACTGTTTAGCAATTTCACACTAGCAAAAATTTATTAAAACTTCACGACTCATTAATAGTAAGTGATCACAATCGCTTAATAGAAAAGGAAACTCAGCTAATGATAGAAGTGCTGATTAATGTTTTTGACCTTAAGACAGGAAGTCAAGTGAAATTAATGTCATTGGGTGTTAGAAGTTAAGTTATTGTCAAGTGTAGATAGCCTCTAATCAAAAGATAAACCCTGCAACTTCACAAATTTTGTGTCCTTCGTGAGAAACTATTGCTTTTCTGTACTCCATGGCATTTTTAAAAATCTGACTGCCACTTTTCAAGTAAGAAGATTGACCCATTTATTGCAAAAGTCAGTTAAAAAAAGGAAGTTATGTGTGTATATATATATATATATACACATATATATTTATGGTCACTTCAGGAGAAGATCTTACAGAAATACTTAACATGCTGGCCATACTTAACCAAGCAGCTTTATATGTATATAGATATTTGTCTCTTTTTTTAACTCTTTTTTTAAATTGTTTTGGTCAACAGCATTCCTTTTATGAGCTCAGGTTAAATGTTTTTGAAGAGAATGTTTTGACCAGTCAGTTGCCTCATCCCACATCAGATGCTTGGGCACCACTGGAGCTGACAGGATGACTGTCCTTGCAGCCAGCTGTGTGCCTGGAAAGCATCAGCCTCAGCTTTGCATCTGGCTGCTTCTGATGCCCACTGGGGCTGTTGCAAGTGGTGGCATTTGGGGTGCAGCAGGCACTGGACTGCACCAGAAGGTCTTGTGGCCAACCTCAGGCCAGATTGATGTGGCAGTGGAACATCTGTGCAAGGGTCCCAATCCCTGAGGTAACTCAGGTACTGGGTTGTAAATGGAAATGACTTACACTTCAGCTTTTAATATTTTTTATGTGTGCTCTTTTTTCATTTTTTTGAAATGAGACATTACTTGAAAGCAGGATCCCCAGGATGTACTTAATTATTCCACAGCCCTGCGTGTAACATTTCAAGATGAAGGGTATGGAGCCTCTCACATACTGGCCTAATCCTGTCCCACTGAAAAGGTTAAATGGAGATGCCTCAGCCTTTCACCTGAGAAAGCAAACTTCTTTCTAGATGCCAACTCAGGTTGTGAGCACTCTAAAAGTCAGGCTTAATAACCTTCTCTAGATTATTCAACAGCTCCCATGATGGGCAGAGAGGGAGGGACAGTTTCTTCAAAGCATGAGAAGAAACCTAGCTATGTGTTAGTGAGCTTTATGTCCGTTTGACATCAAAGTAACAGAGGGAAGGACAATCCCTTTCTAATAATGTCACTCAATATTTAGCCTACCTACATTTGTATTAATAATAAAGCCCTCAGGCAGTGAGTTGTGTGCAGCCATTGATCTGCTCAAAACAGCACTGAAGTATTGACAAATACTGTTTTGGAGACAAATAAAAGCTAAACTGTATTTATATCCATCAGATTTTGACCTCTGACAAACAAGCAAATGGAACTGCACAGACAGGTTAATGCTACCTTCGAGCTTCTCCAAACCAGAATGAAGCCAGTAGTGGATTGGTAAATGCAGATTTATTCTTAGATTTTTGTTTTTATAATTTATATGTGCATGTGTACTTTGTGGGAGACTTTCCAACTGCTTCTCTTGAAGATTTCTGTGTTAACATCTCTTTTGAAAGCAAGAGAGATGTGGCACACTTGAAACCTGGAGATAAATACCATCTGTTTAGTTAACCTCACTGAGAATATTCGTGGAATATTGTTCTTTTTTTAAAACATATATGCAGGAGCAATTCAGAGACTTGAATTGCAGATCCTTACAAAGCAATTGACTGCAAGATTTTATTTTATAATGCTACAAAACATAAATGTATTTTTATTAAAGACTCTGTAAACTACACTTTCTACCTCAGAGCAAAAGATTTTCTAGCATCCTCTTTGGGGAAAAAAAAAACCAACAACCAATCCAAAAAGCCTTCTGCACAATTACTATGGAGCAACATTTCCCAGTCCCTATTTTGGCTTTTTCCTTGCTGTTGCTCTGCAGTTTTCTGTAATTAATACAGATAAAATATTCTGGCGATGCAGAATTAGGGGGTGTAATTTGTATTCAGAGCCAAAAAAGACACACATCTCACCAAAACAAGTGAGTTTATTGTTACTAAAAAATTTTTTCAGGAAATCATTCTTCTGTCTCTGAACACAAACCAGAACTCAGCATGAAGCAGACAATAACAGAGACAGGGTTTTTTGCCAACATGCAGGAGCAGTGCAAGTGTCAGGGCAGGCTGATTGCTTGGGCAGAGTGTTTTGGAGAGCTCTTAGGAGCATGCCTGGAAAATGTTTAGGATCACCTTTCAAAATCCCTTTCCTGTGCAGCTTAGAACTTTGCTGATTTAATGGCACACTGGAAATGCATCTCCAAGAAAACTCCAAGTGGGAAGGGGTCAGATTTGCTCCCTCTAACCTGTCCTTCTTTGTCCATGCCTGCTTTGAAGATGCCAAACCATTCATCTGCTTATCAGTGTATCTTTTAAAATGTCTCTGCACAACCCTACCCATTTAACTGAAATTACTCTATAAATGCCACGTAAAGTAGATAACCCCACTTATCCAGGCATCACTAGACCTTACCAATGTTCCTAAAGGAAGTCAGCCAAAGTGGGATGAGCACTGTTTTACACATGGCAGCCAGGACAGTGGAGAGAGGACTCAGTTTCTGCATGCTGGTGCCCTCCATCACAACAAGAGATGGATGCTATGAGGCATTGTTCTTTATTAACAGCAAAACCTTGTCATGTGGAACAAGGGCAATGTGCTACAATGGCTCATGTTTGTGCACCTTCTAGGCAGTCCCTTGGTACCAACTCACCCAGCCTTCGCCCAGGACAAGTAGCCCTAACTGCCACGATCTCTCAGCCCACAAGGAAATCGCCAAAGGCAGCCCCCATGTGAACAGCAACAATAAAAAGCAAAAACCCTGCCAACCCTAAATCAAGAAAACCTAAAAATCAAACCCACAGATGAGGCACACTGAAGAATCCATCTGGTCATGCATAGCTGGCTGCTTAGTGATGTCAAACACAGCTTGGTTTCATCTGTCCCAGGAGAGGCTGCTCAACAAGTCTGTCATGGAGCTGTACCTCTTGAGTGGAGGCTTTGCTGCTGTTCCTCCATCCTCATTCTCCTCTTGCACAGGGCTCGAGCAGTGGCAGCACAGAGAATGAGGGAAAGGTAGAAGGGAAGTCCAATGCTAACTCATACTGGCAAACATTTTGATTGCTTTTGTGCACCACATTCTCTAAACATGTGTTTGAAATTGTTAAATGTTTGGAAGATGGCACCACAGGAGCTGAAGAACCTGGAGCACTTTATGCACAGGACTTAATAGCAGCAGAATGACTCCTAAATCCAAGCAACCTCAGTAGTTGGCCCAGGAACCCAAACTGAGTGTTGGATACTGCCAGGCAGAATGTGCTGCCTTCCCCTCCCACCTCCTGAAACACAGATCATCTGGGTAGCAAACGATGCCAGGACAGCTAAACATCTCCTACGTGCATCACCCCTGCAACTATAGACCCTTCTGGAACTGCCAAAGCACAGTGATGATTTAGCTGGAAAAATTTTTTCAGCCCTAGTAGAGCAGACCTTTAACCTTGGATTTTGTGCATCTCTACCACTCCTATCTCTCCTTGTCACACCCTGCCCCTAAACCTTGCTTCTCTCTCTGAGCAACAGCAATTGAAACTGTCTGGTCTTAAAATGGTGGGAGGCTCTGGCCCTTTGCTGAGCAGCAGCTTTTTCACGGGTGAGTGTGATTGCTCTTTGCTCATAATATATTCATTTGTTAAATCTCAGTTTGAATATGAGTAAATCCTGAAATCATTTCCCTGGTTTTTAGTCACCAACATGAGGAAAGGCATCCTGAAAGCTTGTTTATCCACATTCCCTTTCCCCTCCCAGCACACTGCATTTCCTAAAATATCCTTCTGCAAGCACTTTTGTCTTCAAAGCCTTTGAAGCTCTTCTGCTGCCATTGTGTGAAAACAGGAGTGAGCCCTTTCTTTCTGGCCTGGCAGGATGAAGGGGTGGGATGGGTGTGGAGGCGTCTGTGCGTGCCAGAGAGTGAACAAGCATGAATAGGGCCAGCTGGCCACTCTCGTGCCCATCCTTCCCTCATTTCCATCTGATACTGCCTGCTCATTGTAATTTTGCAGGCCACATTCACTAACACAAAAAGACTAGGGAGCAAGCAAATGAACAGATATTTAAAGGGAAAAAGCTTTATTTCTTATTTTCCTAGATCGTAGTAGACTGCAAAACAACCGGGAAAAATGANTTTTTTTTTTTTTTAAATTATAAATCAAAAGAGAAGAAAAACCACCAGGAAATTGTTCTCACAAAAACATGCCTTTTAATAAAAAAAGAGAATAATGTTTATTGAGAGGGATTGTTTTCTGGATATGTACAATACTAATGCAGGAGGATTATGCTAACAGAAAATGCCAAACATCATGGATTGACTTCCAAAGTGTGGACAGTCCAAAGAGCAATGTCCTCAGAGCAAGTAGGTCAACAGGAACAAGTGAACAGTGGTTTGGGGGTTTTTTTACAACAAATTACCAGCCATTATGACTGAAGACCTGACACGTAATAACCCGCAGTGAGATGTACAGAAATCCGTAGAACGACACAGAATTTACACAAGAAGGTAACTGTTTGTGTAAGAATTTCCTCTAGAAAATGGAAGCATGTTCTAGACAGTTCTGGAAAAAGACAAAGAGGAAAAAAAGGTGAAAAAAAGTGCAGGAAAATACTAACATTGGATATCCTCAGATCACAGTGAATGCCAGCCTTCCTGGGTCCAAATGCTACCTGTTACCTTTATCTTCACTTCTGCTTACCCTCAATTAATTGCTTTATCATCATCATATAAGAAAAATTACTTTTATGTGAGCCTTCTCCTGCTATTTCCTTTTTGCTGCAGCTCCTGTCAACTTTTAGTTTGCACAAAAAGTGCAAAATTCAACATACCCTCAGGTGAAAGACACATGCCCCTTCCCAGCCTGAGCAGTACCAATCACAGCTAATCATTTCAGTACTAGGTACTGCTGCACAAAACATCACACAAACCCTGTCAAAGAACTCAGTAGCAATAATTCTGGGGGACGGGAGAACATGGAGATTAATAACTGCCACTAGTTAAGTTTCCCACATGTTGGAGTGCTTTGAAGCAATTTCTCCCACTGACTGCATTCAGGATTTATTTTTTGTTCTTAACCAGAAACAATGTAGGGTACTGGGAAGAGGTAAGAAGTTGGTTTTATGCATCACTTCCCAGAGAAGCAGCAATATAAAAATCAAGACCATATTTTTCTTTCAATTTTTACCTCTACTTAGTTTTCTTTATAAGCAATGCATGACTCAGCTCAGTCTAGGTTGTGCATTCCCCACTGCCAGATACAATCCCCTGTGAAGCTTTGTTCCACCTCTAATAACCCTTACAAACATTCTTGCTGATCCTGTGCCCCCAGCATTTCTGTTAGCATACTCCCAAAAGAATTGCTTTACTTCTCAGAAGGGGGACCAGTTTCTATGGGCTAATCCACAAATTCAAAGAAAAATCCTATGATTTCTCTGTTTTATCCTTGGTGGGACATACATTTCTCTCTCAGCAGTGTGCTTTCTGCAGTTATCTCCTGCTAAAATAAATGGTGGTTCCCTAAACGGTAATTTTTGCATCTTCAGGCTTTCTCCTGTTCCTCCAGCTTCCTTCTGTCATATATATCCTATTCCATAAACATTACCATGAGAGGACCATATAATTTTAATCTTATTTTGAAAATTACTCCAGAGTTTCAGTAGATTTGTTGGCTTCTGTGCTTGAAGGAGTTTACATCTCCCAGTGGTTCACTACATCTGTGGGGTTTAGCTTTTGTAGCATTTAAGCTTTGACCTAAGGACAAGTGCAGTGGCCAAAATCAACTCCTTCCTCAGCTGAAGAGCTGCAGCTAGCAAGACTGCCATGAGTTATTTGTCAGCATGTAGCTCTGACAGGTTTGTTAGTGTGGGATAAGCTGCACCCCAGCTGGACAGGCCTGAGTGATGGAGCAGACACAAAGGCTCTGGAGGACAGAAGTTTGTAAGAAGTTAAATATTTTGATATTTTGGAAGGAGGAATTTGAAGAAAATCGCCCTTAAATCCATGACTCATTTTTTTCTGGATTCTAGGAAATTCTCCTTTTGACAGATTAAAAACCAGTGCAATAGAATTATAATGTTGGAATAACTACAAACAGGTTAAAAGGGGCTAAGATTTGGGTGTTTTAATCTAGGCAACTATTAGCTCTAATTCTATGCATGGCAACAGCAATTGGCACCTGAATAAGATAAAACAACAGAATCTGCTTTAACTCTGGTTAAATGTGCTCAGAGAACTCTTGTGAATAGTCTAGACAGAAGTAGTTCAGTACCAATTTAGAATATCACAATAGTCTATATTGGTAAGAAATGCTACTGAGAAATTTGTTGACCCTGTGCTCCTTTAAAATTAATTTTTACGCCACATCTTGAATTTGTTGCTCATGCTTTTATGAATGATAAAAATGAGATGGAACATCTTGTAGGAGTTGCAGGAGTTGGCTCCTGACTATTGAGGTGCCCACATCTAATATGCATCTATTAAGTATAAACATTGCCTGGAGGCAAACATAAGAAGAGAACATGAAGCAAGGGTGTATAAAAGTTGAGATAATATTGAGTTAAAAATGGGAATTCATCATCTTCCCTGATTTTACCTTAAGAACAGAGCCATCAAAATTTCCCAAAGAGAATTCTTACTCTTACAAGAATTTACTACTTAGTGAGACTTTATCTATTTAACTGAAATTCCAACTGGAAAACATATTAGAAGTATTTAAATATTTCTAATAACTTGCAAAGAGTTTGAAAGTTTTCAATCCTATTCAGTACCAAACTAAATTTTAAATTCCGTCTGGGGAGTAACAACATAATGTTTTAGATTATTCAAGTCAAACCAATGCTAAAGAGATAAAATGGGAACTTTGAATTTCCTTTCCATTCAAGGTGTTCTTAGTTCAGTGGAGACATATTCCTGATCATATCTTTTTTTTTTTTTCCTCAAAAGTGAAGGCTGTAATTAAAAAAGAATCCAGAAAACCAGCATTGAAGCAATTTTATAAAGTTGAATACTGTGGAGTTGGACAATATGACCTTCTGAAGTTAAAGAGAAGCTGAAATAGCCAATAATTGAAATGTCACAGGAGGAACTGGCTGCTGAGAATAAGCAAATATTTAAAGATGAGAAATATTTAACAAGTCACTGGATTAATTTCTCTGCCAAGTTCATCAGAACCAAATATATTTCTATTTGATGTCAGGGACATCAGGTACAATCTGACTAACCTTCTGGGCATAAAACAACCCTGGAGGCCTCTTTGGCCCAGAACAGTTTTAATGCAGAACATGCAGAATGCAGAACAGTTTAATGCAGAAAGAAATAATGTCAGTGAACACATATTTTTCAGTGAGGTAGATCCACCTTGGTATTGAAGACAAAGAATTGCATTTTATGAAAGAAAGTTGTAATTGTATGAATAACTGCTTGTGCTTCCATCTTTTACTGCTTGCTCTGAAGGAGCTGCTGTTGCAGCAGAATCCAGCTCTTTTATTAGAAGCTAAATGTGAGATACTCCTGTCACTTGACATACATAGGATTTATGTCCCTTCAGGGAGCTGTTCTGAGTTTTGCTCTTCTACTTCACTAGTTTCTCACCATCTTTACTCCATGGAAATAGCACAGTGATTAGCCAACAATCGCAAATTTTAATTAAATTGAGATTTCAAGGTGATTCCTGCTTTGTTTTCTTGATCTCCAGCCTAGTTGCACAGGCTTAGCAAAAGTAGGTAATTTCATGTTTTCAGTCTACTGATTTGCTCTGCAACAAATTGTGACCACTCATATTCAAAAGGCTGGGTTCTTAGAGGGACATAATTTCATTGGAAAAAGAAAAGAAAAGAAAAAAGCCTGGGAATAGGTCTTCAGACAAGAGTCTGTCTATGCATGCTTTGAAATGATGAAGAATTCCAGTTCCTCCTAATTCTTCCTACTGACACAGTGGGAATGAAGCTGCTCAATGGGAAGTGGCCAGTGCCCAGGTGGAGACAGATGGACAGATGGACAGATGGAGAGCTCCTGCTCAGGGCTCAGCACCTCATCCCCACCCTCTGGAAGGAGCCAGATCTGAGGAAGCCTGCTCAGTGAAGCAAGGGCTGCACCCTTCAGCACTGACCAGGTCCCTGCATGGTCACCCCCTGGGGCTGCTGCCTGTGGTGCTGTCACCAGCACACTGGGACAAGGGAAACCCTCAGCTGCTGTTTTTTTTTTTTTTTTTTGCAAATATCTGTAAGGCTCACCTTCAGTGCCTCTTTCACTGGAACAGCTTGTGGAATTAAGAGTTAAGCTGACGACTGCAAAACCTCAGCCATATATTTCAGTTCAGTCTCAATTTTACCTTTGTGTGCACTACTTTTAAAAAGAAGCATAAACATGCTATTAGTAATACTAATGGCAGTGTCTGTTCCAGTACAAGATGATTTGGGTATGTTTACGGTAGCCCATGATTTAATTTATACATGACTGAACTGGTGAGATTTACAACTGGAACAGTAGATCATCTCTATGTACATCTTTATTTGGACAGTCCCTATATTATTGTTATATGGATAAAATTAATCTTTTAAAGGACTATATAATGCCCAGCCTAAGCCTGTTCATTAAGCACTCAACACATGATATTTTAGTGACTGAAAGGGGAAAATAATTAAAGCATTTGCGTAATTCAGTACTGTGGTTACTGCATTGACAAGGTCACCATGCTAAACTGACATCATCCATCCCACATCCAGCTTGGAAAAATCCTCCAATATTTGCATGGTGATGCCTGTAAAGTGTCAGATTCCTAAGGGCATTTTTTTCCTTTCTGCTTGTTTAATAAACAATTTAATTTTTTATATTAGGACTTCAGCATAATTTTAATTTACAGGACAAAAAGCTTAAGTGCTCCCTTAAGCTTTTTTGGCTTCCTGTGAAAACCACCATTTTTTTCCTCTACTACATATAAATTTTATTTCCAAAGGTAACTCTCTGACTCAGAAAACCAGCAGTTTCTTTTGTAATTAGAAGCTTATTAGGTTGTTATTTACAGTATAAGTGATCAATTGTTTTTATCCTGGATCAGTGTCAAAGCTCTAATAATTAGTATTAAATGTAAGAGAGATACTGTAACCAAAGCAAACATTAAAAAAATCTTCAAAAAGTATATACTATACTGGGAGATTATTAAAATTCCCGATACTGGCTAAAATGTTTAATGTGATGAATACAAATGATATTTTAAAGAAAAATTTTTGGATCAAAGATGGACTTAATAATCATAATGTTTAGGAATTTGTTTTGAAAATATTTTTAATTGGATAATGTCAGACTTCTGAATTACAATGCTATGTTCATTAGCATTTCAATAGGTTATACTATAAACTCCTTTTGACATAAAGGAATTTAATTCATTTATAAAATCATGAATCTCATAATCTTTTTTCTGCTGCCACTAGTTTTCAATAATTTGATTATCTTCTACAAGAAGAGCAACAGGAACCACATGGGCTTTGCTGGTAATGATGGTCTATATATCTCTTCTCCGAAAGCAGCTCTGCTGCCTTTGAAAGTAATTTGCAGTTTCTTATATCAACACAGAATTAAAAAGTAATATTGTCTAATTTGTTATGTTCAGTGGCACAGAGAATTGTAGAATTCTACCACATACAAATCGCTTTGAAACCTATATTATGTGACCATAATCAAGAATACATAAATGAATTTCAAAATTTATGAAAGTGTTTATTATTAGCCAAGAAAAATCTCAAAATATGAACTTGTCAATAGGTTTAATAGTGTCTTAGCAAGATGTGTATTTTGCCCACTCAAACCTCAGTGCAGTTTATAAAATAGTAATTTGTACTTTATAGTTGTATTGCAAATAACTGATCTGGACATTTCAGAGCAGGACAGGGCATAATTGTGTAAGTCTCAGAGTCAATCCGTACATGCAGCATGATGAACTCCTTGCTTGCAGAAGTTATCTTCTACTTCCAACAGGAACAAAAACTGATTACTGTTGATCACTTAGACATAACTGCTTGTAACAGTCAACAAGCCATCACAGTAAGGTATAAAGACAGCCCTTAGGAGAAATGCTGCCTATCTGATGGCATTTAAAGCTTTAGAGAATTCTTTCCAGATATTGCAGGAAATCATCATGAGCCAGCACAGGCTGCCAATATCACTGAGTGAGAACCAAGTGATTAAATCATGTGTACTGGTAACATTGCCATCCAAACCATTAAATTAATTTATGGAGCTGCTCTTGCAAACAGTTCATCATGTCAGCAATGCCAAGGTCTGTGGGAGGAACTACCAGGGTGAGAAAAGCCTATCACATGGGTACATGTGCATGATGCTGCCTTGCAATTGGATCATTCATCCTTTTGTGTTGACTTTAGCAGTTCTAAGAAATAAAACACAGTTTAAATGATATCCTACTACCTCTTGTCCCTCTACAATGTTTTGATAAGAGAAGTAAGGCATGAAGTTCCTGTAGCTGTTTGATCTGACATTATCACGTATGCATAAACAGATGATGATGTTTTAGCAGAGCAAATAAACTGTATGTCATTTTTTTATTAAACAAAGAGTATAATAACTGGACTATATTATCACAATGGAAGCATAGAAGACCATAGACTGTACAGCTGAAACTCTGTAGCAAAATTTGTTCCTCATATTTAAAGAAATGTATCTTTATCAAGCTTTCACAATGGCTGCATCTTGCTAATGTAAAGAATTTTCACTCTCGTTAAGGCTAGATGATTATAATTAGAAGATAAATGTACTGTTAGAAGGTTCTACGCCACACTCTATTTTTATGAGAATTTAACTGAAAGACATACATTATACCTGTATGTGAATTATAATGGCTTCTCAGCAGGGAACGCAGAATCACTTACAGTACGTAAACATTTAAAGAGGAAAATGCTAACACACTGAAAGAGTTTAACATCAGTAGCGATTTATCAAATGAAGAAGTTTCATAAAGTCCACTCTCTGGGAGAACATTCACCATTAGACAAAAGCCTGGCATCCTTGATAGTCTGAAGTTCAAACAATTTGAAAACCGAAACCATTCAATGAGATAAACAAGATTTTACGAAAACTGTCATCTTCTTTCTCAGGTAAAAGCCAGAATTAAAATAATCATAATTATTAAAATAATCCAACCAGGTCGCTTTACAGGCAAATTTACACACTGTCTCTTTAAAACACCGCATGCCCAAAAGCCTTTTGGGTTTGGAATGTAGCACTGCACCAAGTATTTCACAAAGCCTCTAAATATCACAAGAAGCTTTTTTTAGAGAAAGAAAAAAAAATAAAATTCCAGCTGACTGAGACTGTTTTAGCAGGAGTGCCTCAGTTTAGCTCCCAGACCTGGAATTCCAGATAATAAACAACAGAGGACAGCAAACAGATTTTTTTTGATTTTTTTTTTTTTGGAACATGTCCTTTTGTAATGTGGCTACAAGACGACTGATGAGCTTAGGGACAAAGAGAGTGAGAGTGCAAGTGCCATCAGGGTGAGCTGTGTGCTTAGATAGAGGCTGGTAGGAAGAGCCAGGGAATTCTCTGCGGATATGTGACTGGTGGAGACTCCTGCTGTGTTGTCCTTCCCCAGAGCGTTCTGCAAGACACAACACCTTCCTTGGTCACCATCACAACATCTTCACTGCAAAGCATTTCAGTCTACAGCACGAAATTCAGCTTTTGTTTGCCCATGTCCCGCCCTCCATTGATACCTACACATCCATCTCATAAACTTAGGGCATTAAAACGGATGTCACAATGACAGTATTTTGAAATTAGTTAACACCAGTACTGCACACTTCAAAAAAGGGAAGAGTATCAAAAAATTCTTATTTGAGCAATGCTTCCTGGTGTAAAAGTATTTCTTTTAGGGATCTGTGTTTATCATGCCAGTTTATTGTAACAGCAAAAGCAGGACCCCCAAGAAACTGCACCTTCTGGACAGTCAACAGAACAAGTCTGCTTGACAAGTTATTTCTGGATAACAATAAATAAAATTTAATCCATGAGTGCAGATTATTAAATAAGTACCCCTGCTAGGTGCAATGGTGTTTACTATGGGATCTGCCTAAACATGTGCCATACAGGTACTGAAATATAAAATCAACCAGGGACACTTTGAGCCCAGTTCTGAACTTCTAAGTGAGATCAATTCTTTAATGCATTATGATATCCAAACATAACAAAACTGACAAGACAAATGTGAGGTAGCCCATGAGAATCTTGACAGACTTGGAGTGTCTTTTCTTATGGGGAGGCACCTGTGCTGTGAAATATTCAAGATTCACACTCACCTCATTAAGACAGAGCTCTGTATCTACGGATTCATTGGATTTTCGCTTCTTCTGTGCCTGTGAACAAATACAAATTTTATTCCCTGTACAATTTATACTTCCAGCAGCACAAAGCACTTAGATAAATTTACATCAGTTGTCATAATCCTATAATTTTGACAGCGATTTGCACATGATTAGCAAATAAACTCCAAATGTAACTGCATGTTTTCCAATAACATTCACATTCTCATCTGAATTTACAGCAAAATTTCAAACAGTCAACTAAGGGTCCTTAGTAATTACAATGATGAGTGCCATCAGCTGCAGAGAACGTTATCTTCTATGGCCCCTTAAAAATGGTGCTGGATGCTCATGAGAAGAAATGAAAGATGACAGTTAATAATTACCCTAATAACACTGCATATTAACAAATAATCTATGATATACTCCAGTTTTAGGAAAATATTCAACACAGGAGTATTTTATCCTTAATGATTCTTGCAATTTTCCCAATTATTATGATAAAAATATAAATATTATTTTAAGATATTTCATGGCCGCCAGAGAACCTCTTCTACAAAGCTGCAAAAAGAACATTGACTCGAGCAAGAAGCATTTCAGGTGACATCACCCAAAATGGAAGCAGCAGCCTGCACTCTGCCCAGCAGCAGGAGGTGTTTAATATTTCCATTCCTCAAGTGAACAAAACTGGGCTGGGTGTTTTCTGCTTTTCTACAAGAGCAGTACTAATCCCCATGGTGTGGAAGGTGCCCTCAATCATCAGTGCTGTGGCTGACTTCAGCACTTCAGTGATTCTCAGTATCAGTTCTTTCTTTCTATATTCCAGAAACAAACCAAGCACCCTTTTATAAGGAGGTAACTGTGCTGAAGTAAAACAGTTCTGGTAAGAGAAGTTTACAAAACCACTGACTGCACTGGGCACATCTGGTGCTTCCACCTGGAAGTTTTACTGGACCTGAAACTTATTTCCTGCAAAAAAATGAAGCCCTGAATCTCAGAGTGCCGCATTCATTTTACTGCAGAATCTCACTGGTTTAGGCAGTGATGGCCTGGACTAAAGCTGATGTGGGAAAGTGCTGAGCAGTCTGATTGTATGCCCTCAAAAATTCAGTTCCACATACAGCTATTTTATCTCATATCTGAGAGCCACTGGTTCTGCCAACGGGTACAAAATAGTCTTTGACCTAATTACTGATTTTAGAATTCAAATGAAATAACTGAACTTCTTATTAGGAAACACATTCTCTGTTTTTAATGATACATGAACAAATTACAGACAACTGACAAAGCGAGATAGCTGGGATTTAAGAGAAAGACAGCTTAGCTATAGCAAGAATACCTACTGAATGTGTGTTGATAGTTGTCATATATATGACAAAATAATAGCTCCATTTATTAATAAACACCCTCCATAAAATTTCCTTCTTACACACCCTTTCTACTAATTAGTACCATTAAAGTGGTTATGGTAAATATAAATTTAACTGTCTAAATGGAAAAAGAAATGCCTAGAAGTAAATTTACAACAAAAAGAAGCATCACAGTGAAGCCTTCATGCCATGTTTGCTGTTGCTTGCAAACTTCTTTTAAAGGCAACTGGGTAGCTTTCAACTCCTAAATGGCTGGCTCCAAGGAGACAAGTAAAGAAGGAAAAACTAGATTTAAATCTTGATTTTCTTATAACACCCTACTACCTTGAATTGGAATGTGAGGCCTCTGGATCAGAGCTTCAGATGCTGACAGTGTAAACTGTAAGGATCATACAAGCCTCTCATTTCTTAGGTTGTCACTTATTGCTAATTTTCCTATTCCCACAAGTGTTTGTTTATTTGAAACACTGTGCTTTGCTGCTTACACCTGCTGTGGATTCATAGCACTGTGCTAACTACACCTGTAGCTGGTCTCAACACCAAAGTCAGAATTTATATGCCTTTTGTACAGTGTTTATTAAATGAGTAAGAGAACAGCATCGATATTTTGCCTATATGCAGTGAAGTCTTCCTTTACTTCATTCAGCCTGAAAACAATAGAGTGCAGCAGCTAAAACCTTTACCTTTGAGAACACTATTTTAAGGGTAAAATCGACATCTAGGGAAAAAAAAAAATAAAAAACCCCTTTTCAATCATCTTGATAAACATTCCCTGGTTTTCATTTGGAAGGTGATACTTCTCTACATCCATATACTTATTGCAGACATTGTGACATCAACAACACTTATGCACGTGCATCCTGTATTATAACATCCTCCTCCTCAATGAAAGGCAATTTTAATAATCAGGCAGGCTTTTCCCTTATCAAAACAGAAAAGACAGTATCTTCTATTTAAAAATGCAACAAAAATGCAACCTTTTATTGGGAAGAAGGCAAAGGGAAAGAAAAAACTGTCATTTTGAGGATGACATTAAATGCCAAGTTTCAAATTGGAAGAGTACATTTTTAGGATTGAGTTATAAACCTGTGAGAAGGGCTTATAATGGAAATACTGGCATAGGCTGCACTACTGGAAGATAACAGTGCATCACTAAATCACAAATAATGGGATAAAAAACCCAAACCTACACGTTGAAGAGAGTGCTTTAGTGAATGTCCTTTACTTACAATTGAAGGGGAAAATTCTTCCTGCCCTGTTTTGGGCAGAAACAGCTCTAAACCTAGCAGAACTCTTTGTCTGTGCTACAGTGAGTGAACATCTTATCAGAGATTGAAAAACATCAGGATGGAAAAAGATCCAGACTGGAAGACACACATTTGAATTAAAGAGGATATCCTCTGCTGTCAGACATTTACTTTTTCTAACACCTCCCATTATCCTAAAAATTTAAACAAGAGAAATGAGTGTCCATCACGTACAGCTGCAGACAGTTCTGGAATAACTGCACCATCAGTCAGTTTGGGAAGTGAGAGTTGTTCATTATGCAAGATGCCAAAGATTCACTGCCAATCCCATCTCAGGTATCTGGCTTGCCTAGCAAGCAGGCAAGAAGGTGTTTTCAAATGTTCTAGAAGTACCTATCTCCACAGGAGTAAATGAGCACACACAAATGGCTAAGTTGTCTGTATTCAAATTTGTATTCTTTTAAAATTTTAGTATAAAGCTGTTTATCTGGTGATAAAAAGATCTATGAAGATTCCATCATTAAATAAAAAACCCCAAAAATATCAAAAAAAAAAAAAAAACCCAAGCAGGGCTGTGTTGACAAAAATAATAATTTTAAAGAAACAGTGAAGGAAAATCAGCTTAAAATAAGTGGCTAACAAAGATATATGAATTCTTTTCTACTGAGGAAAAAAAAACATTTGCTAATGACTTACTTAATGACACACTGAACTGTGACATATCTCAGTCTGTAAAACAAAGTTAGAGAAGATGGGCTGACACTTACTCCAGCTTTGCAGGGAACTGCAATTCATTAATGTGAGCTACTCTGATGAAGCTGCGTCCACACAGCCAACAGGCTTGACCTCACTTAAGCTTTTTATGTTTTCTAAAAAGGAATACCTCCTTTCCCAGAGAATCTTCTCACTGTAGCAGCACAAGCAATAAATGGTATTTAGAGATAATTGTATTTAAGGACCTCCTGATGAGCCTCAGTATCGTGTCTGTTAGTTACATACAAGCCTTGTTTTGGTCTCAAAACCCTTAGCTTTCAATATTAGAACTAAAATATTAGACTTGGTCAGGGGCTGGTAGAGCAACCAACAGCATGTTCAGAAAAAAAAATTCTCATTATGAGAAGCAAAAATTTTCTTCTTTCTTTCGTAGAAAGAGAGTTAAATCAGGACCAACAGATGAGCTAGTGGTTTTCTGAAAAGAGAAAGGAATATTTCTTACAGAGATGTTTCTCCTTCAGAAGACTCTGTGGACCTCCATGTTTCCTTCTGATCCCAGTGCATCCTAGATGAGTTAAACTGTATGCCCCTAATTATTCTTCTCTTGCCCTGCACCTAATAATTATCACAAGATCCTCCTAAAATAACTCCCTGCTTTCCATCCCCCAAATCCCTCTGGATCCATCCTCTGCAGACACTACAGCCCTAAATTTATGCCCAGAAATGCAATCTTGCAGTTATGCATCCAGCTTTTGCAAATCCCAGCACTGCATGGTTAATAAACACTGCAGCAGTGTCTCACCAGGAGCCAGTACACACACTTATGGCTTGTCACCCAGCAGTATTTTTGTATGTTCACTACAGCCTCAATTTCTGTTACTCAAAGCAAGGAAAAGTTCTGACTGGGGATGTCTCCAAATGGAGGTGAGCTTTAATGTGAGGGAGGGAAGGGAAGGAGAAGGATGTAAAGGGAGCTGAATGCATTGGCTCTGAATGCAAACAGGCACAGAGTGAGGACCCAAATTCAGAACCAGCCCCTTCCTTTAGCTACACACTTTGGGCTTTAAGAGCTTTACGGAACATATTGCTTGGACAGGGAGAGGCAACAGAAGCATCATTAGGACACATATCTGCTAGGTAGATTGTTTATACAACTGATTTTAATGAGTGAGCCCTTGTCCTCTCCTGAGATCCTGGTTAGTTATGCCCATATTAACAAGCCTGTCAGAAGAATAGGGACAAATCTCCCAGAATGCATCCTTCAAATGACCACGCTTCTAAAGCAGCTGTAACAAATGAGGGTGTTTGTTCTTTTTGTTCTTCTCCTGTGTTGATTAGAGAGATTTACTATGCAACTAACCTCCTTTCGCCAACAGCAGGACACATACAATAAGCAGAGAAATACACAGACTGTAAAAATGCAATCAGTTTAACTCTTCTGTGCTCACTAAGTGGATGGTGCATCTATCACAACTGACAATAGTATTTTCTTATTAGCACAGGAGTACTATGCCACACTGGAGTATAATTACTTTCAACAGGGAAGATAGGAAAAGTGTGGGTCAGAGGCACAGGCCACTGAAATAAGGATCCAATTCAGCACGGGGTAATTCTGAAACCCATACCATCCAGCCAGAGTGCAGAGCTATATAAGCTATAAAAACAATCAGCTCTGCACCGTCTTATAACAAAACAGACAGATTTTTTTTCTGCTTTGTTTTTTCTTTCCTCTCTGCTGAATCGACCCTCAGGATACAAGCTCGGGGCATGAAATTATCAGTTGTCATTCTGCATAAAATGCACTACAGCTCTGTCATGACACTTTGTGGAGAGAAGAAAGCATCTTTTAGAAACAAGCATCATGAAGACATTACTGGCACTCCAGAGCTACACAGATAGCACCCAGCACAGAAAGAAGCAAATCACAAGATTTTCAGCTGAGAGACATTAAATAAAGTAAACTAAGCATACCCTTGTGCCCAAATATGTACTGGGAAAACACACACTGAGGGGTTTGTTACAGCATTCCCCTTATCCCTTAACATTAATAAATTCTTGCTGGATTTGAAGACTTAAGCATGACAAACGAGAAACAAGAAACAGAGAGCAACCTTAAAGCAGGGAAGTTTGTTTTCTGGCCAGGAAAGAGAAGGTCTATAGGAATCCCCTGGAAGAGGGCTAGAACAAAGGTAGGTCGTTGTGCCACAGGCAGCTTTCCAGCTCTGCAGGCACCAAGGAGGGAGCACCACCAGTCCTGCAGGACTGGGCCAGGTGGGCTGGGAGCAGCATCTCCTTCCCTGACTGCAGAGGAACAATGAATCAAATCAGCTCTGGTCTAACAGACATGGCAGACATTTGGGGCTACTGATAGAAGCAGATGGAAACACACAGAGCAGCAGACACCACTTCAGAAATCAAAGTAAGGGGCAGAAGAGTTGATAAAGTCTGACATGGATAGAAGAAAAACTCCCCTCAACTTCTTCGATTTGCAAATTGTTAGAAAATTTGATTGAAGGGATAAGAACTGGAAATAATCCTCCCAAAAGGAGCTGAAAAGAGTGTGGAAGGAAGGAAAGGTGACCCATAGGATATTAATTACTGCTGGACCATTCCCAGATCCATATGTTAATAAACATGAGATCTCATTAAGCTCCATCTCTCACTGCACTTATATGGCTGGGATAACATGGCACGAAAAATTGCCTAACAGCAATCTTAAAGGTTTTATAAAAAACAGATCCTATCAGAAATACCAAACTGATCAAACAGCTTACAAGGACCAGACACAGAGATCTTCAAATATTTATTTGAAGCAATTAGTTTCCCAGTGAGCACAGCACAAAATATGACAGCCAGCCAAGCCAACTGAGCTGACTTACCTTTCATGGCAGTACAGTAACTTGCTAACAATTTTGGTTTTGTGTTCAGTCATTCATTTAGCTGCATTCTATAGTCCCGGATTCTTCCTTCCTATTTTTAGGGGATATTATGCAATTCTCCTAATATGGTCTTTTTATGGATTTGCCGCAAGCAAACATTTTTGTATTAAGAAGGGCAGAGGAGGAAACAGAATACTAAAAAGCAGAGACTGAATAAGTTTTATTAGGTTAATATCTCAGCATCTTGGGCTGCCTAAGTTGTTATGTTTTTTCTCTAGTTATAAAACTAAACATCCATGTAATCCAAAGTTGAGTTGTTTTGGATTTTATTATTAAAATGCATTTCCCAAGTGATTCACCACAGAGATCCCGGTGCCATGGACAGCACGTACACAAAGCCATTGCAGTCCCAGTTAAAAGACATACTCAGCTTTTAATTTTGAGGGAAGGTAAGTAATTGAAGCACTAGAGATGCCACAATGCTTCTCCAGGCTGGAGCATGTGGCCTCACGTGTCTGAACATACGAACAAAATTGTTCTGCTTGGCAGCAGGTGAGGTTGCTGCCTCCTGGATCAAGCTGGGCTGTGGTGCACTGGAGTGTGGTGGGAACAGCCCTGAGCAGCTGTCACAGCTACTGCACAACCACAGCAGCTCAGCCAGAACAGCACAGGCCTGCCCTGTGCTAATGGACCCCGAAAAGAGGCACCACACCCACGGGGCTGCAGGGCTCCTCCAGGGCAGCAACACCTCCAGGTGTGCCTGGGCAGGGGCTGCTGCCCAGGTGCTCCAGGGCAGGCAGAACTCCCCGTGCCTGCTCCTCGCTGGAGTTTCCTGCAGTGCAATCACACACCAGGCCAGGGTGCAGGCAGGACTGTGCTGTGGGAGCCTCCACAGCCACAGGCAGAGCTGCAGGAGGGCAGCTCAGCAGGATGCTCAGCGCATCGCTCGGCCTCATGACACTCCCAGCTCGGAGCTGTGGGACGCGGAAGGGATGGAGCAAACAAGGTCAGGCACTGCCTCTGTGCTCGGGCAGCAGGACCAGGGCTGCTGCTCTGTGCTTCTGCAGCTGGAAGGGAACATCAGGCAAGCTTGCTTGAACACCAGTCTGCACAGGGCCCTGAGCGCTCGGCAGGACAGGAAAGCTTCCCTTCGTGCCATGCCAACCTTGAGCAGCCGGTGTTACTGCTGCTCCTCTGAGCACTGCTCTCACTCATACATTTTAGAAGGGAAGGCAAAGGAACGACCATGAGCATCTGCTTTTTGTTAGGTGCCTAAAAATGTTCAGGACTTTCTATTAACAATACGTGCATGCACGTGTGTGTTGTGAGTACTGGCATGGTTACATAGAGGGAAAAAAAACACAGAAAGCCTTAAAAGGGTGAAAACACTTCAGGTAAAATGTGACTCTTCCTGCAATTACAGACAGGCAAAAGCTAAGTCTAAAATAAAGAAACCTTGCACAGAAAGGTAAAAGAAACCGGTCTGAGCACCCACCCCACGGCTGTGCCCTCCCTGCCTCTGTTAGTTTGCACATTTCAAGCCCAATGTATTAATTTCCACAGTTGTGTGGTGGTGTACCCAGTAAATCATGGCATGATTCAGAGGGTAGTTCCTTCCTTTTAAAATATTCCACTCTTGAACAGCTGTGATTTGGATTAATTAGTGAATTTTGCATTTTTGGCACAATCTGCTCTCCAGAAGTGCCACTGAAATAAAAAATTAAAGTATTCACTCCCTTCTCTAATCTAGTAGCTGAATTTTGCAGGTGCACAGATGTATCCTCAGAACTGGCAGGGCTGCAGTTGCGAACTTGCTGCAGTACTTGTCTCAGTTCCTTTCTAGCACTGACAATACCACTCATAATAAAAATATAGAAAGCCTTTTTTTTTAAATAGTGGAATCAAATCTAGCAAGGTGAGTATTAAAAAAAAAAGCCCCAGGTTATGGTGTATTGTGGCTTTGAGAGGCAGCTACTTCTCAAGAATTCAGCTAGAACCACACACATAAGATGAAAATTTTTACCCAAATAATTAATATTTTGGATATTTTTTAATATTAAATGTAAGACAACTTCAACTTTAAGCATAGCTGCTAGCAATGTCTATGACAACCTATTTTTATTTTCATTAGAATAAAAGCCTTTAGAACTCTGTAGAAAGGTCTTCAAATTCACTACTAGCATTCCTGTTTAATAAATTCTGATGGCATTTTAATTTCTAAAAAAAGTGAATTAGTATCATACAATTTTGATTACTGATATTTTATTTTCTAAGACAAGCACATTTTTCAACAGATTTAAGCCAAGACTGAAAAAAAAATCCAACTGGTCTCATCCACAGATCTCCATTAGCTAAGCTAGACCTTGGTTTGTCCTGTCAGCTTCCTAAATGTTATTAAAAGGCCCCTGCAAAATGGATCTTAAAACTCAATACTTGAGAGAGACTTTGATGTAGCATCCAACATTCATTCTCCCCTTGCTGAAGTGAGTGAAGGAGAGAAAAATCACCCCTTCTCAGAAATACTATCAGTGAAACCCTGACAGTAATTCTCTTTAATGGGCTATCCTACAGTGGACCAGACTTTAATGGATGGTATTAGAGTGGCCTTCCTCATATCCCTGCTTTACACAAAAATGATGCTCTCACAAACAGTCACACTGCAATTAATGAAGCTATTCAAAAAAAGCACAGAAACTCTTGTAAGAGATCTCTGCAGAATCATGATATTATCTGATAGGTGCCTTATTTTTACTGCCCTGACACCACCACACCAACAGGAATTCCTCCACTTACCAGGCAGTGCCAACTGGAAATCAAAAGCAACTTCCTAATATCATCTGCATATATGGCCTGAAATTTGAGAAGTATGGAGGATTTTTTTCCATCACTGAAACAATTTCTTAGACACAAAAAAAGTACTGTGAATGTTAGATGTTTAACAATTACAACCCTACTAAAACAAAACTGTGCCTATAATGACTAGATTATGCAAAACTGTATTCACAGGATATAATCCTTCTTTGTTTCATCCCACAGGTTCTTCACAGAAGACAGAAGGCTCAAATTTATGTTTACATTTAATAAGCTGGAAAATAAAAACAGATGAATGCTAATAATTTCAGTAATGCAGATCAACATCACTTTGGGTATATTCTGAAATGTTTCCATACTAATTGTAAGTAGCTTTAGAAGCTTAGTTGTGACTAGTTTGCCTAAGTTTTCAAGAATTATATTGTGGTAGACTGGATAGTTCAGGGGATTATTAATGGGACATACAGACTTAAATTCCAAGGTAGCTTGTTTAATCTAGCTCAGGTCATTACTGACAACTATTCTGTAGTAGTTTTGAAATGAGGAGGTGGTTCTGAAGCACTTCTTCTCTTAAGAGGACAGGTTCAATGCACAAAAGTGGCACTAATTTGCATCTCAGGCACTTCATCAGAGATTGAGGAGTTAATGGGTTAGAGATTCATAATGTCGCAAAGCAACCAGGATCTTCTCCTATGCCCTTCCCTTCCTGTTTAATTTCTTGCTGTGTTAAAAAGGGACAGTCCTACTCTAGCCTCAGGCTTTTCTAAATCTACTGCAAGCCCTACAAGAAAAATGCACCTTTGGTGGAACTCAAGAGAGATTATAAGGTAACACCTAGAAAAGCATCTTAGGAGTGCTGTCTGAAGAGAATCTTGATTGATGATGGTTGGCAGCAAATATTTCCCTGAGTACATAATGGTTTTATTAATAGTTCTGGACTGAGCTGAAGCAAGTAGAAAACAGACCAAATGAAGGGTGTATTTTGCGATTAACCTACTCAGATGCATCCAATCCCTCACTAGCATCAGCTTTGTCTTCCTAGCAAGTTTCAGTGTCAATACATTGCCATCAAGTATCTAGAGAGGAAGCATTAAAAAAAAAAAAATACAACTCTGTGTGTGCCAGCCATAACAGCAATTTGGCTTCTCGTGTTACTCCTACCTACAGATCAAAGAGTGGAAAGTCACAAGGATGACAGCATTGCTAGAAACGAGGGATGGGTGTGATGCAGACTGTACCTACTGTACATTAACATATGCTATTGCATATGGACAGCAGTGCTGACTCTGCACTCTTGAGCTGTCCCAGTCAGAGGTGAATTAAATGGGAGATTAAATGTGAATTAAATAAGAGATGCCTTGTTAAGTGGCCAACACAGGCTAAGCCTCTCCAGTGCTTGAGAGCAGCATCCTTAGAAGGGATTTGGGATCTCCCTGTGCTGCTCCCACTCAGTGACTGCTCGAGACATCCCACTGCTGGATGATGTGCACAGATGAATGGAACTGCACTCCAGCAGGCTCTGCACAGAACAAAGGGCAGCAGATGATGAACGAGGACTTGCAGAGCACACATGAGCAGATGTGTCTCGCTGGCATGGAGATTATGTGGAGCTGAAGCTTTGCCAGTTGCACTCTTTAAATGTCCATGGAACACCAGAGTCCAGTCCCCTGTTACAGGGACATGAGCCAGCATGACTGGCACTTTAGGGGCTGTCCCTGTGACATGGACCCAGTTCAGCTCCCAGAGAGCAGAGCTCTCTCTCTCTCACTGAGGGCACTTACCAAAGAGCTGCATTGATACTAAATACAACATGAGCCACCAGCCTGAAGGTGAAAAGCCTCTGCTTAATTAATTATTCCTAAGTATTCTCATTAAGCTGTTCTCTGGGTATAGACAGAGTGTGTTTTTCATCTAAACCTGTTCAGTTGTGCCTATAACAATCTGAATTTCTTCTCTGCATATACCCATGACTAAGTCCGTAGGAATAATCAGGAAATCTTAATCAAAATTAACAGGGGCTGGGTGAAGTCTTGATGAGAGCAGGATTCTGCAAACAGCTGCAAGAATTTCTCAAAGTTCAACACCACTATGAAAAAAGGGATAATTACTTTCTACTGCATTTGCATTTGGATTCTGAAACTGTACACAAGCAGCAAAGTCCCTGCAGGAACAGACCCCTAAATCGCCCTGAGAACCAGACAATTGCAGTCCCTTTGCGACTGAGGTGTGCAGAACAGCACTCCGACACAGAAATCATTAGAGACCAGTCAAGATACGTGCAACTGCTAATGCACTACTTTTCCCACCGAAGGTAAGCCTTTGTAAAAACCATACAAAAACACTGTTCATCAGAACAGTTCTGATCAAATCATCTTTTTTACAATCATGCAGGCACAAATTTAGGACCAGGTTTTCAAAGATTGTTGTAACTGCTTTGCTTTCGTCTGTGCACACCTGATTTATATGCCCATTTATCCAACTCTCTGCACAAATTAGGTACTTAGGGCTGCAGGTAGCTTTTTAGAGCCTGCCTGGTACATGTCTTACCTGCCAGGCAGATAACAAATTCAAATGCACACATTTCAAATCTGAGGATGAATTCAGAACATCCAAATGTTTAGGGTCATGTGGTAATGTGTAACTTGCCTTGAATCAGAGGTTTCTTGAGGCTTCTGAAAACGTCAGTCTAGAAAACTATAACACCATGTAATGCAGTATTTAATAAATTACTGCCTGAATACCTAATTCTGTTTTAAGAAAGACATGAGGGTGGATAATCCTATAATTCTTTAGGAGACATGCTGAGTGAACCTATGAAAATATTCTATGTTATGCACATCAGTCTGTTTACCTGTGACTCATAAAAAGAGCTAAACACGCAGGAGGGCTTAACCTGAGGTGGGATTATTAGGCCAAGTTCACTGATTGGGAACAGGATTTGGTGTGAAATAGTCAGGCTCTCCTCCCAAGTACTGACTAAAATAAACATTTTGAATTCCTATTGATTTTGATGGCAAGGAACTGAAATGGGTGACAATGTCTCATGTTCTGGAACTCAACAGCAAACTGAAAAATGCTGTAGAGTAGATGGTATGAGGCAACATAAAGATCTATTATGCAGGTAAGACAGCTGATTAGGAGTCATGGAGATAAAAATTAGGGGACAAAGGGTGTGATTTATTCCCAGTATTTGATTACTAATGTACAGTGAAGACTGTAAGTAAAATGAGCAGACAGGGTAAAAGCCGACAGGGTCTTAAGCTGGCTTTTTTGTTTGTTTGTTTGGCTGGTTTTTTATTAAGAGTATAGATTAGCCAATTTGGTTAAAAGCCTGTGTTTCATTTTCTGTCCTATAAACTTGGTTTGATTACTTGAAAAATTAATGAATGCTATGGAAAAGGTTCCAAATTTTAGCTCTTCAACACTGTACTATTTATGCAGCTAGGCTGCCTTGTCAGCAATGTGTGGGTTAGAATGATTACTTATTATTGCATTCTAATTTCCACTGGGCTTTCCTATATTTCATTTGCTGGTGGTAACACAGAATAAAATATTCCTAAAAAGTCTTCTTTATGATTCCTGAAATTATTTTGATCATATCTGCCACATGGCAACTGAGAGTCTGGATAGTTTAATTTTCAAGAATTTTAAGTCTCTAGGTTACACAGAAATATCAAAGAATGGTGTGCATACATGTAAGGGGTAATGGATAATTACAATGCACACTTAAGGATAATTGCAATATACACAACTGTGGAGTTATTCCCTTTTTACAGTGTATAAACAAAAGCAGAATTTGATTAGGTCGTGTGATTGCCTCTTTAAAATGAAATGACTTCACATGCATAGACTTACTTCAGGTACTTGAGTTTGCTGTTGGCAGAGGAAGGCAATGTATCCTCCTTAATCAAGGATAAGGAAGCAGGGTTGATTCAGACATTTTACCCAAATCAAAATGCAGACTTACTCCAATCTCAGCTGCACCCCAGGATGGCCACAGCCCCCTCTGCCCTTCTGCACTGTGCCTTCAAGGGCAGCCCAGCCAGTGATGGCATGGAGACTACTCCAGGACCACACAGGGCTCAACATCCTTCCAGCTCTGTCTGGTGCAGATTTTGGTGGTTTTTTTTTTTTTTTTCCCTGAATCTGCATTTACCCATTAAATCATGAGAGGAAATACAGAAAAATAATATAAGTAAGTTTCATAGCAGATTAAGTCTATAAGGCATTTAAGTGCCCAAACATTACAGAATGGATCTGCGAGAAGAAAGGATGAAACAACCCAAACTAAAAGGAAAGAAGACAAACAAGCAAACAAAAACCACACAAAAAGGAAAACCAACAAAACAAACAACCAAACCAACCAAACAAAAAAGACAGGAAAAGGATCTAATAAAGACTAATGGCTACCTGGAAGTCAGGTTTCAAATGTTTCAGGTGTAGATATGCCAGTGAGCATAAGACCATGAACTTTATTCGACACTTTTTTGTCGGATTAGACAAAATATGATCAATCACTTGTCCCAAAAAGAGCCCAGGTTTGCCAAGCTGTAGGAAATACACAGCTCATCTATGGAAACAATGTGCTGATCATTAACGTAGTATCCAGTAGTGTCTGCAAGACTTCAAGAGCCATCAAGGGTAACAGCAAATGAGAAAATTACAGCACAATGTGAATGTAGTTCCCATCTGTGAGCTCTCCTCTACCCACTCATATACCCAAGGAGTCACAGAAATCTCAGGGAACAGCACTTTTGGGAAAAGACCCTGGGGCAGGCAGCCCCATACCCCTACTCCAGGATCTAGGAACACTTCTCCCATCTCTGGGGACTTCAGGGAACATAACCAGAGACAAGGCAAAACCCTTGACCCTGCACCAGGACTGTGCACAACTCATCAGGGTCCCTCTCTGATAGTGAGCCTTCCCCTCCAGGCAATGAGGGGGTTGTACAACAAAATTGCTGCCCTGCTCCCCTACACTCTCACCCCCTCTGCACCATCCCCCTCCAAGACAGAGAAGGCAGGTAACTCATAAAACTCTGCATCTGTGACTAAAATGCTCCACTATCCAGAATTATTCAGCCTTCACACTGTCACTTGTCCTCAGTCATCATACTACAAATCAAAATTGTCAATACCACTTCAATAAAAGTATTTAAAAGTACATTTCAATTATAAAAGTCTTGTGAAATTCTTCTGCTTACCTCGGAAAGAAGGATTCTTTGCAAAAATGGCAGAACTGATAAAGATTTTATTTGTTAAATGTTGATCTATTCTGGCAACTGCTGAGCTATTTTCATACCTTAGCAAGAAACATCTCCCTATTGACAACTGTATTCATTATCTGATAAAGCACCAGTCTTTTACTTTGGTTTTCCTCATGAACTTCTGTGGATATATTTTTTTGAGGATAACCTAGTGCATTAACATAGTTTATAACAGTAAAGTATGTATTGTTTCTGATGCACTCAAATACACTATATGGTTTTCAGAACAAATAGAGGCTTTAAGGTAATAGCCACACTGAAGTTAACAGCAATTAATTGGGTTTCTAAGAGTACCAAGAGTACCTTTTCATTCTGAGTTTCTGGAATAACTAGTATGATGGGATTTTGGTGTATGATATGGACTCCTTGAAAGCTATTCCTGCTATAAAAAAACCAAAAAAGGTATTCAAGATTTCAAGGCTTCTACTCTTGATTTCTGTTCCATCAGAAACCTGGCGGCACCATCAGGTTTTGCCCACTCTTGCTTGGTAACAGGGTCAGCCTGCTGGCATAACCAGAGCTTCTTTTGTTCCACTAAGTACAGATGGGAGCAGAGCCATGACTAAAACCTAATATTTGCTAATAGTAAACAATATGTCTTAAAGAAAGCACTTTGTCAGGTCCCATAAAGGTACAATATATTCTGAACTCTAGTTCCAAAGACAATATGATTAAACATGTACCATCGCAATGCAATGACCTAGAATTTTTATTGGTAGTAGTTATGCCTTAAAATTAATTTATAATGCTATACTCCTTTTCATGGATGTTTTTTGCAGACTATAGTGAGCTACCTGTTTTAAAAGGGAAATACATGATGGACTAGGTATTTGACTGAGAACTAGAGTTGGCTGACATTAGGAATACCTTCAATACAATGAAGAACCACATAAAGTAATAACAAGGGCTATGAATAGTTTGATTTGGCTTCTCTGATGTGATGCCATTTTCTGATTCTGGTTTATTCTAGCACTTTGTATTTCTGTGGTATTCTTGTAGGAGGATACTCATGTGAAACATAGAAACAACTGTGGCTTAGGGGAACATTGCAAATGCAAATCTGCTTTTAGTAGCAATAATTTGCAAAATTCTTTCTGAGGATAGAAACTATAATCTGTCCATAGAAATTTCAATTTTCTGTAAAAGTGTGTAGTGCATTTTCATCAAGCTGTATTTTTGTAAGTCATTAAATTGGTTTTTAGTAACCTCATACTCATTTTCAATTGAACAATTATTAAACTATAAAACAAAATTGCACAATTCCTAAAACTGTAGTCTGGAGTTTTACAGTTAGCTATAAAGTGCTGTACTATTATAATACACTAAAGATGCTCAGACTATTAAAACTTTTTTTTTTTAAATGAACCATAAAATATTTTATCAGTGATGAAATAATTCTGAAGTATTATAATCTTCAGCAGTATACATGCACAATATTTTGGTCTCATGAAAAGCTTGCTAATCAAAAAAACACAATTTAAACTGTAATTCTAATATGCGACATAAACCATGTCACTGTCTTTCAGGAACAGGAGTTTATTACACCCAACTTCAAATATTAAAAATCAGAGTATTGATCATTAAATACAAGGTCCAGTCTTACAGAGAGATCTCCACACCGAAGAGACTGAGTGTTAAGCACTGGTGGTAACAACAGAGATGTGTTACCTTCCTGTTGTAAAGTTTTAGCCTGTATTTCACTCCACAAATCATGACTGATCTTGTAAAGGGGCCTGATGTTCAACTCAGAAGTTCAACCAAGCCTGGTAAATGAGGACAATTCTTTCCTGACTACTGATGGCTGATGTCTCATAGCAACACTGACAGTGATACCATGAGCCTGAGCTATTGGGTTTGATCCTTGGCTACACACTCACACTGCTCCTCTCTATTCAAAAGAGAGGCAAAGGACTCCCTGTACTCAGAAATTAATCAACTGTATCAATCACATCTTTAACTTCAGCAGGATTTCAACAAACTTGAAAACAACCTATCTTGTGCGGCCCTGAAATTCTTTGGCAAAGATGGTGAAAAGCTCATTCTTGCTCCGGGTGGGAGCACCTACAGGACCATACTATGAATACACTGTAAGGGTCGGCCCAAAGATCCCTCATTTTGCCTCCCTATCATCGCTTGGGACAGAGACTGAAAACCCTAAAAGAACTTTGCCTGGCCTGGCTGAGGTGGGATGTTTGCTCATCACTGTACTGCCGTGGCACAGTGCTTTTGGGCAGGGTGGTACAGCACGTACGTTTACCAATCACTGTACCGCCAGAGTACAACACATACCCACCCCTTGAAGCAACGGCCCTGCTCACAATAGCCCATAAAT
>VXBQ01008846.1:70289-83169 GCA_013400175.1 Phainopepla nitens | reverse complement strand
CATGAAGTCATGCTGGCTGTGACCGATGGCTGCGTTGTCTTTCAGGTGTTTTTCAGTACCCCCAGAATAACTTTATCAGGCACTGGAGTAAGACTGACAGGCCTGCAGGTTCCTCCTTCCCTTCCTGAAAATCAGGACAATATTTGCCAGCTTCCAGTCATCTGCAACCTCTGGATTCCCCAGACCACTCAGAAGACATTTTGTGATTACATCAGCCAGCTCTTGAAGGATTCTTGGATGAATCCTGTAAGGCCCCATCGGTTTTTATGGATCCAGCTGGAGCAGTAGATCCTGCACATGTAAGTTTTAAATAGGCCTTATCAAAAGCCTAACAGAAAAAAACCCAACAAATCACCAAAATTACCATTCATTTTATTCATGATTTTCTCTCAAGGTGGATGTTTCTATATTGAGTTTCTGACAGAAGGAAGTTGCAGAATCTTATTGTAGTAAATAAAAGTAAACAACAAAAAAATCTATTTCCAAACTTCCTGTAACTAAATCATTACAGGAAGCCATGTCTTTTCAAATGATACCTCCATCTAGGGGATGGACTCAGTGGTCTTCGTGGGTCACTTCCACTTCAGTGTATTTTACGATTGTAGGTGGCTATGACAACACAGAGATCTATATAGGTATGCCTTTGCCCTTAGGTTTCATTAACTTGTTTCACAGGCAGCCTCCTCTGAAAAAAATACAGCATTTTGTAGGGCTTTCCCCCCGCTCCCATCCCTAACTCAGTCCTTTCCAAACACTGTGGTTACTTTACTCTGAATAGCATTAGAAAGCTCAGTGCTGGACACCAGGCCAGCATCTGGTAAGGATCTCAGTGATTCTTTCATGGACGTACCTTTTAGCTCTGAAAATGAATCTCAGATGAAAAATTAAAACTGTATCCATGTAGTTAGGCTAGGATCACAATCTACTTTCTCATGCTGGTTACTGGGTTGCTTTTCCAGAGTAAAGGCAGACCATAACGAGGGGGTGGCCCTGCGAGTCCCTTGGCCCCTCAGTGGGCAAGCATTCATTCCTTGCCATACACTTTCTGTTGCAAGTCCAGAATAAAACACACCATTTTGCTGACAGCTGTTTTCTGTCTGCAGCTTTTCTGGGAGATGTTTGCAGCTGCTGCTGTCTCTGTGATTTTTCCTTTAAGAGGGAATTAGCTGTACCCTACTGCCCATGCCTCACACAAAATAAGGAAGGAAAAAGGTCTAGAAAAAAGCACTGACCAGAAATGCAGCCTGAGCAAGTGGGCAGCTTGAGGAAACAAGTTGGCACAAGGAGCCTAAGGATTTCTGACATATAAAAAGCACGGTGTATCGTCCTTATGTAATATAATATTTAAATATAAAGGATACCACCAAAACAAATCAAGAAAGTTATATGGAGCATCAGAATGTATCATGCAGAGCACTGCAGCCAGCCAGTTCATCTCCACAATGAAAGTCTTGAGAACTGGTATTTGTGCTACAGAAAATTTTAGGTGTTAGTTTGCAGGCTTCTCTGCATACAGAGGTATGTGGGAGGAAACCATGGTGCTTTTGTAAGAATCAACAAGTAGCTGAGTTACCCTGAGCCATTATGTTCCAAAGGCTGTATTAATCTGGGGTTGATTATTTCTGTGCAAAAAATGGACTAAATATCTGGAAAATCCACACCTTCCAGGCCCGTGTACCGCAGGCAAGTGCCTGCTTGGCACATGTGCGTGCTGCAGCAGCTCTCACTTCCACTACACATCATTTATATTAAATACCTAAGGCCATTCAAATTTTTACCAGTAACTTAATGGTATTTTACTTTGAAAAAAAACACTCACATAGTAATGTACTAAGATCAGGGTAACATTTGAAATAAGCCCACGTACTGAGCACAAAACCATATTCTAATTCACTGAAAACCCTATTCCACAACACTTAATATCTTTTAAAAAAATTATACATCTTGTGGTCTTTTTAATAATGTATCTTGTGGTCTTTTAAAGCTATAAAATATCTACTTTTGTGCTACAGTTCCCAGTATTCATGAGTCATGTCTGATGTCTTCTCTAACAGTCAAAGATTTCACCAGACACCTAAGTGCATTTCTCTTCTTGGCCTCCATCACTGATGCCCAAACTAGTCAGACGAAAAGAATTTGCAAGAAAGGACAAAGAAGCAACCTAATAGAGGAGCCTGACTCATCTAGACTTTCCCAAGTGTACTGAGTTTAGGCACACAAACAAAATATGAAGTGAACATACACACGGATATGGCTATGTGCCTTTGTTTCTGTGGACACAATATACCGGAAAATTTATTTTAAAATCTTACCCTGCTGCCAGGCTGACATTTTATGTCAGTGAAATATGGCAGTGCTTAAAGAAATTGAGACATTTGCTCAGTAATTGGGAGACTAACTGAATTTGTCTGTTTGCTGTGATTTAAACTAAGTGCATATTTTCTGCACAAAGTCCTGATGCCTGCTGCTTACACCCGGAAGAACAACAGGCATTTGCTCTGTTACCTGAAGGCATGCAGAAATTGCAGTTCTGTAAAAATCTGCTTTTGCATGATCATTTGCACATTTGCAATTTTACATTGCATAATCAGAAAGCAGAACTTAAGTTTTCAACTGACACCACTTAATACTAGCACAGTACCCAGAGGTACAGCCCACAGCACAAGCTGTGAGCCCGTTTTTGCTCGTTGTCCCATTGCAGAGATGATGGCTCTGCTGTCTTCTCACGTGCCCCTGAGCAGCAGCTGGGTGTTGCTGTACACTTTAGTTAATGTAGCTCACTTCTGTCATCTCTGAAAACTGCCGATTTCTGACTGCATCCAGGCTCTTCCTCTGGGCTTGTTGGGACTAGTGTCTCAGCACTGGAGCTCTCTGCTGAAACTCAATCTGAGACAGTTCATTCACGGGCCAGTGTTGGCTGCTTTGCCACTGGCATCATCCCCAGCCATCCTGACTGGATATAAACAGGCCAGTTTGAGAAGCTGGTGCTTGGCACCATCAGATTCACTTCATCTTTAATCCTGAAAGCACAGTGCTCATCATTTACCACACAGAAAAAAACATCTTTTTTTTTTTTTTTAACCTCGAGTTGTTTCTTCACAGTAACTTTATCCCACAGTTGTTTTTATATTTGGTAGTAAAAGTTATTTGCTCTGTGGCTGTACTTCCTTACAGGCAACTCTTGCAAGTACAATAGAACTAAAAAATCTCAGCAACCATCTTACTCCAGTCTGCATCTGTCACTTGGTGTGCCTAAACTCACCTGTTTAACTGCCAAGCATGACCAATTAAAGTTTCATTCCGATTTATTCAGTTTTATGCCTGAAAAGTACTTTTTTTTTGTTTTTCCCTAACATAGGGAACCACACTGCCCCTTCTCCCTCACTCCCCCTTTCACACGCTCCAGCAGCCAACATTTCCCTACAGCCTTCTTTGCTCCCATCAGTAACCTGGCAGTATTACCCTGCAAAACTAATGTTAAGATTTTGTAATTGCCACCACTTGTGCTGAAACTGCCCATCATACCCTGTTTGCATTATACTCTCCTGTTGTTTTTGACTGTATATGAAGGCTTCTTAATAGGCTCCCGGTTTTAGCTGAGGGAAAACATTGATCCTGTTTACTTGAGTATTAAAAAACATTGCAATTATATGACATAAATGCTGAACTTTTTTTTTTTTTTCTTGCCATGGTTTAAGCCCAGCAGCCAATCCCCATACAGATGCTTGCTCGCTCCCCCACCAGCAGGCTCAGGGAGACAACTGGAAGTGTCAGTGTGAGAAAACTCACGGGTTGAGATACGGACGCTTTAATAGGGAAAGCAAAAGCCACACACACAGGCAAAGCAAAACAAGGAATTAATTCCCTGCTTCCCATGGCTAGGGGGTGTTCAGCCACCCCAGGAAAGCCAGGCCCCATCACGTGTCATGGTGACTTGGGAAGACAAACACCTCCATTTCAAATGTTCCCCATTCCTCTGCCTTCCCCCACCCTGAGCATGGTGTTGTATGTCTGGAATATCCCTTTGGCCAGTCTGGGTCACCTGTCCTGGCTGTGTCCTGTCCCAACCTCCCTTGCACCCCCAGCTTCCTCCCCAGCATGGCTCTGTGAAAAGCAGAAAAGGCCTTGGTTCTGGGAAAGCCCTGCTCAGCAATAACAAAATCATCTCTGTGTTATCAACCCTGTGTTCAACACAAACACAAAATTCAGCCCCACACCAGCCTCTGAGAAGGAAATTAACTCTATGTAAGCCTAAATTAGCACACTTCTTTACACAGAGGGAGAGTCAGATAAATAATAACAAGACTTTCAGTTTTATACAAGAAGAGGGAAGCCCACCTACTGACATTTCAGTTTCTGCACACACCTCCACAGCACTTGCCTCTCCTTTCTTGAATCAAATCACAGGAATGTAAATGGCTTACTTGATAGGAAGGAATGGGAATTAGACAGCATCCAGACTAAGAAAACAGAAAGACCAGTGTTATTTATTTATTTATTAAGCTAGCTGATTCACTGTTATCAATCAGTATGAAGTAATGCCAGCATCAGCTGAAGGGTAGATGTGATGCTGAGAGAAGCTCTACAGAATGAAGGTCAATGCTAAAAGCTGGTGTAGCACTGTATTTTTGCATCAAGAGCATTCAGCATCAAAACTACAGGTTTATAACATGAAAAAAACAAAAATTATTCCCCCCTTTGTCTTGAAATACAGCTATTAAAGATCGTGCTTTTTGGTTATGTTTCAGAGGTGGTAAGGACCCAATGCAGTCAGGAAGTCCTCCTTGTGAATGGTTCTTCCTCTTGCTTACTTCCTGAATGTCTGAAAAATCAAGAGCGAAACCATCTTTCAGATTCCCAAAAGAAAACTGAATTGATAGGAAAGTTATGAAAATGGCACCACAACAGGATGTTACATGGGAGTTCTTTTTATACTTTCTTTAAACGCAGGTAGATTGCCAGACTCTACAATGCATTTTGAAGAACTGTCCCAAAGAGTGTTAACCACTTAAGTGGTGCACCATCTGGGCTGCTCAAATGCATGATTTTTGAAGCAGAGTGGGGGCAGCACTGATACCAAATTCTCTTCTTTCATTTTTCTACAACAGTTTTACCAAATCTGAAGAAATCAGGCAGGGAACAATTGACTTACAGATTGCTGTGTGGTTAGACACAAGTCTGTGAGTGAAGGATCTCAGCAGAAAAACAGATATTCCGCCCAAGTTCTTAAACTTCGTTCTATGATGTTTACATAGGTTTAGGGTATTCCATTTTAAAAAATAATAACAATGAATGAAAAATAAAGGGACTGGATCTACCATTTGTACATTCATCTTGGATTCTGGCCAGAAAGGGAGAGAAGAAAAAAAAAAAAGGCCATTCTTCTGCCTAAAGAGTAGGCATAATCTGAGAGCTTGCTCTGCCAATACAATGAGCAGAAGGAGAACTCGCGAAATCAAGATCAGAAGAGCCGTGATGAAAAACAGTCAACAGCTGTCATCTGAAGACTTTAAATTCCAATGAAATTATCTTTCCAAAACAGATGTTATTGCTTAATTGCAAGGTTTGGGCTTGACATTTGCTCAGTATCCACTCATGGCCAGTCAGAGGAAGCAGCGACAGCAATTTAGTCTGGCCTGAGAAGTGCGCTGTGCAGCAAATTGGTCAGCACTGGCCATTTGTACTTCAGCA
This sequence comes from Phainopepla nitens, assembly GCA_013400175.1. Lineage (NCBI taxonomy): Eukaryota > Metazoa > Chordata > Aves > Passeriformes > Bombycillidae > Phainopepla > Phainopepla nitens. The sequence continues at coordinate 77,478 of VXBQ01008846.1, read as the reverse complement.
GAGAAGCAAACACACAAGAAAAGAAAGCTGAGACATAATGGTAGGGTTTGCAATGAACTTGGAGAAATTTACTGGTCTATGGAAAACACATTGGTACTTTCATTTCCAGGAAAGATGCTACTGTCCTCCCCACTAGAACCTCACAAAGCGCCTGAATTCACAGACACGTGACACAGATTTCTATCTGATAAATTAATCCTGTGTCAGATTTCAAGGCTTCTCTCCTCGTCCATGGAATCTGATACTGGCTTCTCCCTCCCTATTCGCAGACATCTGAAGCTGATATGGAAATGCAGCACAGTCATGAGATTAAAAGCACTTAAACGCTTACTGGTAGTCTCTACAGGGAACAATGGTACAGATGGGAGATTTGTATCACCAGCTACCATTACAAGTTAGTTGGAAATAAAAAAGCTGAAGTCCTATTTTCAGAAAACCTATACATAGTAGAAATTATGGCATCATTAGTCAAAACAAACAGAAGGTGCTTTCTGATGTGAAATATTAAGGAAACATTTAACACTAGCAGGCAAATGACATATTGCATGCACCTGTTTTGGAAGCTTCAAAATAAACTCACAAGCTAAGAAATAAAATGTTAAGAGTGAACTGTACATGCAGGCTAACTGGCACGTACATATGAGATATCTCAACAGTGTAATTCACAATGTTAATCAAGAATATGTAAAAATGTAATCTCTTCATGATGGCATTTATGCATCTGCAAAAGTTTGTGGGCCTAGCAGATGCAAAGGATAGAAAAGAGACAGTCACTGTTTCTGAGGGTCTGCTTTTTTAGTAAATGAGTCTATCATCTGACATAGTATGGAAGAATTATGAATGAGGCTTTTAAAGTAGTAAGAGATGTGAAGTCAGTTAAATATACAGACCTATTTAAGCCACTATTGCTGGATATTTTTTCTGCTGCTTGTTGATATGCAGGTTAATGGAATGTCACATATAGAATTGTTACTTCCTAATTCTATCAGTATTGAATATAAAAATTAAGCTAAATTTCTACAGCTGAGTTTTAAAAACGTTGGGTTTTATTTTTTTTGCCACTCCCTCCCTTCACACACATGCAAGAATATGGAATGCAAACCAAAGCACCATCCTTGCCTATGAACTACATTGCTACAACTCAGCTAGAGCCAGCTGACATTTCAAATTTTTGTTTCAGTGGCTGACAGCAGTCTGCTGCTTATCCCTTGCTGGATCCTGGCAGCTCAGACAACAGTGAGCACACTCAAGCCATCAGAAGGATCTTGTGAGGTTTATTCCTTTCCAGCAGCCAGACAGCTGGCTAAAGGAAGATGGCCAGTGCAAGCAAGGGAAACGCCTCCGTGGCATTCCCTAGTGAACAGACCACCTAACAGCAAATTCCCAGAATGAGCTACTCTCTGCTAGGGCAGCAAATGGAATGTCTACCATGAGCATATCTTTTAAATCCAGGCAAGCATTTAAGAAAAAATTGTATCACAAGCAAGGAAAACTTGCCAGAGAAGTGGATTTAAGTAGGCCCACATCTGAACACTGCAATGAATTAAGTGTTAGGGGGATGCCTCTAGCACCAGAGCATCCAGCTACAGTGGTTTAACAACTGGGGTTGCCCAACAAAACACACTGGTTACCTAAGAAGGCCATTGCAGACTATCAGGAAAGCATAAAAAAAATCAAACACATGCTCTGTGTGCTCGTGGAGGACTCCTCCCACAACATTCCAGGTTTTGACTTTTCAAACTTGGGTCTAGTAGAAAACTACCTTTCCTTGTCAGGAATTATCACCTTTCTACACCCTTCTTGTATCACAGGGAAAACTGTGTTTTAATGGAGTATGACATTACTCATTCACACAGAACATTAGGTACTTTATTCTAACATTAGATAATACAGCAATGAAACAGTGTAAATCTGATTTAGCAGTGTTTTTTGTTTAGCAGCTGCAAGTAGTTTTGCTAGATGTTTTTATCCTACATTCCTATACTGCTAATGCTTCAGAATTTTTTGAATTGTATCCCTGCCAAGCCAAACATACACCACAGATTTCGGCTCACCAAAACAAATATTAACTCACTCTGTCTATTAACACCTCTTGGCACTTAAATGCAGGGAGTACAGAAACTTAATCACAAATGCTGTAAGTAACAGATCAAGTGTTACTGTTGGCTAGCTAAATTGCAGTATCTGACAATAAATGACAAAATAAAATACTTTCTGCCTTGTATAGGCACTTTACTGAGATCTTGATTAAATAAAAGCCACAGAAATGACCTTTTTTTCTGCCTGAAGAAAAATCCACAGAAACCACCCAGCAAAGCTGGCAGAATTCAAAAAGCTCTAACCTAGCAGTCTGTGACTGGAAAGAAGTATAATCAACAAAGAAGTAAAATTTACTGTCTGTATTCATATTCAAAAAACGCCTTGAAGCAGAACAATTTTGAGAAGTTCTCTATGTTCAGTGTACTGTCCAGAACCAGGGTGTGTGCTGCAAATAGAACACAAGAGAACAACCTACTGCAAGTCTCATTTCAGGAGTGGTTGGCTGCTTCAGCAAAAAAGTACAGCCTTGAAGGCTCCAAAGAAAACTTCCAGAAAGCAGCAATTACAGAGGAAAAGATGCACATTGGATGGATAATGAAGAAGCCACCATATGAGAAATCTTCCGTTACTCAGATCTACCAAATTGCTCTGCAGCCTTCCACGGGCAATCAAACCAAAGTAGCTTCAACATCCCACAAAATCACAGCTTGTATCAAAGTTAGATCATAATTCAAGCATAGTGAAAGAGTAAGGAAAAATACCAATAATTTATAACAACTATGCTAAAAAGAGCAAAAAGAATGCCAGTACAGATGTATCTTTTTTAAGTTACAGACAGCATCAATTACGTTTCTTCCTTAGATCCTCCTGAAACAAGCAAACTCTACTTTAATATTCAAATAATTCAGTTTTTCTTATGAAGCCAAGCACAGGAAAACAAGAATGTACCATTTCACTACTAATTTTGTGGTTTTACTGCTTTATTGTACATTTCCTTCCTGCTTGAATTTATTTATCCTTATTTATCAGCACACTGATTTTGTTAAAGGAAGTTAGAAGAATTTTCATGCATTTTGTCAGTGGAAAACTAAAAACACTGATAAAGAAAAGACAAAAATACCTGTCCAAAAACTGCCATACATGTCTAAATATAATACCCATATCATTCATCTAATTAATCTGCAAGAATTAGATACTGCAATTCTTTGCTAATCTTTTTCTACTTAGTTAAAATTACATATAGGCACAATATGGAGAAAGCACAACCAAAGAGCCTCACAACCAACAATCAGATTAGACATTAAACAAACAAAAAAAAATTCTTTCTTTGGATAAAAGTTTTAGATTATTTATCATTCTAAATAGAGCACTCCACATCTGTTTCCACTAGACGAACACCTCTGAGTTTGTGACCAAAAAAAAATTTCATTTAATCCCATGCTTTTCAGTTATGGTATTCAGGGAACAGAAAACTGGGTTGCTTGCTTGATTTCACACTTTTTTTTTTTTTTTCATACGTGTGAACAGAAAAATTACTACATCTTTCTTTCTGAATTTTCATTCAAAACTACTTTTTAATCAAAAAACAGAAAAAACCATTTTCTTTGCAGGCATACATTATGTGTTTGCTATTTTTTTCACTAGCGAACTGACAGAGAGGGCACATAACTTCCACAATATGACTCACTGGGAACAAAATCGTAAGAAATCAGTTAACAGCATAACAGAAAATCTTTCCACTTCTTATAGCCAAGGGACACTAAGTACACTGTTTTTCTTTCCCCTTGCTCAAAAACAAATGCTACACTCAAAAAGCTTCATTAATTCAAGATACATGTCTTGGATTTTATATGCAATAACAGTATTCCAAACAGCATCTTTGACTAGTACAGCAGAAGTGTTGGTATTACAGGTAAGTAATACAGGAGACCAAATTACTGAGGAAAGTTAGCATCCTCTGTCACTACTATCCTCCATGCTCATTTTTCTAGTTAAGCTAGAGACACCTTCACAAAACTTCTTGGGAAAAATACTTTCCTAAGGGTAAAAACTAGAAACCATTACTACCTATCTATGCTCCTTGCAGGAGACAAAAAACCTAAACAGAGAAGTAAGGAAATTACGGCTGGACAGACACAAAAATGAAGGCAGTTAAGTTGCAACCTTTATAGGAAATCTGTCCCTTTGAACTGGACAATGTCCTTATGTCTCTGTTTTGCTTGCCCTTTTTTGTCTGAATAAAAACCCCATATTTCTTAAACGAGTAAATAATAGCATCAGTCATGGCACACTGTTAAGTGGGCTGTACCGCAAGCAATTTTATGCCTGCAGTATCTGTTGACAAATACCAGCTTTTGGTATAGTACTTAGAGGAGAACACTGTCCTGTGAAAGCTGCAGTACTGAAAAAACCCTCACATTTAGCAAATCTGGAAAGAGTTTCATTTTGGAAACATTTTCAAAAATAAGGAAAGAGTACAGGAAACATCACTCACTGATTTCCTGAGAACACCATGAATCACTTGAGATCATCGTTACTTTCACAAAGGCAGATGCACAGAACAAAACATTTTAGCAACAACTTACCAATTGAGCAACTGGATACCACTTGCTAAAAATACCCCACACATGAATAATTTGGGAGAAAAACAGATCCTCAGCCAGATAAACAAAAAGGAGACGAGTGAACTACTTCAAATGATATAGGTCTCTTGTTACAGAAGGTACTCAGAATAAAATTTTCAAGCATCTTTAATATTTACTATTATATTTCAAAAGATTAAAATTTCCAAAACAACAGATAATTTTTCAGTATAGATGAGGGAATATAAATTAGCAGCTATAGCTTATATAGGTTTCTTTCTCCCTTGGTAACCTGCAGTGACAGATGCTAATGGAAGTCTGACACTTGGATAAAGACCCAATTTGTTGGTTTGATAAATAGATGATATTAAAATTCTAAACTTTCAATTTAAGTTTTTGAAGAAGTTCATTCAGCAGCTTCACAGTCCTTTGGTTTTCTTCTCCACTATGCTTAAATCTTAAACGGATAAGAAGGTTATAAACCTCTTTGCTTGTATCAGTTATCTCAGTAATCTGAAAGAAAACACAAGAAGTTAAATTAGGCAATTATGTTGCTAAATACTAAGAATTCTTCAAAATACTTGCAAGAAAACCAGATTTTTCCCTCACCACTGAATATGTGAGAACCAACTTCTGCCCGAGGTATCTCTTTTCATACATCCCAGTGGAGCCGAGTAACTTTGAGATTTCTGTTGTTGTCTCAAATTTAAGTGAAACAAATCAAGAGGCCAGAAAGTTTTTAAAGGAAACACAAATGGACAGACAGTATAACCATTTGTAAGTCATTGCCATAGAAAAGAACTAAAAGCACATGAACCTTCTGCATGTACTTGGAGAAACGATTCAATTCTGTAAAGCTTTCAATATTGAAAATAAACACCTCCCCCAAAAGATGCCAGAAACCAGGAGAAGACCCTAAGTGGCAATTTTTGCAGATCAGGAGGGACTTGACTCCTCACTATCTGTGTTAAACCCAAAGTTTACTGTGGTAAAAAGAACCACAGCCATACATCCCAAGTCAGTTCCACACCATTTTGCTTTTCATGTATGGTCTTTAGTCCTTTTCAAATCACAGGGAGAACCTAGCTACACGTTAGTGATTATACAGACACAGTCAAAATTAATCAGACTGATAAACCAACAAAATGGCCTACAGCAGCTCAAGACCACTCTGCAGTGGGAAATATTCAGAGTTTTGAAAATTAGTTATACTGCTGTCTATAAAGAAGCAGAAGATTGCCTTTGGTCCTCCTGGAGGGATTTAAAGTAGCAGGCTAGTACATTACAGCATCACAGCTCAAGAGCTGCACTCTCTTCATGAAGAGAAACTAGAAATAGTAGTCTGTAAAAATATATACAACACCCCCATACTTTATCATTTACATTCCTATGCTGAGAAGAAAATTGATCATCTGTGAACTTGCACTCTAGGATGTGAGAAATACCTTAGCCCTTCTTAAAGAGAAAAATGTTATGTCTTTTTAGTCAGCCAGCTGCATCACAAAATCAGATGCCTTACACATGTCTTATATCCTGCGCAGGTCTGTACATAAGACCACACTGCTGCTGAATGGAAAAACTTTTGGAAGTATTAAAACTACACACTGGCCCTAGACCTGCTTGCATAGGGGACATGCACTTCTTAAAAGAGTATGCCTTGACAAGTAAGGAAAGGATTTCTAATCCTACACTGAAATAGCACTTTTATCTTGAGAGACACAAACACATTTTACAGTTTGCACCAATACACCTGAAGGCTGTCATCACCAACAGGAAGATAATGTGGCAAGCTTCCAGCCTTTTACTCCTTTTCATCCTTTTTTAGACCCTAAGAGACACTGTCTCAGCTCTTCCTTCTCTCATTCTCTCTCAATTACCACACTGTTTTCCTCTCTGGCTTTGCCAGCTTCTGCCACATCAATGCTAAGACCTAGTAACCAGCTGTTCTACGCGATGGAAAACAGTGAGAAGAAAGTTCCATCATGTCTGCAGCAGCTGGACAATTTAGGAGTGATTTTTATGGGAAAATCAAAACACTTGCACATGCTATCCATACCATGTGTAAATTAAGTGTAGGTATCCCTTAACTCCAAGCTATTACTTCAGCTGTTTCTGCATCTGTACAGTGACAAGAGCAACCTGTCAGTGAGATCAAGAAGTGAATGGAAAATATTTTGACTGTAGCTAACATAGATATGTAGCAGGTTAGAGATGGCTGTTGTAGTCAGTCTCCTTTAATTCTCTGTTATGTGTTTTCTTTATTAAGAGGTAGAAACTTAAATCAAAAATATCAAAATAAGAATGTATTTAAGTTAACCTGGGGAAAAAAAAAATGAGAAACACTTACATGATAAATACATTTCTGGGCAATCTTATGTCCACTAGGTGAAAAGAGCAAAAAGTTGGTCAGAAGATGTGATGTAAGACTCTGGTTACATTGCTCTGTACCCACTACCCTGTGTGAAGCAGCCTCCAGGTCTTTGAGAGAAAGGTCTTCACAGCTGAACAGCATCATTAGATGATTGTAGACTGCTTGAGCTTCTCCCTGTAGGAAATAATTTCAGACA
>VXBQ01008846.1:55923-70281 GCA_013400175.1 Phainopepla nitens | reverse complement strand
AGAGAGGAGTAAAGGTCAAATCTATGGTATTTTTACTTAGGATTTGTTCACTAAACGAAAACTGAATCCTTGGAGAAACTACACAAACATGAAAAAAGCTTGAATTTAAAAAGCAGGAAAACCAGGGCAGGAAGGGCTGTAACACATTTCTTTTACACTAATTCACACACACAAAGATGGACAGAAAGGACTTTTTTTTCTCTTTGGTCTTACAAATGAAGCAGATGGGGCATCAAGCCAGGATTTTACCTTCTTTAATAATATAAGGAAATGGAGAAAGTCCCTCAGAAGAACACGGTCTGATTTTTGCATTGTAGGAAAAAGAACAAAAGCTCCTCAAGGGCTCATTTCAGTATTGCTGCTGTAAATCAGTTAAATCCCCATGCAGCCTGACCTCAGCTGATAAAATGTCCTGGTAAGAATGTGCATTTTAACTTCTTCCTGTGTTGTTCACAACTTATGTTTTTATGTTGTGAGTTAGACAATAAAACCTAACTCTTTTGCTGAGGGTAGAAAACAGAAGATTTTGGCACCTCTAGGAAAAACAACTATAAGCAACTACTGCAAAAAAAATCCTAACAATAATTCTGTTCACTGTGTTAAAAATAAACTGAAAAAATGGAATGCAAATGAGTATCAGCTGCAGCAATAGAAAAATACACCACTGCAGACCCAAAGGAAAAGAACACCTGTTTCTCAAGGATATGCACTGGGACAATTTTTTTCAGACATTTATCTGACACTGATCTACCCCTTCAACAATTTCACATAATATAGTCTGAAAAAGCTGCTATTCTTGCATTAGTCCACAACTACATGTGAGGCACAAACGATACCATGATCTACAGAAAGGTAACTGGAATTCCTCACAATTCTTTATTCCTCTGTGCATCATATGAGCCAGAGACTGCAGATGGAAGGTAGCTGGTCCTGCTCCAAGAGCTCATGTACCCTAGAAATCTCATTCTTAGTGCCAACCTCCAGGTTCTGCTACTTCAATGTTTCAGATCCTAAAGGTATGAAAGGAGTGCAACAAAGGAATAAATACTGAGGAGTAGAATATTTATTCCTGCACATATGAGTGAACTCTAGTGAAGAGCAAAAATAACCTTTTTCTTCTTTAAATAATTTAAACCCTTTGTATTACACTCTGGCTAATATAAAGGTGTTACCTGAAGTAGAGAGCAGGAAGACAAAATCCTAAGTCATGAGTGCACACCTTTCCACACAAAAATAATGCTGAATGAAAAGCACTCCACATTGACATCTGCTAGAAGTTCCCATGCCATGTTAATCCTTAATGAGTGAAAGGTGCTGGGTTTGAGGTAGGAACGAATTCATTTAAAAGACCTGAGAGCTAATCTGCCAAAGGACAAATTGAAAAAAAAAAACAAAAAACTCAAACACCTAACTAAAGGCAGAAGCTTTGCATGAAGTGTGAGAATGCTTCTGAAGTAGCCTGACCTGTGCAAAAAAAAAAAAAGTCTCAGTTCAAATACCTAAGAAAAGAATGATAATGAACTGAAAGATCAGACCCCTGGGAAAAGATGAGTCACTGCGTGGGTTGTCAGTAGAAAAGCATTTTTGTTTCTAGAAAAGTTTGTCTTATGTTACGACTAAATAACAACCTGATGAAATAGGGGACACACAGAGAGATGATTTTATATATAGGACAAAGTGATTTCATTCTGTCTTAGAACAATATTCCATACATTGATCTGCACCTGTAGTGCAATAGTTTCATTCACTCTTGTTTATTGCTCACATATTGTCTACTTTCCCAAAACTACATTCTAAAAACAATCCAGATTTCTTTACTTCACCATAGCTCTAACCTAACTCTGCTCAGCCAACATCCCATCCCTTGCTCCTAGACTATGAGAAATTTAAGAGGAAAAAAATTTTGTAAGTGACTGGGATGTGATCTTGCATTTGTAGTGCCACCTGGGAAGCAGGAGGGGAAGGAAAGGAAATAAAATATTGCACAGTGCACTGTTGTGGCGTGGACCATGAGATGTAAGTTTAAAGCATGATTTTTACTACTCTGGTGCACTGGGCTGCATTTTTAAATCCACCAGAATCCATTTTCAAATTAAGGAAAACTAGACAAGCTGCACCTTTTGAACTGGGGCTTCGTAGATCCAATTGCTTCAGCTAGTTCAGATTTGTATAACTGGTTTAAATTAAAGGCTTTCAAGTATTTGCTTGCATACAAAGATGCACAGCACTCATTGTGCAGTACACTGTGCAAGGTTAGAACACTGCTCCTTCTGTTACCAACCCAGCATATGGTATTATCACATATTTATTACAGTATCACATGCCAAAAACTGGAGAGAAATCAGAATAGTTGGGCAAGGTTAGGATTCAAGGCTGTGCTTGATAAGTATCTTCACAGTTTCAACTGCTGTGATTTCTGTGGTTTCCTTCTCAGAAGACACCATAACACAGGCATGCTGAATTCTGCCATCCTGGTTTAAAAAATACCATCTTCCCTCGAGTATTTTTATTTATGAGTAAAAAAACCCTGGTTATCCAAAAGAAAGCTAAGAGGGTGCTAACCTATATCACATACTTCAAAAGGAGGTAAAAGTTTTTCTAAATGTCAAAAATCAGAAAAAAAACCCCCAACTTTCAAATTCTCCACTGCAACACAATTCCCAGAGACTTTTATTCTTCTGGCATGCACTATTTCTTTTACAGCAATAAGACATAATCAGACTATTGACTGCTTATTGCCACTTACTATCACTACATTACCCACCATTGTTTGAGTCCTTTGTTGATTTTCATTCTTAGGACAGTAGTAAAATGCCAGCAGCCACAGCACAGCATCTGGTTCTACAGCAGCCTTCACTAATTGTTCTGCTGCAATATCCAGCCATTCTCCAAAACAAGCAACCAAAAACCAGATCTCAAAGAGGGCAGTGAGAGAACTGGAAAACAACACAGATAAAATTAGGGATTTCTCATTATTTAACGTTTTTAATTGCCTTAAATTAACTACAAAGTGTGCTGAGAGTTAACTTCACAAAAAATCTTTAAACTGCTCTTCAACAGAGAATACCTTACCTGCCAATCATACTGTCATGTACTACTTAGTCTATTATCTGAAATCACAATCAAATGAGACACACCCAGTGCTACTGCAGATTAACTCTGACAGTACAGCAGACTATCCTTAACAGCAGCTTCTAATAAACTGGGACTAAATATTGTGTATAAAAAGATACATAAAAAAATTCATCCTTACTGTTTATACTCTTCAGCTGCAGGATTTCCAAAACTTTAAATCATATCTCAAGTATTACATTCTAACATACTGTTGCCTTTCACTTTCTCTCTGTGGCTTTCCAGGGTTATTTTCTGCTTTGTGATAATTCATGAAGTGCATCTTTTTTGGTAATTCATGAGGAATTAAATTTAGATGGATGAAATATAAAGTTTTAAAGTATATCTCCTGACTGTTAAAACTCATGTCTTCTTAAATGAAAATTTTGAAGGTGTTTACAAAAGGATTATTGCTGTAAGAAAGGATCACCACTCATCTCCACACTTTCTCATGTGCATTCCTCTAAAGCCAGAGAAGACAAAAGACAAGAGATACAAACTAATGGTAGATGTCTCAGAAGCAAAAAGGAAAACTAAGCATGGAAGGACAAACAGAAGGACAACTAGATTAATATTAGGAACTAGGAACAATTATCAGTTATTCCTAATAAATTTGGCAAAACTTGAAAGAATTAGATGGTTTCCTTATGTTTAATTCCTGGGGACCTGAAAAGCTGCTGTGCCACCTTTGCAAGGAGTTTTAGTTACAAGAGATCTTAGAAATTCCAGTAGTTGATGTTACCATTATCTTGAAGAATTTCTCCTGTTTAGGAGTCGTGTACCTCCCACTGCTGTTTCTGCCTGCTCTGTAGTGGCACCTATGCTCCAGTGTCATTGCCAAAAGTGGCCCTTCACCTTTTTTGGGGATTTTCCCCCACAAAATGTCCATAAGTTCATCAACTGATCAACTACTGATTTCTGGTTTGAAACGTCATGTAACATTCACTGTTCACTGAAAGTACTACACATAATAATTCTCAGCACAGAAGTAATCTGTTGATTAGAAGGACATAGAAAGCATTTTGCTATAAGATTCACATTTGGTATAAAATAAAACCCCTGAAAACCAACTTATATAAAAAGAGAGCACTGACAAGCAACAGGATATGCTGTGTAACAGTATTTTTTCTCCTCTCTAAAACTTATTTAGTAGAAAGAATACAGAATGAGGAATAAAGCAATAAAAGAAAACTGAATATGCTTTCTTCATGGACATTAGGATTTAAAACATGTTAGGTCAATTTTTTTTCTAACTGGGAGGGGTTTGGCAAAAAACATAATTGTTGTAGGAGTTCTAAAGGAAGGAAGAGTATTCTGGCAAGTACAATACTGTTCAAACTAGTGTACTATTCAAAATAAAGGGGGGAAAAAGACTACATATAAAGCAAGAAAGGGTGGGCCAACAAAAGGAGAACAGACATGGTTATATTATTGTAATGCATTATGATGGATGATATTTGTTTTATTTATTTGTTCTAAGCTTGAGTTATGTGTTTCTTTAATAAGTCAGGGTCAGCTACGGGTCACACTCCAAGGACAGAAAGGTTTGACATGCCGCAGGGATGAACAGGCGAGCACTGAACTGCAGCTCGTACAGAAAGTGAGAAGCTACCACCAGACAGCCTGGCCTCAGAGGGAACAACAAAAAGCTTTTTTCTGCCACTCAGCAACAAAAAAAAGGCCCCCATGAGTTAAGTGAAACCAAGCACGGTTGCAAGCATCTTTGTTCCAGTACCCAGGGGAAAAACTGGGACAGAGTGGCTGGGCAGAGGCCAGGCAGAAAGGGACCTGGGGGTACTGACTGACAGTGGACTGAACATGAGCCACTGTGTGCCAAGGGGGCCAAGAAGGCCAGTGGCATCCTGGCCTGTATCAGCAATAGGACCAAGGCAGTGACTGTGCCCTGTACTAGGCACTGGTGAGGCCACACTTCAAGTGCTGTGCCCAGTCCTTTTCTCAGTTTAGATACTGAGGTGTTGGAGCGAGTCCAGAGAAGGGCAACTGAGCTGGTGAAGGGTCTGGAGCACAGGTCCTGTGAGGAGCAGCTGAGGGACCTGGGGGTGTTCAGCCTGGGGGAGGCTCAGGGAGACATTATTGCTCTCCACAATGACCAGGAAGGAGGGTGCAGCCAGGTGGAGCTCAGNACTGGATGTGGCACTTGCTGTTGATGAGGTGGTGTTAGGTCATAGGTTGGACTTGATCTCAAAGGTTTTTTCTAGCATAGGTGGTTCTGTGATTCTATGGTCTTGTTTTGCAAATCTGGCTGGCCTTGGTGTTCTATGTTTCTTTTGACATATTTCAAGTTCAAAAGCAAAATTAATTTGGTTTCTTTGAATTTAAAAGCTATTCAACATTCTTTGGACAGCTAACTTTCAGAGCAGACTGAAGCAAACTTGTAACCAAGCTCCATACAAGTTAGATCTCATCACACTCCTTCTAAGAAAGAATTGCAAGGCAGCAGCAGATAGAGATGTATGTTTTTTCATTCTTTTCATATAGTCCCAGAACATCCTCTACCAAAGCATAATTCATGTAGACAAACAAACCTCAAGGGCAGCAGGTCAGAAACATGGAGTGACAGCCCAAAGTTTAATGCAACAAAAATGATACTGCAGTCTGGCAGTCATATATTTATGAAAATAAGGAAGTTTGCAGTTTGATGTTTGTACAAGTCTGCAGAAAGCCAAGCTCCTTCATAAAACAAGGTTAAAAGTTTTGTGGGAGAAATGGGAGAATAGACAAGTAAGCATTTCCGTTATGCAGCTAGACATTTGCTGGAAGGAATGACAGGATTTTGTTTCCTCAGAGGTTTATTGGTCAGGTAGATAGATGCTATTAAGGTCAGGTTCAGCAAGTAATCCAGGTCCTACTCTTAAAAATAAAGCCCAACTTAGAGAATAAGAAAATTACAAAATACAGCCACTAAAGACCTCAAATGACATGACCTTTTACAAAAGATCTTATACTGCTTACCTAACACTTGTGTCTTCTACTAATGCTCTGAGCATATCCGAAACGTGCCTCACGTGTTGAGACCAATATGTAGTTGGGAGTTCTGAGAATGAAGGACGAAAACAAAACTCTTAAAATCACAGCCTGTCCACTAGAATGTAACACTGAAGCATTAAGGTAGCTATAGGATTTCTCCAAATTGATTCAGTTATCACAAAGGATTTAAAATTTCATTTTAAAATGTCCCAATTTTCAATAATACCTATTTACTGTGTTTCATACAACAGCTGATTGATAAAGCCATGACAGGAAGTACAGCTAGGAACACTGAAACGAGGCTGATGTTCCTTTGCTATCTCAATATTAATATATAATCAGCATTCTCAGAGGCTCTTGTACTGAGCTTTAATTATTGTTCATAAAAAATCATACTAAATTGAACAGTGGTTTCTTGATCTGTATGAATAGGCAACTTGAAAAAAATTTGGTTTGCAATCTAAAATACCGGAATTCAAGCCTCAGACAGAAACAGAAAGCCTGTTTCTTGTGAAATACATATGAATTTTTCCATAATGACAATTACTGATACTGTAACATAAGAAGATTGCAGTATTTTTACAATCTCTGTAATGTGGCTTCATTCCTACATAATTATGCATTCTTTCTTTGTTATTTACTTCTGATTTAGTTTTCTTTAAAGTTACATCTGTAGTACTGTTACCTAAGAATCAGATGTTCCTGCAGAAAAATACATTCAAAGAATATTATTAAAATTACTAAATCAAAGACACCCTATTAAAGAAATGGCAAAAAAGTTATCTCTATGCCTTTTAAAGTTATTTTAAGACATATACAGACCATGCAGATTCATAATGCTGCAGATACTTTATGAAAAAACTTACCAAGAGGACGTCTGACTAAATCTCTAACAAGAGGCTGGTGATGGTAGCAGAAGTAGGCCTTCAGTGGAAATGTATGCTAAGACAAAAATCATTATTTTAAGAGGTTTCTGGTCAGTTTACAAAACAAACCCACAGTGAATAATCTCATCTAAGGCAGTAATTAACAATACAGACTAAAGCGTGAAAACAGAACATTAACTTTTTAGTTAATTTTAGGGTTTTACATAAAAAAGGGGAATATTTAGGAAATGCTTATTTATGGAAAGTAATTATTTATAGATTTTAAAAGTATATGCATCAAAAAAGTTCAGAGCATGAAGAAAATGACATGTTACTAGTCTTAGTCTTTTTCCCTGTAATCACGTAAGTTCTCACTCTTAATGTGCAGAGTTTAAAAGAGACACTAGTTTAATTTCATTTTCCAGTGTAAACAGATTCACAGATGATATTAAACTAAGAACAAATAATATCTACAGAATCTGAGGGCATTGTGTAGATTATTGCCATCTGTTCAAAAATGGAAACCTAAAATTCTTAGGACCTGATCCAGCAGCAGGTAGGGCAGTCACAGATAACAGACCTGCCCTGTTTGTCTGAGGACACGTGACTGGTACACTGTGAACACTGCTTGTGTAACTGAGACTAGCAGTAGCACACCCTCAATCTGTTTGTTCTGCAAACATGTTCTACAGGCATGTCTAACATGGAGCATGTATGTGCAAGTGCAACACCAACTCCCTTTGAGACAGACAGAAAAGCCAGCCAGGCCCACATGGTGATCACCAGCACAAAATCTAATTGGAGTCAAATAACTACCACAGCACAGCAGCATCAGCACTGGGTCCACTCCTATTTAACATTTTCATTAATCAACTGAATGAAGGGGCAGCAGGTTCCCCTGGCAAGTTTGGTGATGACACAGAACTGGGAGGAGTGGCTGATACACGAAAGGATTGTGCTGCCATCCTGAGGGACCTTGACATACTGGAGAAACGGGCTGACAGAAGCCAAATAAAATGTCAACAAGGAGAAAGCGTAAAGTCCTGCACTTGGGGAGGAATAACTCCAGGCACCAGTACATGCTGGCAGCCACCCAGCTGGAGAGCAGTTTGCAAAGAAGGATCTGGGGACCCAGGGGACACCAAGGTGAGTGTGAGTGAGCAGTATGCCTTGTGACAGAGCAGTGAGTAATATCTTGAGCTGCATTAGGCAAAGGATTGCCAGCAGGTCCAGGAGGTGCTCCTTCCGTCCCCTCAGCACTGTAAGCAGCCATTCCNCAGAACTGGGAGGAGTGGCTGATACACGAAAGGATTGTGCTGCCATCCTGAGGGACCTTGACATACTGGAGAAACGGGCTGACAGAAGCCAAATAAAATGTCAACAAGGAGAAAGCGTAAAGTCCTGCACTTGGGGAGGAATAACTCCAGGCACCAGTACATGCTGGCAGCCACCCAGCTGGAGAGCAGTTTGCAAAGAAGGATCTGGGGACCCAGGGGACACCAAGGTGAGTGTGAGTGAGCAGTATGCCTTGTGACAGAGCAGTGAGTAATATCTTGAGCTGCATTAGGCAAAGGATTGCCAGCAGGTCCAGGAGGTGCTCCTTCCGTCCCCTCAGCACTGTAAGCAGCCATTCCAGCAGCCTAACCTGAAATATCATGCCCAGTTAATGTCCAGTTAAATAAAGGGCCACAAGGATCATTAAAGGACCAGAGAACTTCTGTGAGGAAAGGCTGAGAGAGCCTGGAGAAGAGAAGGCTCAAGGAGGATCTTACCAATGTATATAAACACCTAAAAGGAAGGTGCAAAACAACAGAACTAAAGTTTTTGCAGTGGTGCACAGTGACAGGATCAGAGGTAATCGCACAAACTCAAGCACAGGAGGTTCTGTCTGTATATGAGAAAACACTCCTGTAATTTATTTTTTCACTTTTTACTGTGAGGTGTCCAAGCACTATCATGGTTTGCCCAGAAGAGGTGCAGAGTCCTATCTGGACACAGTCCTGGACAACTGGTTCTAAGTAGCTCTGCTTTGGAGCTGGGGAATTGGACAAGATGATGTCCAGAGGTCCCTTCCAATTCACAAGCCATCTATGATTCTCTCATTTATATCTTTGAATCTCCATACCATTAATCTCAGAACTCTTCTTTTTTAGGAGTTAGAAAGCATTTAGCTAACAGATCATCTCTTGAAACACAGACTGGGAATATGAACTCTGTAAAATGTGACAGAACCGTAAATCCAATGAAGACTGCATTTAATAACTATTTTCTATTGGCATATATATGCATGCATCTTATAAACAAACATAGAGACTTTCTCTCTACTACTTTCTTTTTCCTTCTTTTTCCTTCTTTTTCAGCAACAGTTAAGTGAAATTACAGCACATGGATATATATACTCTTCTCTTAGACAACCTATATATCACTGGTATAGTAAGACTCTAAAAGTATACTTGTTGAGAGGAATTAAGCTAATTAGAAAAAATAATAATCCCTACAGTAAAGTATGCATGTAGCCAATTAACTTCCACCAGAAATTCCCAGAAAAAAGCAGCCCCTTGATATTAGTAGTAACAACCAGACAACCCACAGTATACACTACATATGAAAACAGTATTCTGAAGTAAGTGAAAAACAATTTTCCGTACATTGTCTAGGCAAAGCCAAAAAGGTTTTTGATGTAGACACAGTATTTTAGTCAGTTCTTTCCTCACATATGCCATCACAAAATGCAAAACAAGGTACTATCAGGCAGAACAAGTTTGGATGTGGCTGGTTATAGTAACTGCCATGATGTATAGCAGGAAATAAATATTGAGCTCTGGTTAAAAATATTTATCTAGCTATTTAAAACAAAAATCCCAGGTGAAACCCAGTGATAATTCCAAAATTATCAAGGGAAAATAATTCATCAGGAAATCATAATTTCCATCAAACAGAAATACGAACTTTAACTTCATAAATTTACAAGCAACATGACCCTACTATCTGCAGGTCAGCTTTTAGCACCACAAACTTAAAGAAAATCTGCCAAATACAAAACATATCCCAACAGTGATCTCAGTATACCCATTCTTAAATTGCTTCTTCGATGACTACAGAAACGGGACTTTTCCCTGAGTAGGTTTAAACTCCATGTTCCATTTATACTCTTTTCAGTCTCCAAAAACACTGAAGAAAAAAGACTATCCTAAACCCAGCAGCACTTTTTCCCACTTTTTCTGCCAAACCTTGTTCTCTCTAAACAGTCTACAAAGTTACTATAAAAGACAGCTGTTTTTGACAGCTGCCACACTGCAACAGAGAATCACTCTCCTATCACACAAACTTGTGAACTGCCAGACACAACCTAGTTCTTTTGCAAATTTTATGGATGCTTGTTTGCCTAGAGGTTTTTCAATTAAATGTCTATAAATTCCAAAGATCTCAGTGACCAGGCAGAACCCACTTCATCTTCTGTCATTAATGTTTTTACCATTCTTCTACTAAATGCTAATGGAACACATTATGTCCTGTCAAGGGCAATCAGATACCACAAAGACAGATACCTTATGAACATTTGTAATGATGGTATGACCAAAGGAAAAAAAAAGGATCTGACTGACTTACAGTTTTAGAAGCAATCTGTACCTTGCCTTTTTGCAAGCAGACAGTTAACTAAAATTACAGTTGATTCATAAACTGTGAGACAAGGCATTTTTAATTCTATCACTGAAGATCATACCTTAATTAGAACTCCATGACTTTAACAGTATACAAGTTAAATAAAGGAAATTCAGTATTTAAAACCACTTTAGAAAAATGGGCAGTAGTCCATGTTGTAATGCCAGCAGATGAAGGACTTTCACCTTGAAGAAATCTATCTCCTGCACTCTTGGGTGTCTGATGGGTGTGGAATCTTTACTTTCATTCTCACCCACTGATCCCCACCTGGGGCTACACAGTATGCTGTTGCTATGCAGTCAGGGTGGCACAAGATTATCATGCACAGCACTAATGTATTAAGCAAGACAGCTGCCTGAAGCTAGAAGACAGATTCAATCACACTGCTAATTAAAAGCCAGTATGCCACAAGTTTCAAAAAAACCCAGCATTCCCTTAATTACCATCTCCCTCAAAAAGATGCAAAAACTCAAAGGAACTAGAAATTTTTTTTAAGTTTAAAGTGGAAGGTTTTAAATGACAGGGTCTTTCCAAACGTGCATCATATGAATTTGATTTCTAAAAACAAACAAGATTGTCAGGATGTGACCATGTGATTTGGGAATCTGAAGTCAAGTTTGCAACCTGTAAGTAAGATAAGATTTTTCAAATCTGTATTTCAAAATTTTAGTGTAAGAAACTGATCTTGCTCTTGTTTAAATTAATACAAAAGTAATTCCACTTAGTTCAGTAAGACCTTTATAAAAATCCGTGTAGAAGAAGAAAGACTAAGCTATGAAACTGGAAAAGTTAGACCAAGGAAAATGAGACAGTTGAGGATCAGGAACTGAATCCAGTGTGTATTCTGTGTCTTTTACCTTCTAAACAGAGAAATATGACTATTCAATGTCCTACTTTTAATTATTACTTATAGTTATTTAGGGGACTGGGAATGGGGCTGTCTCATTTATTATCAGAGACCCTGCTACTGCAAGAGAAAAATGTATCTAGCATTTTCCCTCCTTTTTATCAAAGATGAATGTTGATATTCATGTTCACTCTACAGGCAGAAACTTCAGCATCAGGGATACTGAGCCTGTGAAAAGCACTTTAGGCAGACGTACTCGAGGGTTAAGTCAGGTAAATTGCTCTTACAGAGTGGTTTCATGCTGTAATTTTATGCACAGGTGAAGATGTTTGAAATGAACTTTGGCATATCTATGCAGCTAGAGGGACGCTATTATTTACCTCATTATATTCAGTAACTTCTCTTAAGGGTAGAACTGGGTTTTTATCTTGTGAAGTTTTGCATTTTCTCACTGGAAAAAAACACTAAGAAAGAGATCTTGACTAACCTGTTCGTGTTCATTCTGATGAGCCTGAAGGAAGAGCTGTGTAAACACCTGTATTATTGTCATAACTTCTGAACTTCCATCAGTTTCCATCAGTGCATTCCTACACATTGAAAAGTTAGATATGACAGATCAGATAATCAGTCTGCCTATCACGCACCACTGTTAACTGAAATGAAAGAAAAAGGTATGTTCTTTGTATGCTGTAGATTCAAACTGTCTGAGCTCATTACACCACTAACAGAAATATTAACTTTGCTAGCTTTTTAGATTTTAATTAAAAAAACCCAAAACAAACCTCATGCACAACTCCTACAAATAAACTAGACTTAGTAAATATATATAATATACATGCAGACACATAATTTATCCTACCTAAATAAGTAAACAATCAAAAAGACTAGCAGAACTCTACTGGCCAAAATTGGTATCTGATCAGTTTATTGTGTTCAGAGCAAATACTCCCATGATTAATTAAGCATACTTTGCAGTTTACAAAGGTGAATGCTTCAACTTGCCTTCCATAGTGCAAAACAACCTTGAGCAAATGGAGCGAGTAGAGAAAAACACATAGCAACAATTTTCATTCTCTTATTTGAAAGACATATACTAGAAAGGAGAAAAAATGTTCAAAGTAAGTTGCCAGTGAGATAAGGTATTAGAGAACTGTTTCGTTCCTTCCAAAACAGCTGAGGAGCATTTGTTTTTGAACACTTTACTGTAATATAGGAATGTCACAAAACTACAAGCAAATATAATCACTGATATAAAAAGAACAAATAGAACATGGAAACTCAAGACAGTTGAGGTGTATGAACTTCTGTGTAGCCACACATAGCAAGAAAACATTGGTAAATAAAAGCAGTAAGTAATACCACTGTGATAAGATAATTTAGCACAATTAATCTTAATATGCATGCAAATAGCAGAAAAAGTTATTACAGAAAGAGTCACAGTGCTTAGAGCCATACTTCTAACAGAACACTAATCCCAAATATAAAAGAGGTTTTGTGCCAGCTATAGAAACCTAACACAGTTTCCAAGCAAGGAAGGACATTTTCTTTATCAGCAGTTCTCTAAAATCTCACACGTGATTACAAATGGAATAGTATCTTAACATCTGCACACCATTTGATAATTGTTGGAAGGATTTTCGAGAAATACAATAAACAGAAGGCTGCATAAGCCAACTGGTCTGCAAAAACCAGTTAACATATACAGCTTCATGTAAGTATCAAGAGGAGGTGAGACATAGTATTCTTAAAATACATCAAGGCTTTAATACCAACAATGTAGAGGAACAAGCACACTAAGCAGAAAAAATTCAAAGTAAACTAAAGGAGCAGAAATGTAGCCTTAGAAACTGGAAGACATAATTTTTAAAGACAATTTTAAACATAAATAGAAGTGCAAAGTTTTACCAGGAAATAATGTGTTGGACAAAGTCCTGCATTAGTAGAGAAACATAATTTTATCAATTTCTACTGTCTACCTAAGGGAAAGCATGCAAAAGAGTAGTGAAGTCATGTGGGTTTTTTTTTTAAATATTCTATATAGCATGACCTTAAATAAGCCAAGAAACTTGGACAAATTTTGTCTCCCTGTACCATCATAATATACAGCCTCCAGCCTAAGACATCAGTACACATCTGCTGAAGTCATATCAATTTTTAAATGCATCTTGCTTTGGGAAAGTGATTAATCTTCAGAAAATGCTATCTGTGTGCAGACATGGGACCACAGCAAAAAAGGACAGCCAGAGCAGTGGCTCCCAAGCGGCTGCACTCTCACAGTACACTGGTCTACAGTTTCTTCAGCCTAGACTCTTCTGTGAGTGCCTGCACAAACCTACACGTGCACACAGACACACAAATGCCCCCAAACACTGTGTACCTGGGAGCCCTGTCTTCCTAGGAAGGGGAACACTTGATGAGCAAAGGATGTCAGTCACTAAATACATTATTGTTGTATTGGAATTGTTAATACTGATAACCCTGGCAGTACATCTACTTAAAATTAGTAACTATTAAGTCAAGTGAAAAGAAAAGCCAATGAAAACTGAGTATAAAGGATTTGAAGTCCCACCNCAAGGGTTTTTGCTAAGCTAGTAAATGCTAGCTTCATGCTGACATGGGCCAGGCCATTTCAGCATTTATAATTTTCACCTCAAAACTGTATTTCAACCACAAATCTCTACTGAAGTACAAAATATAGGACAAATTTTAAAGGCTAAAATAAAATGTAGTCAACTGTACCAATGATTATTATAATGTAACTTTTATTTAAAGCTTGTAAGATTTTTAACATTTTTTATTATTTGTAGTGTACTACAGAGAAAGGGACTTTAAAGAATACCGGTAAAGAAAAAGATATCCTCAAATTTTAGTATATTGCAGATT
>VXBQ01008846.1:29049-43780 GCA_013400175.1 Phainopepla nitens | reverse complement strand
TACGTTTTAAAATGGGGGCACTTATTTCCTACATGGAAGAAAACTTTATGATACTTTCCATTAACCATATTCATGATTTTAATACTATAATCAGTTCTGAACAAATTCAGCTCATTTAATCTTCCTTACCAAATATCTAGGTGCAAAGTGGGAGACAAATAGCCAAGCTTTTGGCTCCTGATACAAGAAAAATATTTCAATCAGCCTCTTCTTTCATGTAATTTTACAAGCTATGTAAAATAGGTCATAAAACTCTTATTTATAGCATCCCTTTTGGCTCTGAAGGGTAACAGAATGTGTACAGGCACTTTCTTTCATTCAATTTATTAACTAGAAATTATTTCAATTTTATTAATATTTAAATGCTTTTCATTACTTACTAGCCACTTTACTATTTAATAACAACAATAATTTCATTTAGTTTATTACATAACACTGAGTGTAATTATTTCATCACTAACAATTTATTAGTATTGTTTATTAATATTTATTACTCTGTTATTAATAATTTAACCTGATAAATTGAATACACTTAAAACAGAAGACACAATTTGAATTCACAGTTTACATAAAAAATATCTACATTTTTTCTTTTGTTTCTTTTAGCTGCAGTTCGCTTAATTTACATGCAATCAATAGGGTTTACTGACATTCAAATTACATAATTTTTACAGTACCAACAAAAGACTATGATCTAGAAAGGTGCAAATCAGACAGCAGAAAGGCCTGATCATGTGAAAAACAGTGACAACAGCACCATTAGGCAAATAATCTTTGAAGGTCCCTTCCAACTGTTCCATAACTCCTAGCTCAAGTACAAACTCTTATGTGAAGCCAAACTTACCAAGCTTGTCCACACCTTAAATCATCTGACATATGTATCCAAAACTTTTCTACTGAAGCCTAAGTTGCCCAGGACTGTACAATGATCCTCACTGAACTGTAATGACCAAACCAAAACATATTAAAATTATGTTTAGATAACACCTACCTCTCCTGAATGTTAAGTCCATTGAACTGGTTTTCTCTGAGTTCTGTTACTAATGAAATGACCATCTGTTAAATAAAATAAAAATAAATAAAATAAAATACATTACCTTTACTGTCAATAAGCAATAAACATTAGTTATATGGCTCTCTGTGTGACTGATGGACTATAAACTTCCTCTGTTCATCTATTTTGATTTTTAAATTTTTTAACTATTGATGTCAAATTAAAGCTCTCCAAATCACTGAACAAACTGTACAGCAAAATGTTATTTTAACACATTATATACTTTATACATTTTAAAACAAAAAAGATACTCATTTTAGCTCTGCTTTCCCAAGAGTTAAGGCATAACTTTCAGAAGAGCATTGGTAATAATTTTTACATACTTTGTCTCATTCCAGTTAATATATTATGAAATATTATTCCCACTATTTTTATATATCTTAAATATAAAAGTGATTTTTGCTAATATTTAGGGCTCATCTCCCATTTCAAATACAGCAGATATAGTAAAAAAAAAACATTCACAAATTACACTGTAATATACAAAATAATAAATATCATTTTAATTTCATGGGGAAAAATAATGATAGAATAGAATATTTCTTTTGTTATAGCACAACGGCAATGGGAATTTTGTTTGTATGAATATCTATTACAGTGTAATCTAACAAAAAATTCTCATTTGTCCAGAGATCTCCCTCTTCATTTTTTCCCTTAAAAGGCTGTAAAAGTAACTGAGGTAAGAAAAGATAAACAAAGTTCAGTTCATGTTCCTTATCACAATGACAGCTCCACGTATGTGCTTATAAACTGGTGATTTATTATTAACAAAATCTCAATTACACAAAATACTTACGTTTTTAACCAAGTGACCATAATAATCTGCTGACGTGTAGCCCAGAGCTGATATGAATGTACTGGTTTCCGCTTCATTACTCTCCCACTCGGAAGAAGACAGGAGATGGCACAGCAAACTCTGAGAAATCAACAGAATGGCAGTGAAGCACCAGGCTACCACAGGCCGTGTAAAGGGACAGGACAGCCACTGAACTCTGTCTGGGGTAAGGGCTTTGGACCAGCTGTGGCCATTTTACACCACTGATGCGGAAGAGCAGACAGCTCCCACCGACCACAAGGAAAACGCTGCAGCTGCTACAGTCAAATGTGGGTTCACACACACCACACGGCTCCAGCAGCTGTCCAACAGCCAGGGAGACCATTCACATCAAACCACCAACCTTTGCTAGGTCTCACCTCTCTGGAAGCCATTTCAACCATCTGTAGTCTTGATCAAGAAGAGAAAGTGTGAAATTATCATCTACTTTTCCGTATCACTTTTTCAAGATGGTCTGGGATTCAGGGTCTGGGCTCATACTCTAATTTGCTTAATTTGGTCATTATTGTGAGAAGAAGATGATAAAAATCTTGACATTTACTTCACTACCAAGTTCCCTACAAAACGCTTTACATCTCATTAAAATAATTTAAATATATCATATGATAATCTAAGGAACCCTCTGAAGACAGATTCGAAGTCAGATCAACAGATTTGATACACTGGTTCTGCAGGCATGTACAGGAGACAAAGCACAGTACTCATGCTTTCCTGGTTCTTCAGCACTATACTACAGCTCTGCTGTCATGTGGACAGATCTCACATCCCAGCACCTTCCCTAAAATACTCATTAGGAAAACTAAACATATGAAATCTTGAGCAGATTTTTGCATTCTAGTGTAACAATTGAGCTGAGATAATTCTGTGTTGATTATCAAACTACCTGCTCTGCATTTTTTACAGCTTTCATTTCTTCCTTGATTCAGCTTTCATCTCTTTTTGACTGCTACCAGCTGACGTAACAACAGTTATGTTCCCTTTCCAGGGTTAATTTCAGGGCTTTATGTATCACTGACACTTAAAAGTATAAACTTTATGTGGCACTAAGTATATAAAATTCTTTGTAACAGACGGTCAGGAATTGTATGCACTGAAAAAGGCCTTTGTTTAAAAAACATACGATTAAAGAAAAGTTCAAATGAAACCTCTGTGACTTCCATGGGTTTAGGATGCTTCATTCTGTGCATTCTTATTAATAAAAAGAGCAACCTGATGAAAGATTTTTGAGACCAAAAAAAACAGAAATCTCATTAACTCATTTTCTTATTTCAGAAACTCAAATATATATACATGCTTTTGCTGAACATCTCTAAGCAACTGGAAGTTGCTTCAGCAGTCCTGCAATTATATACATTCAATCCATGTGTTCCATGTTTGATTGATGTGCGAGAGACGAATCAGCAGAACACCAGAGGTTTAAGAAAATTCATTGTTATCAAAATAAGTAACAAGCATTTGGGATATCCTATTTATCATACTTCAGGATTCTTTTACTGCCTTGAAGAGTTCTGTTAAATGCCTAAATATCCTTTTCCTTAACTGTACAACTTTTTTCCGAGATAGCCCTCAACAGGAGCAACTGCTGTTCTACTGCCACCCAGAGAACTCCCAAAAACCAAAGAGGAGACTGTTTTGCTGTGGCAAAACAGTTTCAAAGGAGTAACTTACATCCAATTTTTGCATTCTTAAGAAAAAGACAGAAGAGAGCAGTTTAAAACATACAAGTCTCTAAATGTGTCAAAGGTGAAAGCTAAAATCTATTAAACTGTACCATCTCCCAACAGGCCTTAATCAATTTATTAATAAAAAATAATAACCCTTATATATTTTCATTGTCTTTTGCAACTATTACTAAAGTTGTATTTTCTTTTCAGAACACCACCAAAGGACAAAATAGGACAGTTTGCCAAGTAGAATGAGATAAAGGACCAAACTGCAAGTCAAAAACAAAATAAAGGAGGCATTACAACAACAAACCTGGGATGTCACCTTCACTAGAGGTAAAGGAAGGGGCTTGANACAAAAAGCTTGACCAGTGACAATAAACATAAAAATCTCTGAAAAAGATCTGATAGGTTGACATGGCAGCAAATGACAGCTAAACGACAGAGAGGCTTAAAACCCCTTATATTCACCTGTAACACTACAAAACTTATTATCTAGTGATACTTTCTGTAACCAGAATTTTCCTAAGGGTAAAATTAATCGAACACTCTCTTTCTGAAGAGCACTTTTGAAATTATTTTCCCCTCTACCTCTGTGTAACAGCCAGTGTTAACCAAGCAATAGAAGAGAAGACAAAATGACTATACATCATCAGAGTCTGCATACGTCCTGCAACACTTCCCTACTTTTTTTTTGTTTGTTTGTTTGGTATTGTTTTGGAGTTTTGCTAGCTTATTTACTTGCTTGGGGCTTTTTTGCTGTTTCATTTTCAATTTACTAGATCTGTGCACGGAATTTGTAGATTTTTTTTTTCTTGAAATGTACAAAATCCCTGAACAGCCAGAAGGGGGCAAGGGAAACACAGGCAAGGAGATAGTGTAGTGAAGATGAAAGGAGTTATTAGGTATTTATATAAGACAAATAGGCATTAAAGATGGAAAACATTTAAAATTCAGCTCTATGTCCTATGTACTTGATTTTACTGACAGTGTTGCAGTGGAAAGCCTGAGACATCCCTACATGCAACAAAGATATTTGTTAATGGTAAGTTAAAGCATTTGTCTGCTTCAGTTTAAAATCTTTCTTACTCTTCTAGAATATATACAGAAAGTTCTCCTTCTCTCTAGAAAAAGTAGATAATATACTACTTATATAATTTCGGTTCTAAGTGATAATTCTTTTACTACTCTATATTAGCAGAGAGCTGTCTATAAGAAAAATTAATACCGATGCTTCACTCATACTTGACAAATGAGTTGTTGGGGTAAGGAATATTTAATGTCTTCATCAATGGGATGGGATTGAGTAGGACAGTAGGATCAAGGGAACCCCCAGCAAGTTTGCAGATGACACCAAGATACGTGGTGCAGTTGATTCCCTGTGGGAAGGGATGCCATCCAGAGGCTGGAGGGCCTGTGTGAACCTCACAAAGTTCAACAAGGCCAAGTGAAAAGCCCAGCACCTCAACTGGGGCAATCCCCAATAAACATTATGAGGCATGAATGGATTGAGAGCAGCCCTGCAGAGAAGGGCCTGGGAATATTTGAAATTAACTCTTTCAGAAAGTATATTGAGAAATCTAAAAGACTTCAGATTTTCTTACATTTATAGGAAGCAATACCAATACTCAAAACCTTGTGACAGGTTCCAATATTACATTATGAATCCCCCCCAAAAAGCATTTTGGAAAATCAAAAAACAAGACTTATTACAGATCCACAGTATCAACCAGTTATCTGATGTTGATCACTTTTAAGGGATCATTTCAAGATCAATACCTACAAGGTATTCAAGTACATGATGAGAAAATTGTCAATACTGAATGCACTCCTGTATGGATGGTATCAGTCATGGATCCTACACTACTCCAGCAAAATTAACATCTGGAGATCTACATAATCATCAGCTATTCCTGGCAGTGAATCAATTACCACTCACTGTCTAATCCACTAATACCACATTCTACAAGCCAGGAAAGTGGATCTGCAGCACAAATGCTGCATTCAAAAGGAAAAATAACAAGGTGACTTTTATTTTTGCATTTCCAGAATCAAGACAGCAGATTTTGGAAAACAAATAGCACTCAAGCATACTGCAATACCAGAAGTGATTTTTTTCTAGATTTCTCTCACCACTGAGTAAGAAGGAAACCACTTTGGCTGTAACTGCAGGAGAAGAAATCCATCCCCATGCCTTCAGGATTAAAGCCATCCTATTCAAAATCCCATTCAACCTAAGACTGAATTAATGAATTTTTATTAAATGACCAACTTCTTTGAACAACCTTGCAAGTGACTTTATTTTACTGATGCAATTTATACTGAGTAATACTGCAGATAATTCAAAATCCACTGCTACAGAGATATTTCTAATACCTTTAATAGGCAGATAATCCTATGAGCATTACCATGAAGACATAAACTCATAAGCTTTCTTTATCAGTGTAAGCACACTGCTTCATATCTACAAGATCCTACAGTATACCTCCACTACCTCCCCACTCCCACAACCAAATTCAGTAGAGTATGGGACAGGATAGGATTTTGCTGAGGCAAAGCAAGGGAAGAAAAAATCATCTCCAGTCCTTAGACCTCACAGTGGCCCTTGTCCTGTGGATGATCTTGATATCCAGAGCTGGGATATCAAGACAAAGAAAACAAAAGAGAGGAGAAAGACAGAAAAGAGAAAGAAAGACAGAGAAAGAGGAAAGAGGGACCCTTTTATAGTTCAGCTGGTGCATGCCCTTATGTAAACTAACTGTGTGACTTGTCACACAGTGTGTTTCACTCATGCACAGCCAGCCCTTCTCCGGGAGGTGAGACGGGGATGGGGGGACTAAGCACAAGTCTCAAGGTGCAGCAAGAACTTGGCTCAGAACAACACTGCCCCAGCTCCACAGGACTCTCTCCTCCAATCACACCTTCCCCGTAGCAATACTCAGAATGTTTGAGACAAAACGTGCTTAGGTATGATCCTCTACAGTACCCACTCAGTCAGTTTGCAGATTAAACCAATTTGGGTGGGAGATTTGATCTGATGAAGGGCAGGAAGGCTCTGCAGAAAGATCTGGACAGGCTGGGTCGATGAGCTGAGGGCAGTGGTATGAAGTTTGATATGGTGACGTGCTGGGCCCAGCCCAACACTGGATCCAGTCACAACAACCCCAGACAGCACTACAGGCTGGAGCAAGAGAGGCTGGAAAGCTGCCCAGACAAAAAGGACCTGGGGGGGGCTGGTCAAGAGCAGCTGAGCACAAGCCAGCTGTGTGCAGGTGGCCAGGAAGGCTAATGGCATCTTGGCCTCTGTCATCAATAGTGTCTCCAGCAGGACCAGGGCAGTGCTTGTCTCCCTGTCGTCTGCACCGGTGAGGCCACACCTTGAATCCCGAGTCCAGTTCTGGGCCTCCCACTGCAAGAAGGGCACTGAGATGCTGGTGCAAGTCCAGAGAAGGGCAACAGAGCTGGAAAAGAATCTGAAGCACTGGTCCTGTGAGGAGCAGCTGAGAGAGCTGGGTATTGTTCTCTACAACTGCCTGAAAGGAGGATATAGCCAGGTGGGTTTCGGTCTCTTCAATTACAATCTCAGTAACAAGCGACTGGAAAAGAAGACATGGTCTCAAGTTGCATTAGGGGAGGTTTAGACTGGACAGCAGGAAAAATTTCTTCATTGACAGGGTTGTCAGGCATTGAAACAGGCGGTGGTGGTGGCATCACCACTCCTGGAAGTGTTCAAAAGGTGTGTAGATGTGGCACTGGGGGACATGGTTAGGAGGCAAAATGGCAGTGCAGTGTTAACACTGAACTTGATGATCTTATAGGTCTTTTGCAACTTTGAAGATTCTAAAGAGGACTAAGCAAAAAACACTTTCCACATAAGCTAAGCTAACTCTTTTGATACTCTTCTTTAAGTAGTGAAGGCTGATTTCCATGTCTGTAAGGGATCTGTTGAGTTACTCCATAACTTTGTTTGTAAAAACCATCTCAGGAGGCACATGACCCTATGAAAGCATGGAAATTACTTTTCTGGAGCAGAACTTGTCCCTCCACTGATTTATGTAACATAGCCCCAGGCAGACACCAACTCAACCACTGTCCACGTATCCAGCAAGGCAGGAGGTGTTTTAGGTTCTGATACTGTATTTAGCAAGCAGGGATCCGAAAGCTCTGAATCCTTTTACCCCTTTTCTTTCTGGAATAGCCAAAATCTTCCTGCACACGTCAACACGGAAAAATATAGAAGCTTGAATTAAAGGTACAATTACTTCTGAAATTAGACATTAACACATAAATAGAACTTGATTTTTATTACAAGATGGCAAGTTTTATGCTAGTAACTGTATTTGTGTAGCAATTGTTCTGGAATTTATGACAGAGTTTCAAAGACATTCCAGGGGTGACAGATAAACCAATTTATTTCTGGAAACTTCTCAACACACTCTTTCCAAAATATTTATGGTTCTGAATGTCCTCAAAAGCAGATGTGAAAATCAATAGCTCCAACGTATTTTGAACAGTGGAGATGGATGGTTTCACTGGGATAAGCCACTCAAACCTGACACTAATTAAGACTTCCCAGCGATGATACTGAGCTCTTTTTTACCATCTTGAATGAGTCTATCAAAGTAACAGTAGAGCAGGATGAAACTGAATAATCTATCATTTATTCTAAAGAAATACTTCTCTTAAGTATATTCTGCTTGAAAACACAAAGAGCAGTTATTTTTTGAGAAGAGACCATTAACGACATTTTGCTGAAAATTATGATCTGTGTGAATCTGTTGGAGTAAGTACAGCATAGATATCCAAGGGGAAATTTCTGAAATCTGGTCAAGTAACAGCTTTATTTCTGACCTTTCTATCTGCTTCAACGGGAATCACATTTCCTCAGCTCTGCCAAAAGAAAGCAGATATAATATGAAAAACTAAATCTTATTCAGAAAAAGCTTTGAAAGTAAATGCTCTTTCTTATTTGCATTTCATCAGACTTTGGAATGAGAATTCCTTGTATGCCAATGACTTCAAGAATCTGTACATCAGTTCTGCTCTTAGGTGTTTCCTCTACAGCCAGATGGCCCATGGCCTTCAACACAAGTCTAGAAGACAAGAAGTCAAATTCTATTTCAAATTGGGCTTAAAAAGTACCTCAAAACTGTATAATCCATTACAACGTTACAGGTAAATCAGACAATAGGATTTCCAGTCATAATTAAAAAATAAAAATACTACATAATAGGGTTTTTCTTTAAATGTAGTATCTTAACAGCCCACATTACTTCCTAAATCATTTAAACAGAGTCCTCAGTAAGCAAGATACACACATTGCTATCATTTGTTTTGTAAAGATAAATTGAATTTTTGTTTGCTAGCTTTCCACAGCTCAGACCAAAACAAATTCCTGTAAGTATTTTTTAGTAATGTTTTCTTAAAAATCCTGCCTAAAGACCTATGAGTTTTATTGTGTCCCATATCCTCTAGATAAAAATGATTGACAATAAAACACAGAGTTAGTACTTTTAAAACCTTCTTACTATGAAATAAGCAGCTAGTTCTGAAGAATCATAGTGGCTAAGTCTGTAAATGACAAAGTACTACATTCATTTAGAGACCATTTCACCAACTGTTTATGACATCAATTCTGGGACTGGGATGCTGACAAAACACAATTCATACTATTTCCACACACTTACCCATTCATAACAAAGTCTGTGACTTTTAATTTTGCATCTAAAACCTCCTGCTCACTTACTCCTTGGCTTCAGAAGACGGAAAAATAGTTTTCCACAAACCAAAATCAAAATGCAAAAGCATATAAAATATCAATCACTATACAGATTTAAATATCATCTAGCTTTTAAAGTACTATTTTACCCAAAATTATTCTGCTTTCTCAACATTTTATAAAATTCTCAGTGTATTGATTAGGGGAAATTACATGGCATATATTTGTGAACAACAATTATTATCAGTATCCGAGAGCATATTACACTAAAAAAATAGGAAAAGAAAAATCTTTAAATATATCATTGATAACCTAACCAAAAAGTCCAGTTTCTCCTTTAAAATTAAAAATTGTTAAAACATATTTCAGGCAGACAAAACGTTAAATTACATACACACATACATTTCAGTTATTAGCTAGTCAACACAACATCTCACTTTACCAAACTGAGCCTATTCCAGCAAGCACTCAGAGGTTTTGCAAAAAAGAAACCACTTCCATTTCAATTAAGAAAGGTTGGAATATCGTTCAGTATTTTAGTTAATTAGGGTCAAAGTGCCTAAGTACAGGGCTAGGAGAGGTTTGTTTCCTCCATTTCTTTATCACATTTACTGTCAGGAAGTTTTCTTGTTTCAGCACAGTTTATGGATACATGTATCTATGGTATGGTTTTCATTAGCTAAATTCTGTGCCAGCTCACTAAATAAAACTGCTGGCCACAAGTCCATGTTTAGGATTTACAGGAGCTTCTCATTTTAGTCCTTGTTCACTTAGAATGAAATTTTTTTATCTGCCTATATCTAATTCTCCACTGATAACCATGACAGACTAGTTGATCATAAACAAATTATTCTGTTAAACACTCCTACAGAGACAAGGATCTTGTCACTCAAGCATATGATCAAGTTACAGAAAATTTACAGATAAATGACTAGACTGAATTACTTTTACATTTAATTAAAAACAAAACAAACAAAAAAATCCAACAGGAATAATAGTACTATTTCAGAAAATTAAAACACAGACTTCATTGCTTTTCCCATATTCCCAGACATGAAAACATAGATTCTGTGAAATTCTCCACCCTCTACCTGATATTGACCCGTAATCCTGTTCTGTCCCTGAAGAATTAAGCAGGCTCACTTTCAGTCAGTGTTTTCAGTAAAATTGCTTTAGGTGCTTTAGGCCTGGTTTCCTTAACTTTGTTTCAAGAACCATAACTACAATTTCTCTTTAAAAATATTTTTAAAATACGTATCTGTATTTTAATTTGGCAAAAATACACTAAAGAATCATTTAAACTTACTAGAAAAACTTAACTGAAAAAAAATTCAAAAACCCATTGAGACAAATGTGCTTTTTCTTTAGAAATTAAAGTATGCTATGAACTGTATGACTCTTGCTGATACATGTAGCTTAGTAAAAATACTAGGCTCACATTCTACCTCTGTTTCCTAAAATGGATGAAAAATGTTACACAATCCTAAATTTCAACTGAAATGTGTAAAAGAAAATTATGGGGAGAAGAAGGGAAGGCTGCATTGCTTTTCCCTCACTAATTCAACCTCAGTTATCTTCTGTGACACTGGTACAGTAAAAACATATTGCACCACTACAGTGGCAGAAACTTTTTAATGGATGAGTTCCAAAGCCTGAGCTCCATCCACAAGTCAATAACAAAACCCTCAGCAATCATAAGAAAGAAGCTGAAAAAGAAGCCCAGAAAATTGGGCTGGCAATTGAGTCTACTCTTGGCCTCAGACAGGAAAAGCAGTTTCAAATCTCCTTCCCTTTTCTCTCTCCTTTCTCTTTAAGAAACACCCACTTAGAAAGTGCTATTACTCTTTGTATTAAAAAAGGGATGACTTTTGATGCTGAAATAAAACACACATTTACACTAACTCACAAAACGAAATTCAATAGCTCTACCAGAGTCAACCGTAAATCTTTCTTCTTTTTTTTTAAAGCTCTCTGGTTTAACTAGCCAGTGATTTAGAATTAATTTCCTTCTTCCATCCACAATTTTCAAAAGCCAAAATGCAAGCTTCCCACTGAAAAATCCACACAAAAATGATGTGGAAAATATGGATGAGTAAGTTTAGAAACAGTGGATGAATTGTAAGATTGTTTCACTTTTACTTTAAATCTGTGAGTTACATGATTTCTAGAAAAATTATAATCTCAAATTCATGCTTTTTTTCAATTAATGTATGTACCCATTTTCTTACTTCCAATAGGTACACATTGCAAATACTGCACCTAATTTACCATGATATTCAGGAAAAATTACTTTAATCACTTTGAGGTTGGACTTCCTAAGTATCGTGCCATTAACAGTTTAAGGGGAGAGAATTGTCCACTGAACTTCTTAGCAAAAAAAGCATAAAATACACCTAATAATGGTGATAAAACAACTGCTGGTCACAGTTATATTAAACTGAGCAAAAATACCTAATGCCAGTAGAATTTCTTCAAATAGAGAACTCTTTTTGTGTCTCGATAACAAATCTTTATTCTTTACTAGAGCCACCTGGCATGACAAAAGTGGTCTGAGAAATGTCAGCTGGCTAGCAATTTGTGACACTTGCTGTTAAATCTCAAGCAGTTTTGCAGAAAAGCAGAATTCTTGGTTTCTCATTTTGTTCTTTGACATACTTTGTTTATTTTTGCCCAGAAGCTGAGAAATCCTTTATAATCATGTTAGCTTGACATTGTTAAATAATTATATTTGAAGAAGAGAGGTCTGTTTTTTTCCCAGCCCATTCAAAACACCACTCTATTTTCACCAGCAAGACTAAGGAAATGCTTGCAAATTTGAAAATATTGCAAATTCTCTTACATCCTACCATGGTAACTATCTACAGGAGACCAGAGAAGGTCCAAATCAGCTTAAAATGCTGATTCTCAAAAGAGCTAGTGAGAAGACTAAGTAAGTATTTAGATGTATAATCTTCAACATGTTCAAAATTACCAAGAACTCCCTCTGGCTGACTTTACAAAAGTGAAAGAACAACAGGAAAAAGAAAACAGTGACAGTGAATTCAGTAAAACTTCAAGATTAGAAATAGTTTATGTGCTGTATGTGAAAAGCCATCTTCATTCTAAAATGTTTTCTATGTTAAAAAGATCCAGCCCCAGTCTCTTCTTGTACGAGTAAGTTTAACATCTTTTATCACCCTCCCATCCTTTATAAATTACATTGTTTTAGAACATATTCTACTAGAAATCTTGAATATATACTGTCATTGTATCAATTACTCATCTCTGATCCATCAGTCATTTCCCATTTTCATTGCAACATTTCCCCTCACCCATACCTAACCATACCTAAGAACCTTGGGGTCTTTAACATTTAACTGTACATTGGCAAGTTTAAGAGGCAGATATGTCAAATTTCTAGCAAACACTGCTATGACATGTGGGTTTCCAAAGGTGTGTACACCTTTGGAAGCACACTCACTTCAACAGGATATAGTCCTGGGTATGTGAGACATAAACTAATCACACAAAGGACAGAGAGAAGTGCCTGAATCGCTATTTACTCCCTGTGGACACACTGCAAAGCAAGCCAGCTTGATTCTTTAAATTTTAACTAGTAACTTGAAATTTGGAGTCTCTTATCACACTTAGAGTTCATTAAGTCATTAGACTTAATTAGTTATGACAGATCTTAAACATGTGCCTATGTTTCATGTAAGTCTTTTGTCCTCTGTTTTGATTCAAAAGAAAATTCAGCCTGAACTATCTGTTAACCACTGACACTTAAGACGTTTCTTTCAAGCTCATTTACATACTAGATTCCACATATAGCTAATTACAACGTAAACACTAATCTGTCAAAACACATCCTTTCATGTCCATGCACATATGAAATAAAATTAAACTACCTATCCTCAACTGCAGCTGACTTACATACTCCAAAAAAGGCCTGTAAATGCTGTGTAACTATTTTCATGACACCAACTTGAGCTGCTTAAATCTATTCCATGAAACTCAGATTCCAGATGATTATACATCAAACATCAAGGAGGTGAAATCAGCTTCCAAAGGAGCAAACTGGCCACAAGATTAAAAAACACCAGAAAGTTCCCCTTCATTTTGGTTGGAGAAAAGGTATTGTGCTAATGGCTGGAGAGACAATAAAACATTTTACAGAAACAGCAAAACCACACTGGGCATTGAAGGAAAAAAAAAATTAAGGAGAATGAAAATAAGATGAAAAGCTTTTAAATTAAATATAATACAGCATTTAATGTAAGGGCAGAGGTCATTTCCGGCTGCAAAAACCAACAAAACATTCAGGTTTTAAAGTAAAACATATTTTAATAACAAAAGCCACAGCACAGCACAACAAACTTTTTAAAGAGCCCATAGACAGTACCTTATGTACTGTTTAGTTCAAGCAGAACTGATTTGGTAGGTAACAGCTGACAGAAGCAAGCAGTCAAAAGGAGGGGTGAAGGGAAGCTATATTTTTTCCAAAATTAAAACCCCTTAATGGTCTGTGGAATGCTGTTTACTTCAGCTCTGTTTTACAACCACTGCTGCACGGAGAAGGGACTGACTGAAACGTCTGCAGCCTGTGGCCACCCACACGATGGGAAGCACTATGATTAAAGAGAATGCTACGTCGTTGTATCTGCCAGCAGTCTGTTCCATGCTGTAATTATTATACTTGCCGTCTTCTCATAATCTATTGCATCTGTTGTGGCAGGACCCCAGTGTAAGCCCTGTCCAACAAGAAAACCATTGAACCTGAATAACAAGTTATTTTTAATGTGCACAAATGGTCTGAAAACTGGATACTTTAAATACTTCTCTTTTAAGTTTATGAAAACATTTTGCCTTATAGGGCAGCCAATGACACAGAGCAAGCAGATCTACCACTGAAATATTCACTTTAACCTAACTATCTAAAGATATAGTCTGACACTCCACCCATTCACCCCACATCTCTATAATGAGCTAAGTTGCTGCTTTAGATCTTTGAAGTACAAAAACTGTGTGAATTCCACTCAAGACATGTATCTAGAGAGCACTAATATATCAGAATTCCATCTGTCTCTTTGTTATTACATACGCTGAACATTTCTGATGACTCTATAACTGCTCCCTTCCTCTACAAGAATATTTAATATTTAATAGCAAAAACACCTTTGAAAACAACAAAATAAGCCCTAAACACTAAAATAAGTGGCAGTTCTCTAAGCAGAAATTTTATTATGAGTTCTCATCTCTGCATTAAGTGGCAAAGGAGTTCAACACTTATACTACATGCATTCTCTTGATTTTCTTTGGTGTTTTATCATACAAAATTAAGCAGTACAACATTACTGTGGAACAATACATAGCTGTTATTGCACTCTTGTCTAACAAATGGTACAGGCAGCCTGTACCATTTCAACAGCTTTGCCAGGAGGTGGCTGCAGCTGATCCTGTGAAAAGCACAGACTGTCTAC
>VXBQ01008846.1:0-17234 GCA_013400175.1 Phainopepla nitens | reverse complement strand
AATAAACAAACAATCACAACCAAACAAAAAAATATGACCACTGGAATTCCTCACCAAGACTGAATTCCTCATGTATCCGTTGTGGTTCAGGACCACAAGCACAGCCATGAGATTTTCTTCAGTCGTGCTTCCCTCACATTAGGATTCTAAATAAGGCTAACTTGGTCACCTCCTCCTCTGGAGCGTTTATGAGGAACTTATTTTCCCTCAGAGACTATGCTTCCTGCACAGAGTGGTCAGCCATGTCAGCTTCCAGCACCAATAGACATTCATCTAAAGTGACAGGTATTGTGGTTTGGACATGATGCAAAAGTGTAATGTTTTTCCTTCTCCATTTATTAGTATGAAAGACTGAATTGAACAAAATCAGTTCCTTCTTCTGTGAGGGTGGCCTGGTCTCAGACACATGCCTGAATGAACTATTTATCCAAATGAGAAATTACATGAAACCCACTTGAGAGTCAGCATCTGCTATAGCCAGCACCATCTTAAAGCATATCTTCAGAAACAGCACCAAACAAAATGAAAAACTGCTGAATCTAAAATGCCACCAGTCCAAAGAGTGCTCAGGTGGCTCCAAGAAGAGGAAGCGGTGGGAATGTATAAACAGACATCTTCAGGTCTATTGATGTCAGAAAATCTTTAAGCATTAAATTGAAGGACTCCATTCTGAGCACGTAAAGTTCTCTGAATTGGTTTGCTTGCCACTTGGGAGACAAAAAAAGAAACCCGGTAGTAAGACTTCATTGTCAAGCAAACTTCAGAGGTAACGACCAACTTCCAGAAAAAGTGCTTTTGCAGCTTGAGAAAATGCTGAAGGAACACAAAACAAAGAGGAAAGAAGTAGAGGAAATCAAGAATGTATTGCTGGGACTTTTGTGAAAAGGAGCCAAAAGCAGACACAGATGGCTTTCAGCTCTGATGAGAAATATAGCTGAAGCTTTCTATAACACAGTACACTGTCAGCTCAGAAAAACTGATCGTCTGAAGACCTGCATATTCCGAACAAAAACTCAGAAGCAAAGTGTGTGTGTAATTGTAAGCATCAATTGTTACCAACATACTCAAAAACTATGATTAGAAGGGAAACTTCTCCATTTCAGAAATACATCTGTAAAGTATGAAAAGGCTTTTGAAAAAGCACACATTTGTTGCTCTGCAAAAGTGGTCTATGTTTAAACCTATGCTTCCTTCCCAAATTTTCCTTTCAGAGGTGAAGTGCTGAAATTATGTACATCTATTATGTGTTTTACAGACAAGTTCATTTTGCCTGTGCTTGGAGCTGTCTAGAAGACAACGCCAAAACAGAAGATGTATGCTGTGCTTGACTTAATAAGCCTTTCTAGCTGAAAAACAATTTGCCCTTTTCTGTATTTCCCCAAAAGGAAGCATAAAGCAGAAGAGACATAATGTTATTAATTTTTTCTTTTTTTTGTCTTTTTTTTAATTTGTAATTGTAATAAGAGCAAAAGACTGATAAGAAGTTATTTTAAGGGGCTCACAGAGAAGCTCCAAATCAGTTCTCTGCTTAAATGAGATATCAAGTAATTTATCAAAATTTTAACATCTCAGTTCATGAAAAATGCATCAGAACTGCTGATGACATAGCACAAGGAGTGTCTCCTCCCTCCCAACAGTTTTCCTGCATCAAATTTAATTACAAAACACACATATCAGAAAAGTTATTTCTTCTGTCTTCGCATATACAATAGAATATTCTGATACATACAGAAAGAAACTTCTGTTGTAAGTAATCCGAAGCACTAGATTTTGTACATTTTGAGACTCCAGCAAATGTAATCAATACAACAAAAAATAAGAATGGAAATTGTGATGCACATAAACACTCACTGGGTTTAAAACCTACTGGTCCCGAGCCAAGATTCCGTAACTAAACCATGAAATTAATTAGATCCAAAAGCGAATTTAACATTTCTGAAGGCCATATATTTCAAATAATATGGATAGCCTTTTCATCTCAAAATTTTACTTCAGTAAAAAAGAATGCTTTGTTTTGATGGAAAAAAATCATAGTATATAACCACTCACATTTTCCTAATTTCTATAGAATAAAGTTTATGGAACTGCTGCAGAAATATCTTTACACATTCTTACCATATCCTATAACAAAAGGATTCCAACAGAGCCTTCCTAGAAGCTGTCCAATTAAAGGGAACTGCTGGACTGCTACAGTGGAACCCTGCTAAAACATAAAAACAAACAAAAAAGATAATAAATATACTGCACATCAAAAGCACATTAAGAGAACCGTTAATGGTACACATTGTTGTAAATTACAATCCCAACGATTTTACTGTGAAATGCACTCAAAGCAAAACACCTGCAGGTATGTAAATTTTCTATAATGTCATCATTCAAGTAAGTTAAAACTTACGTAATTTCCTTATCTAATACTTAAATATGTTAGAAAATGTGTTCACCTGCCTCACACCCAGCAAGCAGATCAGTATTAATAATTAGCAAGTATAAGATTTCATTGTATTAAAAGCCTGATTAACACACATTTTTGTTGATCATCATTGTTATAATACACTGTCTCACAGTTTCTGAAGAAATTAATACCTACTACGGCATAAATTTATCTTTCTTACTTTTATTTGCTTTCTT
This sequence comes from Phainopepla nitens, assembly GCA_013400175.1. Classification (NCBI taxonomy): domain Eukaryota; kingdom Metazoa; phylum Chordata; class Aves; order Passeriformes; family Bombycillidae; genus Phainopepla; species Phainopepla nitens. The sequence goes on along the minus strand of VXBQ01008846.1, from coordinate 14,606 downwards.
TAAACTAACATAATGACTAGCCACTAACTGACATTTAACTTCCAACCAAATAGAAAGCAGTTTCACTATAAAAGCAATAGACAACATAGTTTACATACAATCCTGTGTAATCAGTCTTATTTTTCCATTTTTGTAGCTTTACTATCTAATAAATGAAGGCTTTGAAAAATAGTGGTGTACTGAGATAACATGCAAGTAGCAGGGATGAAAACCATCTCCCAGTACTACAATAAATTCCTTACATTGTCTCATGTTTGGGGCTAGACCAAGACTTTAAGGGGCCATATTCAGAAGGTCCATTTCAGGCCATGCCTTGGATTACGCGAAGTAGCAACATTTTTTTTCCCCCTTAAGGAAAAAGAAATAAAAATACGGGAAGAAACTCCACTATCTCAAAACTTTTTACTTAAAATTTAACATTTAAAGTCAGTTCAGAAACAAATCTCACTCTGCAGTCTACAGATAGGAATATTTAAAAATAAGGACTTCCATAAGAAGCAAGCCTTACGGCATAATAAAGTACTTCTAAAGCTAATTATACTGAATATATACACTGAAAAAGCGATGCTCAGAAAAACATATTAGCAACTAAACGTGAACAACTACTTTTACTCAAGTGAGTGCAGACAATAATTAAACTAATAAATAGAACAGGCAGCAACTTATGCCAGTGATCTGACCATGCTGCTAGAATTCACTCTGTGTGCCATAACACTGGGGTTAACATGTCAGCAGACCCTCTAAGATTTAAAGGATCAGTTACAGTTTTGCATGTTAAAGCCTTTCAATCATCCAATTTATGACCTGACAATCAGAATCAAATTCTTGTTTATTTAAAGAGTTTTGTTAAGAGCCTAGAGCATTGGCTGAGAAATTTCACATGACATCAACCAATCAAGAAGAAAAAGCTCTTTTCACAATAAATCAGGGAAACAGGAAGCACATTCCTGTTTGCATTACCTGTGACTGTTCCCCCAGTTTGCCCCCCCCGATCCAGCAGTATATTAGATCAACAAGACAAACCTTTTTGCTACTGGTAGCTTCTGGTTTTGTCAAAACATGGTGCAGATTGTTTTGGAAGACCGCTTCAAAACAGATCAATCTTCCTTCTAATATCACTCACCAAATGTTTTATTGTTTCATAAAGCTGATGTAGAAATTCCTGGAGCTGGGGCAAGTGAAGGCACACATCTTTCTGGGATTCCAATGTAGTGGCTTGACCCCATTCAACAGCTTTATCCAACCAATATTCAAAGTTCAGTTTGGGCACTGTAGTGTCCTGAGCCATTCCACAATCCTGAAAAAAAGATTTTAACTCCACATCAGGCAGCACTGAACACTGGCTTCAAACCAAGAATGAATATACGAAGATGGATTTCTGCTACCTCTTTTGTGTGCACATGAGAACGGGCTGTAGGGAGGGGGTGTCTGTGTTTACATCTCATAAGGCTGGCAATTTTATTTGTAATATTAAGAAGTTAAACTAATAACCCCATTATGAAAAAGTAGCAAAGGGGGCACAGTAATCAGTAAATCATCTTAGAATAAATGTAACATCCAGATGTGTTTCAGGCTTTTCTTATCTAAATTTGCCATCATCAATATTTCACTTAGAATTTTAGAATAATTTGAGCGTGCATTTGTTTCAAATGCTATGCACGATGAAAAACTAAAAATGTTTTTCCAAGATAAATTAAAATATTAAAATAAGGCTCAATCAAAACAAAAGGCACCAGGAGGCCTTCACTCATTGTAATTTCTGTATTTGTAATTGATTATTAGCTTTATGTGAAAAAAGAGTACTCTCTTTAATATTTCAGTTCTGCTTCTCCTTGTATAGCATACAAATAAGAGGGAAAAACTATAATGCAGCTTTACATATAACTCAGTTCTGACTGAAAGCTGTCACATAAATGATTTACATCCTATGGCACACTTCACTCTAAAAAACTGGTCTTTGAGAGATAAGCACTATCACCAAGCCAGAACATTAAAATCTAAGCCAGCTGCCCCAGTAAAAGATACCAAAAAACAGTATACACTTTTTTCTCCTTTATTATTATATTTTTCTTTGACAGAAGGACAGAGAATAGCACAGCAGGCAGTACAACAACCTTTAAATCTCCCTGAAAAAAATACGTCTTAGGCTGAAAGACCAAACGAGCTCTTGCAGCCTTTCAATCATTGTTCTTTCTGTCAAAACTGTAAGACAACTGTCAATTAACAGAATGTAGTGGCAATTTTCAGAAATTAATTGTTGTCCACTTGGAGGCAAATTCAGACACTCATAGATGCCACAGAAATGAATATGTATCTCTGCAAGCTCTAAACCAAAAAAATAAACCAGAACCTCCACAGCAGCTCTGAAAACCAAGCTTCCTTTATACAGCTAACCCTTACAAACACAGGATTTGTACAGCATGCTAATCTGAACTGATGAAAATTTGAAGATAATTAATAAACTTTTGTAATTTCTATGAGAAATAAATAAATAGATAAATAACCCCAAGTGAATCATAACTATCATTTGAGTCTGGATCCAGAAGAAAAAAAAATGGAAAAAAAAAATGAGGTTAGGCTGTTGGATTGTTAGTGTACAACGTGTATTTGCCCCAAACTTGTTCAAGGACAAGCAAGCAAAGCCACTGCTCTTGTGTTCCTTTCTACATTCACATTTCTATCTGCAACTGTTGCTGTCAGCAGAGCTCTTAAGGGATCTGTGCAGTGCCAAGATCTTACTGATCTCCTCTGAGTATCAAAACACGCTACCAGACACTCCATCACAGCAGCTGGCTGAAGCGACACGGGTCCCAGTGGCAATTAGCCTTCAAACACTTTTATCACCACAGGGACATCAGAAAGACTTCTAGAACAAGTTAAAGCCAGGAAGTGAACATTCGATTAAATTAATGAGCCTACTTGATGTTCCCAGACAAGATCAATCCTCCCAAATAACTGAAAAACCAATCCCCTAATAAAATGGCTCCTAAAACTTTTAGGAAAGAAGATAAAAAAGAAATACAAAACAAAAATGAAAAATCAAAAAAGAGGAAGAACAAAAACTCCACCATTTTGGGGCCCATTATGAGTTCATTAAGCATTAATTGAGAATCCAAGTAAAGCAAATCAAGCTGGCTAATCTAATATACTGACTAACTGTTTCTACTACTCTAGGATGCAGAATGGCACAGCCATAACTCTTCTTTTTCCAGAAGTCTGAGATCCCAATAAGAAAGGTGTTTTATCTCCCTGGTTATTACAGCTAAATAAAATAGATTGCTCTGGTCAGTGGATTGCAACTGGTCAAAAATGCAGTGGTCCAGTGAGACTCCTTGTCAACTCCTTAACTGGTCCACAGCTATTGTCATATAAAGAAAGACTGACTTGCACATTCTTTTTTTTTTTTTTAAGTACTGCTACTATTAAAAAAACCAAAACCAAAAAACAACAAAACAAAAAAAACAGCACAAATCATAAGTGAAAGAAAATCTCAGAAGTGTATCTCTCCTCTATGTTCCTAACTGCAAGTGTGCATTTTTTACCGTTTCTGTTAGCTAACTCCCTTAAAATATCTGAATACCTTGGAGATGAGAAAAGTATTCTCCCATTAACAGACCTGCAATAATCACACACAAGACAAAGCAGCTCTATGTTCAGTGCTATTCGAAAGCCTCACCTTGCTGCATGAAAGCACAAACAAAGGACACGGACAAAAAAACTCCAACTATACAATCCAGGGTTCAGAACCTATCTTCAGAAGGATCAGTCCTGGACTCGGTCCTTTTGCATAATTTTCTGATGAAAATGAAACACCGCTCTATTTCCAAAGCAGAGTTCAGAAATCTTAGCTGCAGTTTAATGCTCAATTCATGGACACATTTATGGGCAAAAAATAGAGGAGTCAGTCTTATATGCATTTCCAAGGTGGATTAAAGGACAAATACATGTGTTTTTCTGTGCAATTAATTTTCTGAAACTGCTAAAAATCCTATTATAACAGCAATAAGGAACAAATGATCCCTATCATTAAGAGACGATGTGATCTGCAGGGCATGTTTGGAATAAACCATTTAGAGTGCTATGTAAAGATCCCTGCACTTTTTTTTTGGGAGGAGGGTGGAGGCAGGAAGGGTTGTGCACACTTCTGTAAAGCTTTGGACAAGAACTACTCCTGTCAATTCAGTGGTAGCAGAATCCCTTACAACAACTACTACACAGTCACAGAATCCTCTGAGTTGGAAGGGACTCATAAGGATCACCGAGTCCAGCTTTTAAGGGAATGGTCCATGTGGGAATGGAACCCACGACCTCGGCATTATTAGTACCATATTCCAATCCACCGAACTCTTCTCAGCACTGAATGTAGATTTTCAAGAATTATAATCATAAAAATGCTAAAGGCATTGCTGTTCTCTGCTGTGGAATACCATCACTTCACATTTTTTATAAAACTATGCTCAGATCAACAGAAAAATACAATGAAGTGGCATTTGTTTAGCATTTACTATGTACTTCAATTTACCTTTGATCAAGAATGTGATTAATTTAATATACATTAAGATTTTCAGTATCACAACACCACTTATTCCACAATATTTCCAATAGTGCTCTGTTTCCAATAGCACAATTTTTAAGCTGTACTTGTTTGTTCTCACTGGAAGTTTCCAATTAAATAGTTGCTTTATTGATTGTTTACTTTAACTATAGCACCTAGTCCTGAAAAGAGCAATTTGATTAATATAGCGTACTCCTGTCTTCACCCCAACATTACTGGAAAACACTCAGTAAAGTTACTGAATGTATAAATAACCTGATTAAAAACCAAACATATCAGAGACACAGATTTAATCTCAAAAACCATCATAGGATATAGAATATGATTTCTTAGCCAGAGAAATAGAAAACTGTTAGGTAATCAAAGCTAGTTTAAACATTCAGATCCCAATATTATATAGAACATATCAGAAGAGCTACAGGAATCACAGATAATAAATACTTGACTAATAATTTGACATACAATCCTGACAAGTATATTCCCTAAAGTCTCTTTCAGGTTAATTTCCATTCTTTTCAGTTAGTAAGCATTCCTTGTACTTTAGCTGCCAAAAATCAAAAACTGCTTCTATTTTATGACTGTATTCTCCACAACACGGCAAATTGAGAAGCCAGATTTATTGTGAATCATCTTACAGTATCTTTTACTTCTAGAAAGAACGGACAAGTCTTTAGTCCTCTTCTCTAAGAATCCCCAGTCAAACCCTCTCGGCCTCATACTTTCAAGCACATGGAACCTTGGGGAGCTCTGGAATGAGGATACTCATTACACCTTTCCGAAGTTAACGGGAGCCTTTCTAACAAGGAATTGTATCCTGTCAAGTGAGATATCTGGATAGTGTTTGAAACATACCACTTTAGTCACTAACTTTTGTTACCAGATCTTGAGGAATAGTCCCCAAGTCTGGCTGAAGTAGGTTCACAAAAATTACAATTAAACATTTGTGACTTTATTTCTCTTTAATCCTGTAAATTCAGCTGCTAAATTTCAATAAAGCTTTTCAAGTAGAAGGATCTTCGAGGTATTGTTAAGGTACGATATTGCCTCATGTCACAGCATTCCAAATAAACATGACTAAAACCTGCATTCGAGGTATAAAGCCTTCACGTTTCCTTGAATCAATGACAAGTAGCTCCATGCTCCAAATGAACATTTTACATTCCACTTCTCCTCTTCCTCCTTCTCTCTTAAATCCTACCCACCAGCAACCTTAGCTTATGAGGAAAAACACAAAACAAGAAAACAGTTAAAAATACTCCTATGACATCAGGGCCCAAGGGTCCAAAGCAGAACAGGTCACCATTAAGATAATAAAACACATAAATATATATTCCAAAATTCCAAACTATTTTTAAGGGGTTTTTATACTTAGACAAGTAGTAAAACAGTCCTTTTGTGCATATTTATTACTCTAACAGATATTAGGAGATCAATATTACCAATTAGGAGACTAGATACTAGCTAATACTTCAGTATATTATATAATCAAAAGATACCATCATTTTGATTCCTTAATCATCCTTAACTGTGATACAGCACACTTGGTACAGCAATATAACAAAAGAGTTTTAACTTTTTCAGTGTTTCAAAGATTATGATAACCATGCCACAAGCTCACTACCTAACAGATATTCTGAGGTTATGCCAAGAGGGGGAAAAAACTAGCAATTATCCTGAACATTGTTACTATTTTCTCATTTATTACTTCTCTATATAAAATTATCTATTTCTTTACCTTGTTCTCAAGTATATTTTTCATCTTCACCTTGACAAGTCTCTTTCTGCTTGCCAAGAATAGAAGGAAATTTTATATATATACTTAGATAGGAGGTAAGAGTAAACATAATTTATTTCCTACTTTAAAGCAAACCTGGTACTAGCCCCCTGAAAATAAATTTTTAAAACAGTTTATTAGGAAAAAACCAATTTTTTTAGAAACTTCAGAAAGGCCCAAGAGTAGTTAAGACCATGAGAAAATTAAAAACATACATTATTTATTTCTGTCATCTTATTTTCTAGTATGCCTCGCTGAGAAAGTAGCTTCAAAGGCTGGTTTACATGTTGGTACTGAGTCTAATCTACACAGGCAGTCCAGCAGTCAAGGATAGTTGAGAGAATAACTTCCATCTTCATTTTAGACTGATGTGCTTACAAGCAGCGTTGACTAATGTTCACTTCTTATTTAGTAAGTTTTCACATAAAAACAAGTCTGCCTATTTCTCTTTGTGCCTACATCTGTAGATATTTTACAGCAAGGAAAACCTCTTGCATGGGAGTTTCACCTGAGTATCACTGCAAACTGCAAATGATATTTCCAGCTGCATTCTAGAGAAGACCCGACGCCCTGAGGAAGCAAGCTTTCCTGGGATTCATGTGAGAGCAACCTTTCTCAGATACTCTGAAAACATCACATTTCCCTCTCCCCACAAAAGGACTGTGTGATCATGACACAGCTTTCCTCTGCCAGAGGGTGTCTGGGCACTGGAACAGGACCCCAGGGCAGTGGTCACAGCACCAGGCTGGCAGAGGTCAAGAGCACTTGGCCGACGCTCTCAGCACAGGGTGTGACTCCTGGGGATGGCGCCGCGCAGGCCCAGCAGCTGCAGTCAATGACTCCTGTGGGTCTCTTCCAACTCAGCTTATTCTGTGCTTTCCATTTATCAGGCTTCTCGACCCCAAAAATATTATTTATTTAACTCACACAAAAATAAATTTTAAAACTTTCTGATTCCAATAGCTTATCTTGTAGCAGCAGATCTTCCTTCTACTTACCACATTTCAAAAGGCTTGAAAATAAAGAATAAAACCCTCTTTAATGGGAAAGGCAGAAATAATATCTCAGCACATCCACCTAACTCTTATCTTCTGCCCACAGGAATAGTGAAAGCAGGAGTGATGTCACTGAATTTTATCTGTGTTATTTGTGACCTTTCCATAATGAATCTCAACAATTAAAATCGATTATGTGGGCTAGTATTTGCATATTTTGTAGTTGAAAGTATAGTTGATTGACAAGAAGGCAATCAACTATATTTTCAAATACAAAATATGTAAGTACCAGCCCACATAATGGATTGTTAGGAACAAAGTGAATAAAAAATCTGATCATAATCCACTGGAAGGCATTCCTGCAAGGAACACAACAAAGAAGTTACTAATACTTTGACACCACCACTACATATTTTTTTTAAGTTAAATTTAATAGGAGAAAACAGGCAATAAAGTAAGGTACCTTTACACCTGTGACAGAAGACCCTATGCAATTCGGCAAAGTACCAAAACATACAATGTCCTATTTTAAAAGAATTTCAATGTCAGCAGCAGCCAGAACAAAATCCAGCAAAGACCCACATAAAGCTCTTCCTACCAGAAGACAGGGTATCAGATGGATACTCAAAATTGAAATTTGTTTCAAGGCAATTAGGCAAATCCCAGATTTGACCAGTGCACACTGATGTTAAGCAGATCAACACGACCTTTCAGAACAAAAGCCAGACTTGAAAGAAACAGGGGGCTGCTAGCTCACCCTTTAACTCCTTACTTGCTCTTCCATATGGGAATTGCTTTCCCCTCATCAGTGATCTACCAGAGGTAACAACAATATGCCTCAAAATACAGCACAACCTAAAATTTACATCCAGGGTATGGTGAACAGAAGCACAAACAAGTACACACCTTCACAGTTTTCTAGAAATGGAGGAGGGGGAAGGGGGTGTGAAGCACATCTCCTTTCAATGTATTTCCTAGAAAGGTTTACATATTTTGTCCTGCAATCTAAATAGTAAACCTTACAAGGCTATTTTGTGACACTCAGGTCACTGGAAGGTAGCAATCTCTCCTAGTGGTTGAGGAATAAAGTTTTTGAGGGGATAGCTCTAATGAAAATTAATGTTCAAATATCCTTGGATTTAGTTTGCTGGACAGGGCCTTTTCATTCAGTCCAGCTCATTTTCAGCTGACTTCTGCGACGACAAAAACAGAAATAAAGACGATACAAGGGAAATTGCAGCTAAAACAACTATGCAAAGAATAAAGGCAAATTGGAAAGAGACATTAGATCTGATCACGCTTCGAACTACAGAAGGCAGAACTGTCTCTGGTATCTGGCAATATAAAAATATTTTCACAGCCCTTTGCAAAAAGTCCAACTATTGCTAACGCCACTTTAGCTTCGCTAACTTTTATAGTAACATCACACATCAATTGCGTATGGGTCTCTGATAAAAGCAGTCTAAACACTACATGATCTTATTTCGCAGGTTACAAGAGAAGGAATGAAATGCTGGTTCTCTTTATATTAATAGCAAAATATTTGTTCGTCTCAATGAAGCCCAAAATTTCACATTAAGCTTTCATGACAGTGAAAAGCTCATCCACATAAGAGCTTACAAAGTAATTACATTATAAAAATGTGACCTTTCAGCAATAATGGTAAATTCTTGTTAGACTAAATCTATTGTTTGCAGCCACTCTCCTATACCAAATCTGCCAGGTAATGCACCACTATCTTGTGGGTTACCTGACACAATACAATTATCTGGGTTATCTGACCATACAGTTTTCATTACCCAATTCCAGCAAATATGCTCTCACAAAGCTTCACATAAGCCAAAGCAAAGCAAATGAATTATAGTTACCTAGACAATGATCAATTTTTGTACCAAACATAAATTCTACTTTTTCAGGTGAACTTTTACATGTGGTTACCACTGTCTCACATACTCTAAAACCAATATTAGAGATTTTATACTGCCATTTCAGGCATCTAAAGTACTTTCTTCAACCTCTTCTCTACAGAACAACACCTCAGAACAAAAATGATGGGGCGTGCTGGCTGTCAGCAGCTCAGGGTGAGGCACAGTGTGTCCCCGGGCAGCCAGGAGGGCAAAGCCCATCCCGGGGTGCCTCAGACACAGCATCAGCAGCTGTGGCTGGGATCACCCTGCTGGACTCAGCCCTGTGTGCGGGGCTGGACCCGTGCTCTGAGAAGGGTGGGAAGGTCCTTGGCTGGTGCAGAGGAGGACGCAGAGCTGGTGGAAGGGCTGGAGGGCACATCCTGTGAGGAGTGGCTGAGGGCTCTGGGTTTGTCTGGTTTGGAGAGAAGGAGGCTCAGGGGTGAGTGACCTCATGGCTCTGTACAGCTGCCTGAGGAGGGGACAGGGGGAATGAGGTGCTGGTCTGCTCCCAGGATTTCCTGGAATCCAGTAACAGGATATGTGCAAATGGTTCAAAGCTTCATCAGGGGATGCTCAGACTGGGCACCAGGAAATTTTTCCAGTCAAGAGAGTGGTCAAACACTGGAACAGGTTTCCTACAGATGTAGTTTTGCTCCATGCCTGTCAAGTGCCTTAAAAAGAAGCATTTGGACAATGCACTTAATCCCAAAGTTAACATCTGCTCAGCTGTGAATTGGTCAGGCAGTTGGACTAGATGACTTTTGTGCCGACAAAACAGTGTGTTCTGTTCCATTCTGGTCTGAACACAAACCAAACATAAACCAAACCAATCACCCAAATTTCCCTCATCACAGAACGCCCTCTTCTATCAACTTGTATTTGTATACCATTGAGTGGAATACTGAGAAATTTATTTCCTTAAAATTCAGTTCCTCTGGGGGAAAAAAAAAAAAACTAGATAAAGACTAATTCAAAGTTTCACGATGGAATAAACAGCATTTCATGTCCGTTACATACTATGAGCTATCAGTGACAGGGATGTTGCATATACACCAATCCTTGGCACTTTCTTTTTCAGAAATTTAAGTTCTGGAATTAACTGATATACTAATTCCCTCATGTCCAAGCATGAGCAGAAGCAGATACATTGAAGTCTACACAACAAGCTAGAACATTAATCCTCTCATCAGAGGAGTCACATATGACCTGTAATATAACAGAAAATGCGTATTCTTTTGTATTAGTATATCAAGGAATAGCGTTTACTTCCAGCTGTATGTACTAAAATTACAAGGAGGCAAGGGGAAAGCCTAAAAAAGTCCCTGCCAGAGCATAATTGTCCTCCAGCTAATCCGTGAGGGTTGGGAGAGAAAGCAACAGGGACACAACCTATTTACAGGTTGAGAAGAAAGACTACTCGCCTTTCTTCCTTCAACTAAATAATGAACAAACACTAAGGAGCTTCATATTTCCAACAATGCTTCTTTAATAGCCATGCAACTGCTAAATTCAAGCTTTCCCCTTGCTTACATAGGTACATGAAATGAAGACATTTTTCAAACTCTTTATCTCAAATATCTGAATATAAGGTAAAGTACTGACTATGCTACTGATACCCAGAGCTACTTATACAGTTGGGTTGTAATTCTTATACTAAGAATTTTTATAAAAACCTCTAATATTTATTTAGTAATGAAGCACATACCTTTCACTGAAATCCCTGAGTTCCACGGAGTTAAAGCATTTCTGCTTAAGTGTAAGGAGACAGAGGAACGAACAGAAAACAATTTGTTCAAAGTCACTGAAAAAGAGATAAAACACACAAATCTCATATACTCTAGCCTATTAGGAAACACTGTTTTCAAGGATTTCCTCAAAGATAATCTATTATTCACCTTAAGCTCCTCAAGCATGACATGACCATTTTATGCAATAATGGTCAATATTCCACCAAAAAGAAAATGACCACACAAGAAACACAGGAAAGTATTTTCTTTACAGTTTATATTACACATACTTACCTCTATATGAACTCTAGTGACAGCTTAATAAGTGTAAGTAAAAAAATCTGTGAAAAGTATTCACAGAGTCCACAGTGAAAGCAAGCTTGCAAATGAAAGCATGTACTTATCTGGCATAAAATAAAAGAGTCTCATACTTTTCCCCTCTCTCTCTCTCTCTGGCTACTCACACTCAGAAATAGCCACAGAATAAAATCTTTAGAATAAAGATGCATTTATGGCACTAAGTGTACCTGACAGAAAAAGAAAAACGTATTCTTCAGAAGAATAAAAATAACTTCATGACATTCACATCAACATTTACACCTTTTTGTTGTACATTATCTTAACACACTCTCACAGATACTTGTCCCTGGAGTCCATTGACAAGGTTTCATGCTATTCACAGGCATTAAATCGGGCTATTCATTCTTTGCAAACAAGAAAAGATAAGTTTCCTCAGAAACATCTAGAGCAAAGACTTTAGGTCATTCACTCACTCAAATTCATACCACAGCAACAATTAGCTATGTGGGCATTTAGACTGAAGACAGGGAACTGACATTCAAATTGATGAGACAATGATTTGTGGAATTTTCAGTTAATTATTCCTGCATATTTTATGAGCATTTACTTTATAAGGCACTACAGAGGATTCTCTGACTTGTCAAAAATGCTTCTGTCACATCCGTTCATGAAAACCTCACAACTTTGGCCCTGGCATAAAACTAAAACTGTATTTTTCTCTTATCTTACGGGAAGGCAGCTTCTTATGAATGTGATCACTTGATGATAAATGAGAACTTCTAATGTACAGGACAGGAAAAAAGTACTGGCTAGTGGTATGTCTCTTAGCCTCTTCTCCTCAGACACTGGTATATGTCAATTTAGCTGATATCTTATTACAGTCCTATCTGGAATACTTCAATACCATCACATAGTTAATCAACATTTATTAAAAAAACATGTCCAGTGAATCTACTAATAGGCAGGAAGGACAGCACTACAATTTGGCTTCATGAGTTAGAAGCCTAAGAATCCAGTTCTTACTTCTGACACATCTGACACATGCCACTAAAGAAATCACTAAAGTTAGTTAAATAAGGCTCATTCTGCTAGACCTCTGCAGAAGGCTGATTAGTTCTGCTCTGATTTTAAAGAATGGTATACCTACTTATACTTGTTTAATTAAAAAATAAACAAACAAACCAAACATCTGGTAACATCAGATTTATTCCATTTACAATTTTTTTTTTTAATTTATTCCTCTCAAAGATTTACAAAGTTCCTTTTGCTACAGTAGCCTCATGGGCTTTATTTTGCAAGATTATCATAAATGATGCTGTGCAGATTACACTTGAGCAATCAAGCTCTCTTTAGACTGTGTCCAGTAACACCCATACAACTCATCACTAGTAAAATTATGAAACTATAGCTCACAGTACTGCTTAGAAATAAAATTTCTACTGGAAGTAAAAAAATGCATGGAGAAGTACTATGTCACAACCCTGCAACCATATGCAAGGCTGACAGTTAAAAAATGAACAGAAACCTCTCACAAACAGCATCTGACCTAAGTCTGCCCTTGATCATTACAGAGAGTAAAAGCATTCTTGAAAAAATTTTAGTTAAACACATAACTAAGTCTTACTAATTTTTAAATATTCGGCAATACTTGCAAAGTTATTGTCCCTCTCCAAGGACGTAACATTTAACATACTGTACACTTCTGTAACTTAGAAAATAGACTAACTGCATGGTCCTACAGTGTTCTTGGGAGCTGGCAGTATGTGCCACCAAGTCTCAAGCACAAAGAATTTTCTAATTTCCAAAGCTGCTTGAAAGGAATTACAGATTTTTAATGAGTATTACCACTGTCCTCATTTTAATTACATTAACAGTGACAGCAACTTATTATAGCATTAACTGAAAAATATGGTCTGGGAATACCCTTCTTGGTGAAAGCTGAATTGTGTGAGATTTGATTTTTTGAGAGCTGCTCTACCACTTATACACGTAGCAAGATCTTTACAATCTGGCATACTTTTGTGCATTGTTTACATCAGGTTGGCACAAAATATGCTGTACTCATTAAAATAATTTTTAAAAAATCATCTGATAAATCAAACACTGAAGATTTTTATTTGGGAGCAATCTCATGCAATATATACATCTTCCTGTAAACGTCAAAAATTATTCCATGTATACCATAGTAGTCTAACACTTCCTGAGATCTTATTTCAGGAAAAACTTGTTTCACCTATCTCCATCACCCTTCTGAAGATCCTCCACCCAAATGTCTTTTGAAAGTCATCTTTGCCAAAAGCAGCACCTTCACAATTGTAGGGCAGTGTACTGAAACATATGTCCTAGGGAAAGAGAAAAGATATTATAGTTTGAAAGCACACTGAGCGCCCAAGGCTGTTCCACTGATGGAACAACTGTGTCCAGTGCCTTCAAAGGGGTATCCTTTGCTGCTGTAACTCCTCACAGCATCACCCCAACTCCCACCAGTGTCCCTTATGACACTTTCACCCATGGTGTCCTGTGGTTAATGCCACGTGCACCCACCCAGCTGGTCCATATGCGTGTGCTCACCAGATGGATTCACAGAATCACACCATGTTAAGGTGCGGAATGGACCTCACAGATCCAATAGTCCCAGCCCTCCGTGACACAGGCAGGGACATTGCTCACTAGACCAAGGTTGCTCAAGGACGTAGGCAACCCGGCCTTGAACACTGCCAGGGACGGGGCATCCAGAACCTCCCTGGGCAGCCTGTTCCAGGGTCTTACCACCCTCACAGGAAAGAATTTCTCCCTAATACAAACCGAAGCCGCCCTCTTTCAGTCTGAACCCATGGCCATTCGTGCTATCACTGCAGTTCCTGAGGAAGAGTCCCTCTCCAGCTTCCCTGCAGGCCCCCTTCAGATACCGGAAGGTGGATATGAGCTCTCTGCACAACTTTATCTCCTTCAACCTGAACAGTTCCAACTTTCTCTGCCTATCCTTGTAAGGGAGGTGATCCAGTCCTGGAGGACTACTGCCCGACATCATGGGGAATATCAGTCTTCCTCTTTGACCCTCCCTTCAAATTTTAGAATATACACAGGAATAGAATCACCATAAAACCTTTATCCAAACATGGTTAAAATTAGCACACGCAATCCTTAGTAGCCAAAGACACGGAAAGGCAGAATCACACACACCTCACTTCCTGAGGAAACCGAGATAAAAAAAGCACAGACGTTACTACCACAACTTTATCCACGCCTGTAAGCGAGAGGATAGCCGCCGGGATCCGCTTCCCGCCCGGCTTCTCCCAGCGCCATGTTCTCGGGAGCCGAGCCCCGGCGCAGGGGCCCAGCCCTGCA
>VXBQ01008841.1:94491-126330 GCA_013400175.1 Phainopepla nitens | reverse complement strand
ACTTAGTGTTTTAGGATTTCATCTATTAAGAAGTGCTGTGCCGTATCTGGCAAAGAATATTTGCAACACCAAGCAGTTCTGTTTTTTTTTTTTAAAATAAAGCTTTCGGTAATAGAAGTGAAGTAAGTGCAGTTATCTGTAGCGGGGAAACTGATGAATCAGACTGTGTTAATGCTTTAGAAAGACTGTTTTATAGGACTCATCAGAGCTGTGGGTGGATCTGTAGAGGAGTTTGAACTTCATGCGCAAGGATGCCTGCAGTGGTGCCTAATGATTGTCCCATCACACACCACTAATGGAATATCCTTTTGGATGGTTTTTTTTTTTAATCTTTGGGTGGTGAGGCTACAGCAAAGATCAGCAACAGGGAATTTCACCATTTCTTTTATCAACAGAGGTGTACCATCAGGTCAGAAAAGAACTGCTGAAGCAGCACTCTGCCTTAGAAGGGGAAAGAAAGTATTCGAGTTTGCTTTGACCCTGCTACACCCCTGTGTGTAACCATTTGTAACTGGTGACATTTTCCCATCAATAACAAAAGAGTATATTCCAAACTTGATGAACAAGACTGGAGCTTCGTAGCTCCCATGAATGCTAATAGGAATACAGCCTTTCTCTATTCTCATGTAAGTTACTTTGCATATCCTAATAGTGCATTCTCAATGAGCAACAGGGTCAGTGTTAATCACACCATGGCATTCCAACAGCATCTGCATGGATCTATACCACATTCCTCTTGGTCATGTTAATTCTTGTGTGGCCTGATCAGGGCTCGGAAGTTAAATATACACTTAGAAGCATTAGGAAGGTCTTAAGAAATTATTAGAAAGGAGATGTAAGGAAGATGTAGAGGGGCTGATATTTTTTATTAAAATCCCAAACATATTCTTTCCATCTGGAAGTTACCCCATGTCATGTGCCACCACTTTTTTTGTAAGTCATTCTAAGACTTGGTACCACCAGTCTAGATTTACATTTAGATAGCTAGTGTCAAAGTGTCTAAATGTATGTTTTAATTGCTTGAATGACATGATAAATTATGATACATTAAGAGATTCATACAGAAATACATATAGAGCCTTTGTCTGTCTCTTTTCCCTGCTTGATAATTGGGAATGGTAGTAAAATTGTAGGAAATAGTAATGTCAAGGTAGCTCCGCAGCTCCAGTAAACACCAAAGGAAGTTATTAAGATGTGACTGTAAGATGCAGTATGAGGAATTTTTAAGATCTCTACAAAAGGTATGCAATAAGCAAATAATGCTGAATCTACAGACAGTCTGTTCTCCAGTGAAAATATTTGCATGTATACATTTAGCTATAATCATAGAATCGTTTAGGTTGGAAAAGATCCTTAATATCTCCAAGTCCAATGATTGATCCTCCAAACTACTATAAATCCTTTTTTAGTTAGCAAGGGTCCAACAACAAAAATGGGCTAAAAGTGGCCACAGAATTTAATTGTTTAATTTATTATTGTTTTGGGTTAAAAGACAGTAAATGAAAAAATATTGTTGGATTGAGACTGTATTTTCCCTTTGTAATATCTTACATATTTGCTGTTTCCCTTTAGTTACTTGACACGAATCAGTACATTTTTAAATTCACTGTATTAATTTAATATGTATCCATAATAGAAATATGCTGTGTGCCTTACACAATGCAGCCAGTAGGGTGCATTGGTTGTTTGATATTTTATTTTCAAAATACAGTGAATAACTGCATATTTGCATCTGATTTGCTGCTTAAGTACCCTTTGAATAGGAAGATTTATCAGGGAGCCCATTCAGTTATGGTAAAAAGTATGGAAAAATGCAGTATAGTTTCTTGAAAATTTCTTTCGGATTGTTTGCAGATGTATTTTGTTATTAGATTTGGAATTCCTATCTATTGACGAATAACTGTTTTGGTAATGTAATAATTGAAAGTATTTCTGGGGTGGGTTTTGGGAGTTTTTATTTAGTTCTTTGGGCTTTTTTCTTGGGATTTTTGATTGGTTGGTTTTCAGCTTTTGTTTGTTTGCTTTAAAGATTATTATATATTCTTTCAAATTTTTACTGGATGACTGTAATAAATTCAATCAATAGCTGTTACTATTTCATATGTTTTCCTGTAGTAAAGTAAGGAAGCTGTTCAGTATTTATCTTGTTTTTGTTATGAGGGGATATTGCACTGTCCTCAAGTCTTTGTCTCATTTGTTTTTAATTATTTTTAATTAATTAATTCAGAATTTGTTTTCTGTTTGTTTTCTGCTTTCTCTAGGTCTTGGTTTTGGGGAATTTGATTTATTTAGATCCTCTGTGGGCTTCAGCATTGTTTGTAAAATACAGACACCAATATTTATGCAATTTCAAATATCCATCCCTTTAGTGCCACATACAAAAGTAATCCCACCACCTCAACTACTTGTCACTTATCTGCTGTTGATGTATCTGAAGATGACGTGTTTTTTTTTTCTTTCCCAGTTCACAGAATCACATTGGACACTTATGGTGAGCTGCTTCTCTTCTTGAGTTTCTTCAGATGAAAATTATTCAGNCAGATGAAAATTATTCAGAAGACCTTTATTTTAGCTTTGAAGGTATTCAGCAGTACTAATATGACTTGTTCAAATGGAATCAGCTTACCAGGTGAGCTGTATTACTGTAATACTCTCATTCCCTTTCCACTTATATTGATATCACAAACATACAGTTGTGAGTTTTGTACTTACAGGGAGAGAGTGTTGAGCAGATCTATTTTTAACCCTTGTTGAACTGCATAATACAAATATTTTCATGTCTTCATAATTAGATTTTGTGATAGTGACGAAAGATATTTGGGTCTCCACATCTTCCCTCTTGCAGTTGTTTTTGATGGTCAGTGTGATTTGTCCTAAGAGCCACATCAGGTAGGAATTACAGGAGGAATGGGAGATCTCTGATGATTGCAGTTGGCTTTGGTACACATTGGCATGCAAAAGGGTATAAAATGCTGCTGGATCCTGGGCCAGTGGGGCAAACCTGAGGCTGCANGGGCTTCAGCATTGTTTGTAAAATACAGACACCAATATTTATGCAATTTCAAATATCCATCCCTTTAGTGCCACATACAAAAGTAATCCCACCACCTCAACTACTTGTCACTTATCTGCTGTTGATGTATCTGAAGATGACGTGTTTTTTTTTTCTTTCCCAGTTCACAGAATCACATTGGACACTTATGGTGAGCTGCTTCTCTTCTTGAGTTTCTTCAGATGAAAATTATTCAGAAGACCTTTATTTTAGCTTTGAAGGTATTCAGCAGTACTAATATGACTTGTTCTAATGGAATCAGCTTACCAGGTGAGCTGTATTACTGTAATACTCTCATTCCCTTTCCACTTATATTGATATCACAAACATACAGTTGTGAGTTTTGTACTTACAGGGAGAGAGTGTTGAGCAGATCTATTTTTAACCCTTGTTGAACTGCATAATACAAATATTTTCATGTCTTCATAATTAGATTTTGTGATAGTGACGAAAGATATTTGGGTCTCCACATCTTCCCTCTTGCAGTTGTTTTTGATGGTCAGTGTGATTTGTCCTAAGAGCCACATCAGGTAGGAATTACAGGAGGAATGGGAGATCTCTGATGATTGCAGTTGGCTTTGGTACACATTGGCATGCAAAAGGGTATAAAATGCTGCTGGATCCTGGGCCAGTGGGGCAAACCTGAGGCTGCAGGCAGCTTCTGTGGGGATCCCCTGCCAGCAGGGATGCCTGCAGGGTACATCCAGCCCTAAGGAAGGGAATATTCACTTTTGGATGGGTGACTAAAACCAGTAAGTTCTAGTCAGATATGGAGATAACATCCTATAGTAGCTCAATAAGTGCTTTGTTGCTTTGTAATTGTTCATTCTGTAAGACCAAAGCCTGTAAACCTGTGTGTTTCTGAGCTTGCTGACATTATAATCCTTTAAACCTGCTTATATTATACACCATATTGACAAAGGTTATGTCTTAATTGATAAAGATTTTCCTCGCTTACATTTCTACAGTAGATGTATTCTGTATTGGTACATTGTTACCTACAGCTACAGCTGAGGAAAGCTTTCACTGGCAAACTGTCCTTTGATGTCATTCCACTGAGTGGGAAAGTGCCCTCATACTGGCCTCGGTACCCTGCAATCCTGTCAGCTCTGCAGCTGCCTCTTCCATGCCTCTACTGTTCTTACCATGTGAACAGAGGCCTACAGGCAAGGAAGAGAGTTCTCTGAAATGTCCTAGCATTACTTTCATCCTTTGTTTTAAGCTGCTTCTGGCTGGAATAGTGGTATTTGCTTAGCAGCTTTTTATAAAAGAGAAAGGAAATAGTAGAAGGGAGTGGGAGCAGGACCAGGGAGGCTATCTCATGGTAAATTTTTATGACTGATTCAGAGTTTAATGTGCCTTCAGTTTTCCCCTATAAGGGCATGTGAGTGTAAATGAAACTGTTGGATTAATACTCCCTGCTCCTGATATTAGTAATAAATAATAATATTGTAGTTGTAAACATCTTACTATGCTTGCTTTCAAATTTTCAATATAAAACTGATTACAGCAAATACACATGTAGCTTTTTGTAATCTCAAATACTTACCAGTATACAGCTTAAGAAATGGTTTCTTTCATACAAAATGTGTGTTTCAATTTTGCCCTCTGTTATTTTTAGACAAGTATGGCGTATTTTAACAAATATGAAAAAACCTGTAAAATAAATCATCCCATTCAACTTTTTAAAGCACTTAACATGTGATTACAAATATTCAGTTTATGACATAAATACAAGAATGATCTAGTACAAACAGACTCTTTGAAGGGAGCATTTTCATGAATTTTAAAATAGATTCCTCCCACCCTTGTTTTCTTCCTACTTTTGTCTTTCTATTTGATTCAGCTTCTATATGGGACAGCAAAACACGTCAGAAACCTTTAAGTTCTTTCAGAGAGTATAAGGCATGTGAATGCTAATGTGTTACTAGTAATCTTCATCAGGAGAGACAGTAACACAGCCCACATGGCATCAGTAAAATGTTTACAAGGTATTAATATGCCTACTGTGACAAGTTGCATTTAACGGGAAGCAACAAGGAGTTTGTTTTATTAGTTTTCCTCCTCCCTCAAGTAATAAATCTTAAAAGCTTCAATATTGATTCAATGAAATGAATGGTTGAATCATTCTGGAGAGGCTCTGACAAGGGGACAAATGCTTCCATGGTTACATTGAGCTATGCAGTATGGTTACTGAGCTTTGCTGGTTTCCTCCCTCTGCCACTGAAGTAAAATAACAAGCCACAGGGAAGCGCCACACATGGTGAGCATAAACTGGAAACAACTTTAAAAGATCAAGTTAGATGATCTTATACAGATTATAAACAATATGGGGTTTATTATTTTATAGTCTGTGCCCTAAACATGCATTTCAGTAGCTTATCCCTCATATATCACTTCCTCCTGGAATGTTTTTATTTCTTGTCTGAACAATCTCTCTTTTGATTTGGAATGCCAAAATTAAAAGACAATGTGAAAGTGTGTTTCATAGTATTGTTACATGAGTTATGTTTTTGTAGGAATATTTCTATATTAAATGGTGTGCCTGAATCAGTGTAGGCCTCTGCAATACCTAGGTAACAAATAACAGATCATGTGTAGAACTTTTATATGCAGTTGCTTTAGGATGCTTTGCAGTATAAACATAATTAAGTGATTTTATTTTCATCTACGTGCATTTGAGGTACTCAAATTTCAAGTGTCACAAGGGATAAATTATTATAAATGCATGAAATTTTAGAAAAACAATACAAAACATTGACATATAGATATCTTATTAGAAATAGCATTTAAAATATTGCAGATCAAGCATTATATTAACAGAAGGAAATCCTGAACATCTTCAAAGCACAAAGTGTAAGTGAAACTAAAAGCAAATGTACTGACAATAGTTACATTTTTTCCCTTGGAGACCAGCTCCAAAATAAGCAAGTTATCCGCTCTATTAGCTCTATTTAGTTGTTTTCTCCTCTATGTGCTTGACAGTCCTCAAAAGCACCATCTCAGGATCGGAATGCTAAATTGTTTCAGTGCCTCTTTGTACAGTGAAGGATGAATGCCAGGATTCCACACAGCCAGGAAAATAAATTCATAAATATGGAAGATAGTTACTACTGAGACAAAAAGCCTGGTCTTAAAGCTTTCCATTGAAAGTTTGTATTTGTTGTACGTACTTAATTTCACAGTTATTCAAGTAATTTGTCTTTAATCTCTAGGGGGAAAAGTAATCTATTAGTGAGAAAATGTTTTAGTGTTTCACTTAAAAAGAGAAGAGTCAATTCTTAGGTTGAAAAACACAAGGATTTTGTGTTTCCAAGTAGTTCTTTTCCTCATTTGAAAGGAAGCAAATAGAATGCCTAATTGTGAGTTGGGAAAGCAAGTTAAGTTATATGTAGCATCTGGAATCTTCTTGCTTTTTTTCTTTAAATAGCTTTTGAGGACTTGGAAATTAAGAGCAAATTAAATGCAGAGATTATAGAGGGGTTTTAATATTTTTACTATGTTTTAGCTTCAGAAAAATGCACTTTGGTAACCATTCTATTTGACTTTACTCTAAGGCTTGACATGCACAGAAGTTGTGTGTTTTGATGGATATTTTGTGAGAAAACTACTTATTTGCTGGATAGAATGTACCTGCTGCAAATGAAGAGCTGAACACACTTGAAGAAACAAGACACAATTTCGTTTAGCAACAGTAGCTGCATGAGAGGAGCAGGCAGGCAGTTCTTGAGAAATTCTCATCTTGCTGTTTCTCCATGCAGTGCACAAGCCAGTAGGCATACACTGTAGATTGAAATGAGCTATGTAACATTGTAAGACCAAACCCACCCTTCACAGATGACATTCTTCTTGCATCGTTAGAATGACACAAAATGACCTAAATTGTCTCGAAATGGCATGATAGAGCTTGATCACCCAACTCTAAGATGCCCTATGTTGAAACAAAGCAGTCATTTTCTCATTAATTATTCATTTTAATTATTCATTTAGTACAGTTTGACGTATTTAAATTAGCATTTTTAAAAAGCCATGTCACTTTCTTGTGGAAATCTTGTCAAATGAGGGTTCATTAATCAAAAAGTTATGATTATATAATAGTGTTTCTGCTGTAATGTGTGTTAAAAGATAGGAGCCTTTAATGTGCAGATGCTAGGAGCCATTTCATTTTTCCTAATAATAGGGATAAATCATTTTTTTATGTTAAAATCTCTTTTAAAATGTTAACATCAGCATGCTTTGTCTGCATACAAGTAAGGAGCTGTACCATAAAAAGATTAACCTTTCTGAAATTTATCATAGGAAGCACAAATAAGTTAATGTTTGTCCATTGAAAAAGAGCACAATGTGCTTGGAAGTTCTCATTTTTCAGTTTCTTAAATCCTGGACATTTCTAAAAAATAGACTATCAAAATCTGATTTTACCTACATATGTCTGCACATGAACTAGTCTGGCATAAACCACTCAGTCAGAAGCTAATATTCAAATTCTGTCATTCAGTCTTCTCAGTTTATTAGCATTGTTTGCCCCTGTCTATCTTTCCTGCCTCTATTTGTTTATTCATCAGGAATTTATGCAGTAAAATCAAGATTATGATATTAAAGTGCTCCCAGCCCAACAAAAGGATGTCGTAAAGGTCAGGAAAAAGAGCCGTGCAAGTGCCAGGCCTCAGGTGACACTTGGCAGTGGTTGTGCATTTTTCTGGCATGGGATGGCTGGAGAGGTAGTGTGAAGGTAGAACAACCGAAAAGTGATCAGAAACCTCATTTCACATTTTGTAGAAGAGACAGTCCAGCTGATCCTAAGCTGCTATGGGATAGCAGGTCAGAAGCCTGCTAGTACAGACTAGTCAGGCTGTGAGGTGGACACGTCTCTTTGGTATAAGTCTTGGTTAGTTCTGCCCTGTTTTGAAGCCTGACTTAGCATATTCATCTGAAGACTGTGCTACTAAAGTCATGTTCTGCAGTTCTGGCTGCTGTTTCTTTCAATACTGCCAGCTGGATGTGGTCCCCACTGTGATTCACACTAAATAATAAGAGAGAAAGGGGAATGCAACTTAGATGTCAGTTAAATAAACAAATATCTATACAGAATCAAAAATCGAGCTACAGCTGCACATGCACAGGGAGGGATATTAGTGCTTGTGGCCATCTCTAGCACAATCTGTCTTGCAAAAGTGCTCAGCACCATGGACCGTCATTCAGAAAATCCACTTAAGAAAAAAAAAACAAACAAAAAAACCCAGCCAACAGCTGACTGTAAAGACCAAGTGAATTTCTTGCAGGAAAATATTCTATATCTTGTGATTGCTCTGTGAAGAAAGGAGCAAGATCTGCTTCAGTACCTGCCTATATGTGATGGGTGTTACGTATTTTTGAAATGCATCATATTGGAGAGATTGGTTTATGACTAAGAGGCAAAAATTACTTGTCTTTTATATCATAATTAGGCATTGATCTGTGAAAGAATTGTGCACATGCTTCTTGTTCCTCTTTCTGAGTAGTTGAGCCTGCTTCAGCTAAAGCACCAGAAAAGGTGATAGATAGACCTATATACTGTGCAGGACCATAATTTCAAATTTTTTTTTAATCTCTTTGTTTGGAGCTTGCATCCAAATAGGTACTTAGCCCAGAATCCTGTACCTTGGATGTTTCAGGTGAAAACAAAGGTGAATTTTAGTGGCATTTTTGAATAAAAATTCTATTATAGCATTTATTTTTGGTTTCTGATATTTGTAGATTAAGATTTCAGTACCTCTTACTGAAAATCAAATAGCACTGATATAACACAGAAATCTTCCTTAATAGAAACAAAAGTGTAAAGAAGAGAAAATACAGATGCCTGAAAAGCCTTTGTTGGATGGTTTTTCTTCTTGCTCCTTTAAGTCATGAGTTCTTTCTCAGGGATTTGTTTCTTCTTCTAACTCCCTCTTCTATGGTCTTTTCTTTCATATGATGCCAGTGGAGGGAAAAGGCAAGGTTTCAAAACAAACAAACAAACTGGAGTGCATTGTTTCTGGTGCTTTCAGTATTGGTTTACTTGCAGCAGAGCCATTTTTTGCTTACAGAGTTTTAATGATTTCAAAACAAAGGACATCCAAACAAACAAAGAGGTGAGCAGAGTACTTAATACACCTTATTTACTGCTTTTATTGAAAAGAGAAGCTAAGGCTGACCTGGAGGTATAGTTCTGTGCAATGTCAGATCTGTTGTAGGTCTGATACCAGTCCTGATTGTTTGTCTCTGACATTTGTAAGGGTTGGGAGTGCAGTGTGGGCTGCATGCTGAGTTATTAAAAGTGTGTATGGAATGTCTGATGTCTGTCACCATCAGCCTTCCAGCTGCTTGAGGACCATCACTGACAAAATCCTATGGGAACTCTCTCTCATCCTCAAGTGCAACAAAAGGAAGCACAGATCCGTGGAGTGGTATGATGAAAATGAAGGAAAGTACAAGAATTCCTGAGGGTTTGAGAGAAAACGTGGAGTACCACATGTTGAGTAAGAGAGCACAGCAAAAGGTACCATCATTTTGGATCTGAATGCAGTTTTGGGGAAAGAGCCCATGAGAATAACCACGTGAATTACTGAGCTCTAGTTTGAGTTCTCACTCCTCCTTAGTTTTCTAGCTCAGTAATTAGCAACATTTAATATGCTCAGGCCTTCTGTAATTGAGAACTAATGATTGCTAAGGCAGCCCCTCTGATGGTGGGAGGCGAGCTTTGTACAGAAACTAGATGAAAAGAGGAAAACATAAAGTTATATAAGCTAAAACAACATTGTAGAATAAAAGACAAAAATATTCTTATACCTCTAGTATCCTTTTGGCCAGTTGATTCAGAGAGGAAGAACAATATGGTATCTAGATTTTGAAGGTGAAATATGATAACAGTATGGTATTGAAAAACATGCTACTTTTCTCTCATGCTCTTTCATTAAGTTCTGCCTGATGCAAAATTCTGCACTAATAGTATTGGCCTTTGAAGGAATGCTTCTTGCTCTTTTTTTTTTCTTTTTTTTTTTTTCCTTTTTATCAGATAAACTGATGCTGGTACATGAGGATTATGCATAATAAAGTATTAATCAAAAAATATGTTCAGATACAAACTAAGGTAAAGTAGTGCAAGAAGTTATTAAACATATAAAACAGATTATCAAACAAAACAACCTGAATCCCTTTTACATGCACACCATAGTTGTTTAGAAGAAAAAAATAAACTTGAGGTTTTTTTAAAAAAGAGAATTTTTATAATGTTTGGTGAATCATCCCAATATTTTCTCCACTCTTAAGAAGTGGGGTTTGTTCTGGTTATTAGTGTCTACTTTTCCATATGCATATTAGATTATCAGTTATACTGCAAATTTTTATTTATAAACATTGATTTTCTCTGTAGCTATAGAATAGAGAGATTCTTCTTACTTAACAAAGCTAGGTAGTAGTCTGCAGTAACTATTTGGACTCTCTCTTTTGTCAGAGGAGGGAAATAACTACCTCTTAGAGACGGTTCATCCTATCCTGCTATGAGTCTACAATAGGCTGGATGGCTTGTTAGGTGGAGTGCTTCTACTTTAAAACATATAAGCAAAATTTTATAAGCAAAATTCATCTGAGTAAAATGCCTTTTACTAAGTTTTTTTTTTCTATGCTTTCATCATTCCCTAGCGTCTTCTTTGCCTTTCCATGTTTGTTTACATTATTCCCAAATCATCATAACTCAGTACAGATTGATGTAGTGACCAGACTAATAACATCAGAAGGCATAGGTTGTTCTAGATTCTGTCTTGGTTTTGCCTGAATACTTCTGTGCTCCGTTTATTCCTTCTATCCTTTACTGTATAAGAAGATTTTGATACTTATTTATTAAGTGAGAGAATTCGTGGGTTAGGGAGCCAGTACTGACAAGATCTGAGTGTTGCCTTTGTGTCTTTCTTATGGCTCAGGATTTGCTTGGGATGGTGGTGACCATTAAATATGAATTTGATATTAGCTGGAGAAATGTCTGAGAAATGTTGGAATTCATCTAGGATTGGAAATTGTTTCTCTGCTAGAGAATTGTTTCTCCATCCTGAGCAGTGAATAGCTGTGAATTAAGATGAGCTGCATGTTCGGGTGCCACTGAGAACTTGAATCCAAAATCTATCATAATCCAATAGTAAAACCTGTCAGTTTTGCTGTGAAGAGTAATACAACAGTGCAGTCCAAGCTGAGTAGAAGACCTGCCAAGGTGGGAGGGGCTCACTCTATCTCAACTGCAGCAGTGCAGCGGCAATTGCTGGGCTTTGAAAAATTTTTGTCCTCTCCCATCCCACCCCCTTTTATCTCCACAGCAGTGGGAAGGCAGCAGCAGTCAGGAGAGGGAGGAGGGTGCCGGACGCTGCGCAGAGCAGAGGGAGGAGTAGGAGAGGGAATGCATAATGCGTGAGTGACAGAGGGTGTGCAGGCGGCTGGCGGAGTCCACAAGACGCGGATGTTCCTGTCCCAGGGTCCAGGTACGTTTGCTGTCCTCTCTCTGAGGCAGTAGTTGCTTTGGCAGCATCCTGTATCAGCTGCAGAGGTGTTCCCGACATTCTGCAGGCAGCACCTGTTGCGGCACAGACGGCGTTTAGCAGCGGCAGACGCTGAGCTTCTCGGTCATCCGTGAGGGGCTGCTGCAGGGTGACAGTCTGCTAAGGTTTCTGTTGTTCCAGCAGCTTCTCTTTCTGCTCTGCCGAGCCGGGCAGGTGGAGACAATCGTGTTTCCAATGGAAAATCCTGTTCTCAAGGGATGCTATCAGGATGCAGATCAGTCTGAAGCCGACAATTTTTGACTCTCAAAAAAGGACAAAACATTTGCCGTTTAAATTCGGGGAAAATAGAAGGGGAGGAGCTGCCTATTCACTGTGTATTTTAAAGGAGTGTGAGTTAAAAGTAAGAATGAATTTTTCAAATCATTGTCTAATAAGGGATGAGTTTTAAACTTTAATAATTACAATATGACACGTAAGTGATTACAATTAGAAATACTGCTTTTGCTTCTTGCTTTTGATATGTTGATTCTATATAAGACATTGCATAAGTCACTCTTGTTAACCCAGATAAAGTTACGATCAAATGTGTATGGAACTGCTTGCCAAAAATCGGTCATTGTTTTTTAATGAGTCTGTAATTGCTTTGTAGTGCAGATGTGAAATAACATGTAATTTAAAAAAATCTCATATAGAAGCCAAAAGTATTTTCGTTTTTTTTTTTTTTTCTTGATAGTTCTTTATACACGTTTTCTAGAATAGGTCTTTCAGTTAAGTACTAAGTGTTTTGAGACTCTGGCATAAGGACAATTTAATAACTGAAGGTAGAATGTGATATATTTAGTTTATCTGTCCCTTAAGCCTAGAACAAGCTTGTCCTACTAAACAGATTTCAGGGTTTCCATGTGGTAAGACTGAAAAGAACCAGATTCCTGAGGAAGTCACATAATTTGAAACATAATAGGCTTAGAATTGAAATGGGCAAATATTTGATAATTTAAGAGCTACCACATTTCAAGGGTATACAATTTCTGATTTGTGATCATTAGTGGTATTTATGTTTTTATTGATTTCTAAAGCACAGTTTTGTGCTTTAGCAGTTTTCTAATACACTTTTGTGTTTTAATAGCTTTAGATGAAGAAATCAATGATGTTTACTAAATTTACATCTGAGCAAATGAATTAACACTGGTGATGGGAACACATGCTTATTAGATTTTAAGTGTGGTCTGTGTCCTGGGCACATGGCAATCGATGACAAAAAATGGTATCTGTTGTGAAAACTAGTGCTGGGCAGTTTATTTTTGCTGTCAGCATTTTTAAGGTTGAAAACCAATGCTGGATGAGTTTGAAATTGTAGGTGCTAGTGAATGAGATTGATCCTCATGCATTCAAGTCTACTGTGCAATTCTTCCCTGAGAAATTGTTGTGAACTTTATTTCAAAGAAATTTTCAAAATTGGGTCTCAATCATAGCCTGTATTAAAATCTCTACTACCCATGGAATTTTATTATTTAAACTTATTGTCTTAAAGGTGTTTTTGTTTGCTTTGGAATTCCATAAAAAAAAAAATAGGGTGCTTAAATCTACAAATTCTTACATGAATATTTTAATTAACATGTAAATATGATGACTGAAGTTAGAGTATTGGAAAAGCTATGAAAGCATAATCCTTTAACTGTGTAACACCAAAGAGAAATACTACTACAGAGGTCTGTGAGGATCTCATTTATTGGGCTGCAGTGATTTATAGCAAATTGTGAGAAAAATATTGGTGACCTACAAATCACCTTTGATACTGTTACAGAGCTACCATAGCTGTTCAGAACTGTGACGTGGTAACAATGAGGGGATCTTTAATAAGCCCGGTTTTAAAAGTGGCCTATATGCTTAACAGAACTTCAATTTTAGAATGTTTCATTGAAAAATTTGAAAAATATGTTCTTGCATTACACTCTGAAGAGAGAAATTTAAAATTTATCTCAGCTACATCTGAAGTATTTTAGTCCAAGGTATTTTTGAAAGCAATGGAACAGTAAAATTTATGTATGACTCTTGCTGTTATTTGAGATAGGGTATCTGATGCAATTTAGCTAAATTTTATTTTGGAATAATCCCAACCTCTTTCCAGGGTGTTCCTGGTATCAGGTCAATTTAGTTGTTCACTAAGAAAAACAAAAATGTAGGTAGGCAAGAGTAAATAAAAAGAATATGCTGAAATTATTTGCTCATGGACTATTAGGCCTTGACCTTCTAAAAATATGATCACATATGTATTTATTTTTACATGTGTAATATTCTTGATCAGCTGTACTCATTTGTGGAAATTGTGCTTGCATTTCAGCTCTACAAGACTGGCCAACTGCGGTATAGTCAATTTTGTATATACACGTGAATTTAATAGTTTTTCCTCTCTAGAAATAAGCATATATAGCGTCTAAATGCTTCTTTCAATGTGTATTTAGAGTCAGGTGCTATATAGTATCTCCATCATCAAATATAATTTTGCAAAGACAATGCCATCAGTTGTAGACCTTGTCATAGTTCCACAAATTCAAGAATTATGTCTAATTCTTGTCTAATAGGAGCTACATTACTATTTCTTTGGGGGCAAAAAAAAGATTGATGGGGAAAACAATATTACTTGCCATTTGTCTTACTCCAGGTGGACCCACTGTAACATATTATATTTAGAAAAAAAGAAATACTAAATGACAAATGATTTCACAAATTTCTGCAAACTCTCACTTGCTTAAGACACTTTCTCAGTGAATAATCTCACTGTTAAATACTTTGTGTGAATAAACACTTCCAAGATTTAGCTGACTATGCATGAGAACTTGAGGCAGTTTGCAGAAAGAATTTTCAAACTTGAGTTCTGAAATATGCCTCAAATATGAAATGAATGTTTCATAGATTGTCTTAGGAGTATTTCCTATAAAACCAAAGTTGTAGTTTCTTGTACTGAAATAATTTGTTAATCCAAGCCAAGGTTGCAGTTAAGATAAGTGTGCTGGTACTTATTGAAACAGGCATATTTACAGACTAAATTTATCTGGTGAAATTAAACAACAGAGAAGATGCTTTGCGTGTTTACTACAGCTTTTGTGTTTGTGGATTTTTTCACAAGGACAGAATTTTCTCTAGAATGTAACAGCAATATATATTTTTCTATACCCTGATATTTTTGTTTATCTAATCTTGTATCTTGTATAAACTCATTAATTACAATACAGTTATGACTCTCATTTTCTGATGGCAAAAGAAACTTCTCAGTCGCTTATCCTAGACTGGTCCAATATGTTACTACTCTGAATTGTTTCAAGCTTTGCTTCATTAAGGATTTAACGTGGCCTTAATTCAGCCATCTGTTATGGGTTTGGCAGGCCAGTAGATCTGCGGTATTGGTAAGAGCTTTAGAAATTTCCCACATTTTTAAAGGTTAGGAAAAGAGCTACCTTTATGAATAGATTTTGAATAATTCTCAGCAAGACAATGGTGCAGAAGTGGGGTAGAAAATGCTTGTCATTCTGTGAAGCTCAGGGTCCCCTGTTTGCCTTTAGCTTTGCTGAAAGGCAATTAGCATTTCAACCAGCCAATTTAGTTACATGCAATGAAGTACTTGGGTTTGTAATTTGCTGCTTTTGGCTTGGTGCTGTTGAGAACTAGCTTTGTGTAATCCTCTCAAAGCACCTTTCTTTCCAACATAGTTATTGTTGCTGGTCTTAAATAACTAATCAACAAAGAGGTTTCCTTGTCTTGGACTGCAGGGTGCCTTAGAAGAACGGAAAGAAATACCTAGTTAATAAGGGAATGATTATAATTATTAAATAGTGATTATTAAATTGTCACATGGGTTAAAAGGTTTAGAAAGCCAGGCAAAGCAGAATGCATGATAAAGGTGGTATAAGAAGGCTTTGGATCCAAACAAATTTTGCTTAAGGAGTTCTCTTCTCTGAGAAAAAAATACTTTATTATGTATTTTGCCTAAAAACAGATTGCCCAGATTTAAGAGATTAGTCCACAGTATAGATTAGAGTGAGGGCCCCATGCTAATCATCTTTACAATTACACAAATGTATTTTTACTTCTATGGAAGGAAGTATTTGGGTGACTTTGTAACACAGATTCTTTAATTAAGTAAACATAATTTGTTGCAATCTAATGAAAAATTAATACATTTTACTGTAGAAAAGAACCTTGTTTGATATACACTTTAAATTCTTGTGTTTAATAATATGCTTTTTTGAACTTGAGAAAAAGTCACTGATTCAATTGTTGTAATAATTAGGTAACACATTAAAAATTCTGTTTGGCTCATATATGTGTATTAAACTGTAAGAATCCTTTGTGGATAGCAATAATTCTGTCAATGTAACTGAAACAATGCCATCTAATCCTCACCACGAGGCTTAGTTTTGCTGGTTTGCACCCTAGAGTTTTGGGGGTTTCTCTTGCAATAAAATTACATGTAAAGCACTGCTTCTATTTTTAGTTTAAATTATGAAAAAAAATAACCACTGTACTGCAGAAACCCGTGATTTCTTTTTCTGTTATGTACTATTCATTCAGGCCATGGAACTTCATTCACAAAAGATATTAGGTGTTTGAAATTGTGATAGTTTTGTCCTCAGCTGCCAACATATGTTCTCAACATTTGTTGACAAAGAGTGTTGAGGACATGCAAGAAACCTCCAAAGCTGAGATACAAATGGAAATTATTGTGAAAGTTAAGATCTCTACTGAAGTATAATAAATGGTTGACCTGCAGTGAAGCCTGTAGACCTTCTTCAGCTGGATTTCTGGTTCCATATGTGTTAATAGCCTGGTCCTGTGGCATGTTAAATCATGAAGTTACTTCTACAGGGATGAGCTACGAGTGGTAGGCATCTTAGTGGGGAGGTCGCTTGGTTTTGATTTAGTTTTGTTGTTGGTTGGTTGGGTTTTTTTGATCCCCTTGCTTTTTAGTGTAAAAACCAGTTTGAGAGAGGGTATAAGTGCTTACAGTGTCTGAAGTCACAGTTACTTGGTGCAAAATACCTAGGTCAAAAGCTAGCCTTGGTTCTGGAATACCCGCTAAAAGAATTTCTGTCTGTGAAAGATGTCTACTATGTTCATTAGAGCTACATGGGTGGAAAATTATTCCCAATGTGGAGCTAAAAACGATATATTTACCTTTTACTTAAACTTATACTGTAAGTAGGAATATTCAAAAATGTCTTGCTTTTCACAGTATGTAGTTAGACCTATATATGGATAGATTCTTGTCAATTATGTGAGATAAATCAAAAGTTACGCAGATGAAGTCAGTGTGCTTTAGCATAAAGAAAATTCAGATCCCTACTGGTGTATTTCTAAACACTGTTAATTAGCAGATTTCAGCCAAAGTTTATTTACATCAGACTCTGATCTCTGTTCTAAATTTAAACTAACCTTAATAGCTCCAAGTTGTTGCACTGGAGGTACAGTGAGTAAAAATAATCCAGATTTAACAGCTAGTCAAAATTTTTTCCTGGTTCTCTGTTTGATGTGAAAATTATAAGGTAAATGCAAATTTTTATGGAAGATTTGTATTTTCTCTGCTTGCTGCTAGTAGTACTGGATTCTACTGCTTGAGAGTTTTGCCCTTTATTCCCTGCTCAAAATTAGAGCAAGTGGTCAGAAAATCTCTAGCATTACCTGGCAAAAGAGATAACATCTGGTTCTTCAGTGATGATTATATATCTTAGAACGTAAAAATTAGGAATATAGTTTAGAACCACTCAAATTCTTCTGAGAAAATGAAAAGAAATTGCCAGAGAACTTGCAAGGGGTACTCTGGATTTCTTACACTTTTTAACACTGAGTGACCTCTAATCAGAAGGTGAGATGACTTGGGTTTTTCCTTATGCCTCTGTCTTGGCCTCAACTTACTGCTTTATATATTGGTTCCTGGCTGTGATGATAGGTGCACCTTTCTGACTAGTAAATATAAATACAGTGGCAGATGTTCAGGTTACATTAAATTCACCATTCCCAGTAATATATATGGTAATAGATAACAAGATTTTTTTTTTTTTTAATATTGCAACTTTTAGGAAGCAAGTGGTCAGGGAAATAATTGACTGATGCCAGTGTCACTAATTACAAATGCAGATAAATCTTTTTAGCACCTGATGTGCTGTTGTAGTGTTCCGTCAAGGCAGCAGTAGTGACTAGGGAAGTAGGCAACTGAGACCAAAAACTTCAGGATAGTGAAAGCTGATCAGGGGATTTTTAGCACCTTGTGGTCTGGATTTGTGCTTTGGTTAGCACTTTCCAGTATTAGTAATAAGAAGGGCAATGTCAGGTATCTGACGTGCCTTTGTAGTAAAGACAGGAAAACATGTAGAAGAATGGAAAACAAAGACATTCAGTGACACTGAAGAATGCTCATGGAAACTGGTGGGACAGACTGCCACTATTAGCATGGTCCAGGAATGCCCACAAAGTCAGTATAATTCTCATTTTTTATTCACCTTGAAGCTGATTGAAGGCTAAAAGGGGATATAGGTGGATATTGTTTTGAAATAGCACCTTTGGAAAACTCTGGAAAACTCTTTGGATACCCAGCAGAGCAAGCTTGGGTAATACCTGTGATCCATATGCTGGGTTTTGTTGTGTCCTGTTTTTTCATATGTGTGAACTTTGGGAACAATGAGGCAAGGGAAAAAAAAGTCTGAAATAAAATATTTCTCCTTTAATTTGGGACCTTGACAACACAGAAAGGAGAAATTTAGTAAATCAAGGTTTTTTTAATCCCTGCTGCTTTCTCAGGTTGTTGTCCAATACTTGTAAATGTCCATAAGTTCTAACAATGCCTAAAAAATATGCTGAAAATATGGATGGCTTTAATATGTTTCTACAACAGGTACAGCAATGGCAATGACCTTGTGAAACTTCTTGCTTTATGCTGCCTCTGTGTACTACAGAGGGTCACCACTTTATGTATGAAAGAGCACATGTATCTGTCTCCCACTGTATTCAGCCCAAGATGCTGCTGAGTGCTGACATCTCTGCTGTAAATAGACTTCTCTTTGGGCACCACTGGTAGCTGTAAGGCTGTACTCAATACAAAGTATTAGGCATGCCAGTTTTTAATGTTCAACTTGGCTGAGTGTTTGTGATCACGGGGTGTAGACAAGGACAGGCAGTGAAAAGTGGACTTACTCTTGCTCCTCTGTGTCTGCGGGCTTTAGAAATGTACAGTAAGTTGTGTGATGATGGGGAAGTGGTAAATCAGGTTGTAGCTGGTGGGTGGGAGTGGTGCTTCTTCAGCTCCTTGCTTCTCTCACTGTAAACAGCAGTGACAGCTACTTAATCCCATGTTCTATCTGCTACTTTATTGGTGCACTGTCTTTCTTCTGCCACTTCCCATTTCCTATCTGGCATTTTATGCTTATTTCATTTCAGATTTTTAATCTGGAGCAGCCTGTTCATTTCCCTTCTTGAAAAGATCTCTCCGTGTTTCATTGGGCTATAGATTCTCTCATAGTTTAAAGAAAACAGCCAGCAGATCTTTTCATTCTTAAGAGTGTAATTTATTAAGCACAGAAGTGGTGTAAAAATCTACAGAAAAGACCATTCATTCTTTGTAAACCTTAAAGTCTTCATCTGAAATTTGTTCCAGAAACTGCCTGGAAACAGCAAGCTAATCCTGCTGATGCACCAGTTTCATAATCCTACCTTGACTCCAGCTGGACAACAGATTGAAATGGTGTTCCTTATAGAAATTGTGACAGTATTGTAAAAATTAATGTGTGGAATCAGTGTATGATTTGTTCAATTCCACACTATTATTCCATCTTTTAGTGGAAAATGTGATTCAAAAAGTGCCATAAAATGCATACTTAAAAGAAAATTCTAGTTAGGGATCATGACTCAGAATTCTGAGTTAGATTTCCTTACTTTTTAAAAATTATATGGTTGAAGAATGGGATGTTTTAGTTTGACCTTTAGTACCATTAAAATGTCTAGATTATTATTTGAAGATACGGTTTGGTTTTGACACCAGAAATTTTTATTATAAATCACTTAGAAACACCATCTAGGCCTCAGTTCACAGCACTGTTTTAAACTACCACTGATACTACAAATGATTATTTGAAATGGCTTAATTCAGATCATGACAACAAAATAGTTAATCCATTGTACATACTCTGAAGATGTGTGATGCTCTATTGCTTGTAGTTTTAATAAAAACATTTCAATGACTTTGGCTCATTAAACTAATCTAACTAGAATATCTCATTATCCTGGATGGAGAGAGATGAACCCAATAATACTTAGCTGAAACAGAGAGGAGCACTTGATCACCAAATACATGGTTTACCAAAATTTAACAGAGAACAAGGACTAGAGTTCCAGTTTGATTTTAAAAAAACAAATTACAAGTTAGAGTCACCAGTGGTTGATGAGATGAGGGAAGTAAGGAAGGTTCCTCTTGTAATCCCTGTTCTTGGAAAGGCTTCTGTTGAACTTCATGCAATATAGTTAATGAAGAACAAATGGTATTTCTATATAAATTTACATAGGAATTTAGTGTACAAAATGAGTTTATTTTTAATAAAATAAAATACTGGGACTTATAATACATTTTCAGCTGTTTGAATAAATTTGTTCTGCATTCTCTTAGTCTTGATATATGGTTTTTTTTATTATATTACATCATATCAACTTAAAAAACAAGTCCCGATTTTAAAAGTCTAGTTTACATAAACAGAGTAAAAACTACTTCTGACAGGCTGTGCAAAGTAAATCTTAGTACAAATAGCGTAACAAGGAGGGATACACACCAGCTGAATAATTGATGGTATGATTGTGAAACTTCTCTTGTTCCGCAGGAGTAATCCTATAGTTTTAGAATGCTCTCTAGTAGAAGTAATAGAATTCAAGTAATACTAAACTTCGTAATCTTGCCCTCAAGGATCATGTTTTCAGTATTATTTACTAGAAGCACGTACCGTGGGAAGGTATTGGTGAAGTCTATGACAAGGTAACAGCTGAAGTTAAAAAGTCAAAAAATTCCTCAGTTTAGTATGGATGATGCCTGCATCTGCAGACAGTGCAGTTGTCTGAGAGTTTACAAAAGTTAGACAACTCTTCTCTTTCCAGCTTGAAGGTGTTGTTTTGGTTTTTTTTCCAGAACAGTTCCACATAAAACTAGAAAAAAATACCTTGGAAGTGCTGATAATTTTAAATCCCAAGGGACTTATGTATATGTATTTTATCTTTACTTCACACTGTAAGGTTTTGCTGTACTAGAGTTACTGAATGGATAGATATGTGAGAATCAAGCATTTTTTCTGTCGATCTGTTACACACTGAATTCCCAGTAAGAACCATGGATATCTTGAAGGACTGTGTTTCTGGTAATAAAAGGTTAGAGTAGTGTGAAGCTATGCAGCAAAATTGTTACTGTGTGACCTTTTTTTTTTCAGAAATAATGAGACACTGTTCAAGTGGGTGATGAAAAGAATAGCTGTTTTCATAGAGAAAATTGTTAGTCCTGATTTTTTGCACTTACTTTTTTTTTGTTTGGCTGTTCCCTCTGTGATGTTCAACAGATCTAGATGAATTTATTGTTACAGGTAATTAAAATCAACTAACTTTGTCAACCCACTAGTCTTTGCTTGTAGGTACTCTGAAAAACATTGATAGTTTTCTTGACTGTACTTCCAATTCATATGTAATTAATAAGCCATGTCTGTGGATCTTTTTGTTCTTTAGCTTCCCTGAAGCAATTTATTTCAAGTCTTCACAACATAAAATTTATCCTTGCCCAGACAGAATTTGTTGAAAGGTGAATCAAAGACTTGAAGTCTTTCTGAAGCTGTGTTAGTTTTAGTGGTCTGAAGGCTGTCTTATTCTCTGTTCAGTCCAGGATTAAAACTATCTGACTGCAAACATAAAACATTCAGAGTATGTGCTAGACCTCAGTTCTGAATTTGACACCCATTTTACAAAAATATTTTTGTGTATTCATGACATTTACTGTTTTTAGTGATGATTTATGATGAAATATTCATAACTACCACTCTTAAATAATGACAGCAAACTGCTTTCAAGCATGTCTGATCTTAAATGTTAATGAAATGCAAATAATGGAGTATGTGCTGCAAGTTTATACAACTGTGATTTACCAGATTTGTCCAGTAATTGTAACCCTTGAAAGGATATTAAGAAAAGCAACATTTTGTTTATATATTTAATTATAAAATACTACTTGTACCTTTTGTACAGAAATTTAAAAAATGATAGGGTAAAATACTGATTACAGATTAAAAGAAGCTTGGTGAGGGAACTAATTCAATTAAAGCTCATGTCATAATGCATTTTGGTATTTAGAGCACAATTTTGTTTTCTTGGTGTCGGAGTCTAGGGCATAGGAAATTTTTCTGTGCCCGTCCTGAGGGATCTTTTTTCTCAGGAGAGCACAGCTTTTAATCCTTGGCCATGGAAAAAGCTTCCAGGACTTTGGGATGAGTTGGGTTTGTGAGTGTATGAAGTAGATAATACTGTAGTTTGTCACAGGGTGAAAATTGAGGCTTTGAGGTTTTTTTAGTATGGAGATGAATGAAAGGCAAGATGGAGGACTTTGGGTGTTGACTGAATTTCCCTTTCTTCTTCATCTAGTCCATTTTCTGCAGTGTTGGTGGCACAGAGTGATTGGTTAGACAGAGCTGCAATGCAGATGTTACGTGGCTGACAAATAATTAGTTATTGGTAGTAGAATAAAAATAAAGTACGTTTTAGGCATGTTGTAAGAGTTAATTGGATAGCATATCTGTATAGTAGTCCTTGAAAGCAGATATTTTGTGTCTTGCTGGCACATGTCTCTGAAGTATGGAAAGCCTGTTGTTATCTAAGGCAGTGAACTGATAAGAGAACTCATAAACAACTGGAGACCGAAGCCAGCAAGTCCCACTTGTCCCATTTTTAACCCTGGCATGAAGCATCTCAGGGGTTTCCCTATCAGGGACCCTGACTGGGAGAATTTTCCAAAACTTCTAAGATCTGTATGACAGCAGTCTTCCCTATCCGGCATCCAGTTCTGGTCAGCACTGTACAATGTAAGCCTCTGCAGAACAATGTAACCATTTGAAATTTTTTGTGCCAAACTCTTTTAAAATTTATCTTTCACAGTATGAACACCTGCTGACTTCACTGGGACTTAAAATTGTATTTTACATCACAAACTGGACTCTGATGTAAGAGAAATAGAGAATGTAAGAGAAACCTTGGTTTTAAGTTTGCATATCCTAACAGAAGATACTAGATATTGTACAGAAACAAATGAAAATCAAAGTCTGACAAAGATTACAATGGCAAGTGGCATGGTTGTTCTCTGGGACAGGAACACATGAGAGGATCATGGGATAAGACTCAAGTACATATGCAAATGTGTAACAATATTTCATGGTGAATAGGATGTCAAAAAATTATCTGTGAGATGACTGGAAGTATCCAACTCTTCACCCTTCCTGTATTTTTTGTGTGTTTTTAAAGACAATCTAGAGAGCAAAGAAAGTGGAAAGTTAACTGTCAGACTTGAATCTAATTATTGTTGCTTGAAAATGAAAACCGTTGTGGTAATGTAATTTTTTTTTTCGTTAAAAGAAGCTCCTTATTCCTCCACTTGAAGAAGCTGATAAATACTGTCTAGAAAATCACTAAATGAAAATTATGAAAATAGAATTAGATACACATGATATTTACATTATATGACTTGGTTGTAGTGAAGACCTCTGTGTGTTTTAATATCATTTTGAAACTCACAAGATGATCATGGTATGTGAAGAGTTGAGAGGGGTCAACTGGATTGGTAAGGTCAACCACAAATGCTTTGTGTATTTTAGATTCATAATTTTTTTTAATATCTTTTTCTATAGGGATGCCCTCTGCTTCTTTATTAGCTTATTTGCTTTTACCATTACTCATTCCTTTCACATCTGGAGAAACAGAAGTGAAGTTCAGTGGACAAACAGAATTTGTAGTCAATGAAACAAGTACGACTGTTATACGTCTTGTAATTGAAAGGACGGGGAAGCCCGCTAACATCACAGCAATTGTGTCGGTAAGAAACCATGGCAGTTATATTCTCAGTAATTGTTGATAACTTTTTAAAGAGCTTTTTGGGACTCAGATACGTGGAGAGTTGCGAGTGTGACTGATGAAAGAGACAAGTGAGAGCCACAAAAACCCCTTTGTTTCCCCTTCTCTGAACTTCTAATTTCACTGCTCTGAAAGGAGGAATAGTCTTTTCCACAATGGTTCTTTCTTGCCTTTAACTTCTAAGAAGGAGGATTCAAATGTGGCAGCAATGCTGGTTCAGTGGCTTCTCTCCATTTAGTCTCAGTGCCCAACTAGAAACTTAGTCTAGACCCTTTGCTATTTTTACATGACCGCCTTTGTAATCTCTCCTCTAATCACCTCACTTACAGTAGAATCAGGGCAGTTTTCCTCTGTGGAGTGAGATGAAAGGAGAGAAGTTCTTTTTAGATGACTTAATCTTGCTGACTTTGGTGATCAAATGGTTAATCTAGGTTGAATGCCTAGGCTCTTTCCAGTGCTTAGAATGGAAGGCAGAGGGCAGTTACATGCTAAGGTAAGTTAAATTCCTGTAGAGTGTTATGAGGCGTACAGAGCTGTGCTGCCTGTACAGGTATAGCATTTTCAGTAAAAAATCTTTTCATATGGTACATTACGCAAAAGATACTCAGTTGCAGGGAAGAGTCATAAATGGTTCTGAAGAAAGTGTTCTGTTTATTTTATTGAGTTTTTTTCACCTGTTTACTCAGTGTGAATAAAATGGGTTATAATCTTAGTACCTTCTGTCCAGAAATTAACTGTATGATAGCAGGGGAAATTGTGGGTAGAATTATGTGCAGCAAAGAGAGTATGAGGTCTGTTTGAATGAGTCTAGAATGACAATATAGAGCATAATGAAGGAAGAAGGAGGTGGCATTTGATTGTGTGTTTATTGCAGATTGATGGAGAAAACACAGGAGACTTTTTTGACACATATGCAGCTGCATTTATACCCGATACAGAAACAAACCGAACGGTGTATATATCAGTCTGTGATGATGATCTTCCAGAGGCTGATGAGACATTCACATTTCACTTGACACTACTTGTAAGTCTCAATTTTTGAGTGTATCTATTCCACAGAAACAATGGGTAATCTAATATATAGATTTCATTGTAGTCCTACTGCTCGTGAACAGTAATATCTAAAATCTGGAGTCCAAGCAGGGTGACACTTATTGCCCTTCAGAAAGTTTGCATTTCTGTGGATGTCTTTGTGTCATGTTGCTGTGCCTGACACTTGAGCAGGCATTGCATTCAGCTGTGGACATTTGAAGGTACTAGAGCCCAGAAGAGTGAGATTGTGAAGACTCAGCCTCTCCTGTTTTCTTTCCTAGAAAAACAGGAGGAAAGAGTGGAAGTAGCTGAAAAAGAGGATGACTTCCAGTCCTCCAGAAGCAGAGATTAAATGTGACTTACCTAAACCCAAACAATTTTATAAATATTTACCGATAGATTTCTTCATATTGTTCTGTCTCACAGGAGTTATGCTACAAGAGAGGGGTTCACACGCATATATTTTTAGCTAACAGTTCATGACTAGTAAGATGTCAATTCAGCAAAAATAAATTTTCTATTTCATTGCCAATATTACACGTCTATAGTGGTGTTTGCAAAGAATATAAAAATGAATATTTTCCCTTCCTCCTTACTTTGGTTTGTAAATGTAGGTCAATTTTACAATGCTATAAAGACTTGCTTCTTATAGCTGCTATCCCAGTACATGCTTTAGCTGATATCCCACTGTAATAGCTTCAAAGTTTCAGTTTTATACAAATGTTAGGGAAGAAAGAACAGTTTTGGAATTTCTGGCAGTGTTAGTTATTTCATGTATAGTTTCCTATTAATATGCTGTTGATAATTTTTAAACTATTGTTAGCAATTTGCAAAGTTTGTTTCAAGAACTTTATTGTTGACTGTTAATTACTGAAATTACTGAAATTTCCACAGTAATTAGGAATTATCTAAGTGTATTCTATTGCTTTAAACAATTTTCATTGTGATAAATATAATAAAAAGACATATGTTTTTTGTAAGCTAATATTAACTCTTAAGAGGCAGTAAAATCAAAATGTCTTTTTTTTCCTGTCACCATACTTAATATCTTAAATTTTGGTTTTAATTTTAGAAACCATCTGCAAGGATAAAGCTTGGCTCACCCAAATCTGTCACTGTAACAATCTTATCAAATGACAATGCCTTTGGAATAATTTCTTTTAACATGGTATGACTTTTTATATGGTATATTTTAGAACATTTTAGAAAACATGAAAGTGAAATTATCAAAGATGCTGGTTAGTTATTCACCCAAATCCCTTGAAAACAGATTCTAAGTAACATCTCTAAAAACGTCTCCAGAGGTAATTCATACATATGTATGTATGTATATATGTAATTCATACATATACACAGCTTTAATATTCCTGTTATGATTTTAGGTGTTGAGATGTTGCCTGAGATCCTCAAACTTGGATGAATGTCTGTGTTGCTCATGTAAATATAAAGCTTTTAGAAATTTTTCAGTCCCACTGCCCCTCAATATACTATGGAAAAAATGAGGAGTAATACC
Source organism: Phainopepla nitens (assembly GCA_013400175.1). Lineage (NCBI taxonomy): Eukaryota > Metazoa > Chordata > Aves > Passeriformes > Bombycillidae > Phainopepla > Phainopepla nitens. Next base: position 100,100 of record VXBQ01008841.1, on the reverse strand, counting down.
ATAGGAAAGTTAAAGAGGTGGTTTGGAAATTTTTAGAATATAAACCTTTTTCCCATCTGAAGTGAGCAATTTTATATTTAACTCTCAAGCTGTAAGAGCAGTATCATGATGTATGAATCATATAATTTCTTCTGGGGATAAGAGTGGTGTGATTAGTGGTATGGAGGATATTTGCAATAATAAAAAGTTTGTGTTAGCAGAAAGAGAAATTGTGCTTTATTGCTGGCATTGTGGCAATATACTTTTTAGAAGACTTCCCTGAAAAAAATCCGATATGAAAAATTTTTAGCACCACAGTATTAAACCATGTTGCTCCTTGAAATGCTGTAAGTCTTTGAAATCTCTCAGCTGTAACAGTTTGATAGACAGAGTACATTGTCTAGTTATCTAACAAATGAGTTTTTAAAAGAGAAAACCTATTTTTAGTAGGATTAGGAACTCCTGTAAATATGATCAGTGCTCATATGGCAGTGCTTAGTATATTGTAACNAAAAAAAAAAAAAACCGAGAAAAAACAACCAGAAAGAATGGGAAAACCCACTCTACATACATTTTGATACTTTTAAAATCTCAAACCTTTCAAGCTTTTTATTAGCTGAACTAATTGGTTGCTAGGAGATGTATGCCCTCAGCAGACTAGTTTGCAGATTGGATTAACTTGTCTGTGGGAGTTTGGTATTTCTATGGTAACAATTTCTTCCTTCTGCTGTGATGTTTGATCTGTGCCTGATTGCCTGTCCCTTTCTTCCTCATTAGTCTGCCTTAATCACAGTGAATGAGCCTAGGGGCAGAAATGAATTTGTGCCTCTCACTCTAATTAGGGAGAGAGGAACCTACGGGACGGTCGTCGTAACTTTTGAGGTGAGTTTATCAAAAAGGCTACATACTTTTGCCTATTAAATGAAGCTGTGAGGTCTTAATCATACCTTATCAAAGTGTTCATTGAAGTGAAAGGACTAAATACCTATGTCTGCATTTGTTAATTCTGTTTCATAAAATGGAAAGATACTTCCTTTCAAAAGGAAAATATTACCATTATCTAACTGCTTAATTTAGGAAAACTGAAGATTAAAAAATGAAAAATTAAAGATTTAAAAAATGAGTATTCTCTATCATTTAGGAAGATATTTGAAGCAGCATTTGCTGGTATTATTAGCAAACAATGTGTATGGAGTGTGCAAGAAATGTCTTGTGTATTTTTTCAAAATTTATAAACACTTGACTCTTTTGAAGGTGCTTGTGCCACCTTCAAATAAGTAAATGTAGAGCTCAATATTTAGTGAAATTCTATATCTATAATACTGCAGTTTGAATTCCCAGACACTTCAACTTTTCAAAATCATTACTTGAATATTTATGCCATTGCTTACATACTTCATGTGAATGGAATATACTTACTGCCTTTATTGTGAGAGGGGGAATTTTTTTTTTTGTTGTCTAGTTCTGATGCTATTACATTCTTAAAAATTACCAGTAATTCTTTTTGACATCAAAATTGCTTTTATCAATTGTCATCAAAGATTTAATCTAGATGTGTCAGGAACTCAAAGGATTTTTACTGGATGTTATTGCATGCTATATACAGCATATATATATATAATGTTCAAAGATTCTTTATGTTATTTATTGCAAATATGTTTGTTTTAAAATCCAATGCATTTTGCTATCTGCACAATTTTTCAGCTTAATCTCAAAATGTAGTTTATATACACATGTTGAAAAAAATTGCAAGGTTTTCTAAAGTAAAACCCTGACATATCACCTCTATGGGTCTTACTATTTTTTTAGGGTTTAGTATTAATTGTAATTTCCTTAGTATCACAAGTCAAGATAGAAAAGTCAGAAAACTGATAATTGCTATTATCTTGTCTTGGAACTGATTAGGAAATGTTAGTTAAATTAAAGGAGAAGGAGTATTCTTTCTGTTATTTAAAAGAGTCAGTTATGCATCAGCAGATAACAAAGAGTTCTCAAAGGCCTGTATAGAAGTAGTTTTCTTCCTCTTTCTCTGCCAATACATTATTTCTTCAGAGTGCCTACTCTGATTTACAACATCTGCCAAAAGAGAGTAGATTGTGTGTGCATATGATCAGGAGGTGACTGAATAAATAGCAATTTCTTATGCATTTCACACACTTATATTGACTATTGTACTAGATTTTTGTGCATGCTCTATATATTTCTTATTATAAAAATCAATTACTTGCAGATAGAAGGTGGACCAAACTCAGCTGAAGAAGACTTAAGTCCAGCCAGAGGGAATATTACATTTACCCCTGGGAGATCAGTATTGCTTTATAATTTAACAGTGCTTGATGATCAGGTAAAAACAAGCTGACATTTTTGGTTTGGATGTATGGATTGACTGCTGTTTTGGAGGGACTTCATATATTATGTTATAAAAATGCTTGGTTTAAACAGGGCTACAAGTCCTTCTGCTTCATGAAGTGATGTTCCGTTTTGTCTCTGTGGACTATCATTTTATCTTTTTAATGTTGCCTCTGTATTTCTCATCAATTAATAGTTTTAGTTTCTGAACACACCCTGACTGCTCTGACTACATCTGTTAGGTGCTGTACAGTAGGAGTATAAGTGATCAAGAAAGCATTATATTTTTATCCAGGCGGAATAGTGAGGTTTTTGTATTGTCAAGGATGATGTTCTTTAACTAGATGCAGGTTCATTTATTAGACTGACCTTTCTATATTTAACTTTTCTCTCTGAACATGATACTGAGCAATTTTTAAGAAAATTCACTAAAAACAATTACGTAGGGAAAAAAATTGTCTGTGTCGAAACTTTAAACTATCTTTTTTGCAAATTTCTGCTAATTATGGAAATAGTCTCTCATCTATACTGATACTAGTATTGAGAGAATGTGCCAAATTGTTGTAGAAATATCTCTTCAGATTAGATGTATTATTTGTGTAACTTATATATGAAAAGAGTTCATTAGGACTGTGAGGAGGATGTGATTAATTTTTCCTCTGAGAGGTACTCCTAATGCTCTTTCCCTCAAAGTTTGATCTGTATAGCTGTGGTGGTCCACTCAATGAAGTCTTCCACGACTGTACACAAAAGATTTATTTTGTGTAAAAATCCTTTAATGATGATGATTATGGAATGCACAAGCATTCAGTGTTAATTGCTGAACTTAATTTGGGCTGTTAAGATCTGAAGTTAAGAAAAACTGTGCAACAGCTATTGTTCTGAATTGCAAAGCCTTTTTCCTGCAAAATTAGGTGACTGCAGCTCTGATCTCTACAGTAGCACGTTGATAGTAATTTTGTTGGGTACATTTCCTTTTTTAGTGAGGAATAATGGAAGCTTTTTAACAGAAAATGAAAGAGGCAAATCAGCACTGAAAGTCTTTTATATTGTTGTCTTTGAAGTCTGACTGGGTTTTTCATTGGTCAATAATGATGCCATTAAGAATTCCAAAATGTCCTGTTTATATGAGATGTTAAAATGTAAACTTAGGACTGAAGTTGTGGATATATTTGGAGTCTCTTAAATGTATATTTTAACATTATACCAGATAGAATATTAGTTAGTCAACTAAATGAAACATAAGTTAGCAGTTTTGTTAATGAGGTAGATCAACTGTGTTGTACTTCAGTATAGGAGGCTGGTAGCTGTGATCTTCCAGATCTCGCACTGACAACAAACTCTGGTATCAGTCACCAGCATTAAGCATGTTTCAGTGCCACAAGCCAAAGGAACTGAATTGGCATAAGCTATCATGCCCACTCTTCTAGCCCTAGAAAAGGGTCTGAGGGTGGCCAATAAACAAATGAGTATGAAAGAGAAAGAAATATTGGACAGCAGGGTTTTCAGAAATTGTGATTTTGTGCTGGAATTCCTCTCAGAAGCAAATACTACTGGTTTCCAGTAGTCCACAGTAAAGATGAAATGCAAAGATGAAAAATAATTTTTAAAGATTTACTTTTTACCTATATGATTAATAAAGTAACAATATTTTTTCAGTTCCATGGGTGGTAGCTAATAAAGATTTGGGGAATAAAATAGAGAATCATAAAATGCTGAGTTAAAAGGAACCCATAAGGATCGTCAAGTCCAACTCCTGACTCTGCACAGGATATCCAGGAATTGCATCACACTATTTTATATTGTCCATATATGTATATTTATGTAGTAATATAAAGCAGAAATCTCACCCCTAATTCTGTAATTCGTGGTTTATAAGCCATTCTTTATTGTCTCCTGCATCAGATATTCAAGAAGAAATAGCTAGAATTAAAATGTAGTTTAAAACACTTGTTTTGTAGAAATAAAAAAATCTAAATTATTGCTAAGAACAAGAAAACACTTTCTTAGATCTGTGATGGAAATTTTGTCTGGATTTCTGGGTGTGTCTGAACAAAGGATTCCACTTGTATAGGGATGGATGGGCCAAGGTAAGTTCTGTACAGAAGTTGTTCTGTTGTTTCAGGCACATATAGAGGTAGATCAAAATCAACATCAGAAAAAAAGAAAATTTAAATCTAAGTAATGGAGAGGAACACTTGTTTTCGCATAGAGGTGGCTTTCAAAATTGGCAGTTGGTCTCCTCATACTCTCAAACTGTAAAGATGAAGATTTTTCTGATTCTTGACCAGTTTGTATTTGTGTTTTGTTTAATTTCCTACCCTCTTTCAGAAGTATGCTTTGGGAAGTAGAGACATTAAATTTTGAAAAGTGATTTTTAGCTAAAGTTAAAAGCGAGACTACTCTCCTGTTTGTTTCAATATGAAATGAGCTTTCAGGTTGGTATCATTTCACCCTTCTGCAAAATGCATGAACTATATTTCTCAGTATAAGTGTTCGGCATATATTTGAAATGTGACTTATACACAGTTGCTACTATCATTTTTCCAGGTACCTGAAAATGATGAAATCTTCGTTGTTTGTCTGAAGAGCGTGGAGGGAGGGGCTGAAATCAACAACACAAAAAATTCTGTTTGGATTAATATTAGGAAAAATGACAGTCCTGTGCGTTTTGTTCAGAATGCTTATATGGTGCCTGAGGAAAATGAAGTGGTAACAATCCAAGTGGTTCGTGGTAAGGATGTCAGTGGAAAATTAATTGGACCTGATGAAGATGAAGTCTCTGTCAGTTACGCCGTCATAACTGGGGATTCAACTGCACATGCGCAGCTTAATGTAGACTTCCTAGATCTACAGCCAAATACAACTCTTGTTTTCCCACCTCTAGTTCACGAAACATATTTGAAATTTCAGATCCTTGATGATGCCATACCAGAAATTGCTGAGACCTTTCAGATTATGCTTCTTAAAGACACTTTGCAGGGAGATGCTGTTTTGATTTATCCATCTGTTGTTCATGTCACTATCCAGCCGAATGATAAACCCTATGGAGTGCTGTCAATCCACAGTGTTCTGTTAGCTCACACTGTTATCATTGATGAAGACCAAATTTCAAGGTACTACAGATTTTAAAATCTAGCATCTAGTCAGTTTAAGAGATTTGTTTGTAATTGTTAGGCATCCCTAGGATATTATTAAAGTAATTATAAAATCACTACTAAAATATAATGTAGTAATCACTTAGTAGGTTGTTATTATCAGCTATATCTACAAAGATTTCA
>VXBQ01008841.1:76589-92972 GCA_013400175.1 Phainopepla nitens | reverse complement strand
TTTACAGAGAGCACATAAATAAATGCTCAAGTATTACATATGTATTATGATTTCACAGACTGTGAGCCTTGAGTCAAATGTCAGTTGCAAGCAGCTAACATTTATACCACTTAGATAAGTGTAAATATTTTAGGGGATTGATAAACATGCATACCAATAGTAATTATGGTTGGTGGGTTTTTGTTTTCATTTGAAACCATAGGTTTGAAGAGATCACAATTGTAAGAAATGGTGGAACACATGGAAATGTTTCTGTTTCCTGGATTATAATCCGAAATAGCAGTGATCCTTCACCTGTGACTGATGACCTGCTTCCAGAGGCGGGGGGGATAAGTTTTGCTCAGGGACAGATGCTGGTAACACTTCATCTGGACATTATTGATGATGATATACCAGAAGAGGCAGAGCCTTACCTTCTAAAACTCCTACCTCATACAATAAAGGGAGGTGCAGAAGTCAGTGAGCCATCTGAGGTAAGTTTACTTTTATAATTCTTTTGGAGAAGGTACCAATGAATGATAAAGACTCGACCAGTTTTAATAACATTGATTGATTGATGGATTAGCTGAACAGGTGAAAGGGTTTGATCTTGGGTAAAAATCAAGCGAACTAATCCTTAATATAATCTTAGTGTATAGAGCCATATCTAAAGTATCTGGCTGAGTGTAGTGTACAATGCCAGATCTTTTTACTGTGGTAGCATTCAGTTCAGATTATTCACAGTGTGCAGTGAGCCCATTGAATAAATGCTGTCTTAAGTGACTGCTTTCTAACAGAAGACAGGAAAGTTATTTTCACTTGCTCATTTGTTGTTTTAATGATTACTGAAATGTTTTCTAGAGTAACAACTTCAAGGGGAAGGTTTGGTGATTAAGACTGTAACCTCTGAACTATTAAATAAAGGGTGGCTAGAATTGCTGACAGTTCTGTGACTCAAGTCCCTGCTTTGTCTTTCTCAAAAAATGTTGGAATGAGCTTGGTGAATAAAATGAAATTCTTTACAATCTGAAACATTTTTAAATTATTCACTTTGGCTGCTGAACCAAAAAATCAGTTATTCAGAGCTCATTCTGGCACATTCAGTGATGCATAGTGGGAAGATTGCCACTGTCACTGTGATGCTTCTTGTGTATAAAGAGTAATTTGGGGCTGTCAATCTGATTTCTTTCCTGATGCCAATTCACTAAGGAGAAAAATATATAGTGACTGTCAGGAGATGCTTTTGTGAAGGCATGAAGCTATGGTATAGAATAATACAGCATGCTGTTTTCTGCTTTGCAGCTTCTCTTTTACATTCAGGACAGTGATGATGTTTATGGCCTAATAAGATTCCATCCTTTGGAGAATCAGAAGATTGAAAGTAATCCAATGGGACGCTTTTTATCCTTGAGTTTTGCAAGGGAAAAAGGAACAGTTGGAGATGTGCAGTTGGTTTATACTGCACTGTATATTCCAGCTGGAGCTCTGGATCCTGAGAGAGCGAAAGGTGGAATTCTAAATATATCTAGAAGAAGTACGCTGGTCTTTCCAGAAGGAAAAGCACAAGCTGCTATAAATATACCAATACGAAATGATGCATTTCTTCAAAATGGAGCTCATTTTGTCATACAGGTACCTCAGCTGTGTTTTGGGATGGTTTTTTAGCCCATGTAATATAAAGGATATAAAATAGTAGTGGCTCCTTCCCTTTTAATTTAATTAAAATTATTCTGCCTGATTAAAAAAAATATATTAGTTCTGTAGTGAATAAAACTCTTTTAGTTAGATACAGCTGCCACAAATATGCTATAAAGAGCTTTATTCCTAATCATTATTTCCTAATAACACTATTTTAAAAAAATACACTGTTGTAATGGGATTCAGTTATTAACCATGAAATTAAAAAAAGTTCTATCAGTGTTGCAGAGGTTAGTTACCTTTTCAGGTATGTTATTCTATCTATGCCTTGGTTATCGATTTAATCAAATTAAGACTTCTAAAGTACAGAAGTATGACACATTTTAGAAATTAAAAGCAAGGAAATATAAATTAAAAATAATCAAACATATGTTTAATTTGTGTGCAACTTTGACCAGGGAATGGAAAGGTTCTTCTTTTCTCTGTATGCACTCGTTTGGTTTCTTTGTCCTTCCTCTGTTTTTTTTTTTGTTGTTTCATTTTTTTTTTCCCGTCCTCTATCTAAATTTGTAAAAGGGGAAATTGTGTCATTGCTCAGTAGACTGTCTGGAAAAATTCACTAAAATTATGCTTTTGAAAGGAAACAGGCTTTCCACAAAAAAAGTTAAAAGAAAGATTTTTTTTTTTTCCCAGTAATGTTTTTTTCATTTTTCACTGGAGAATAACAGATTTGCATACATGTTAGCATGTTATTGTTCAGATGTGCTGCTGTGGGAGATTCTGGGCATTGCAATCAGTAATTTTTATACTTATTTTCTCATCTGCAGTTAAGACTGCCACATAATCTCTACTTCCTCCTTTTAACTATTGCAATTGTCTGACATCATGAGCCCAGGGAGCAATCCTGATACGCACACAAAGGGGTGACTTGGCACAACTAAAGCACAAATCTCAAAGGAATTTCTTAATTATTTTTAGTCTTTTCATTTTGAGTCAGGTGTCTTCAAAATTTTCAAATGGAGATGTTGATATGAAATCATAAATGTAAAATTTGGTCTTCTTTTCTTTCCTTTATAGTCTACGAAAGATGTTTTAAATACTTGAAAAGATTTCTTCCCTCTACCGCCTTCCCCCTAGATTCTATGAAAAAAAAAAGAGAAAAAAAAATATTGTCAGAGTCATATTATTGTTTTAGTTGCACACGTGCTTTCTGTGCTCACAGCTAGATTGGGAACAAGGTTCTGAAATATTAGAATTGGTTAGTGTGTTTTACCATCTTCATATGATCTGAAAGATTGACAGAAGGATTGAAATATCTAATTCTAAGCTCCTTTCAGATGATAGATTACAGATAACATCGCAGTGTGGACTATGAACAAGATATGTGACAAGTACTTCGATATGCAGAGGCTTGTCCTGGCTTTTCAAACTGCAGATTCCAGGGAGATGGGGTGTATGTTCTGTACTTTCTCTATAAAATATAAAAATCTTTTAATTTGAGTACACAAAATCAGAGGCAACTTCTAAGACAAATAATTCCTTTAGAAAAGGAAGAAAAATACCCCTGTTTATCACTATGACAATTCTTCTACGTTGTGAATAAATTATAGTCTCAGCACACATGTTTAAAATGAGATTACAAAGTTTTTGTACTAGGCCCAGTAAAGGATCAACTCAGAAATTGGGGAAGGAGGGATGGAGGAAGAAATGAAGCTTAAACACAAGAAGAGAACAGAGAGAGGAACTGGAAATGCGAAATTAACATTCTTCAGTGACATCTTCAATTAAATAACCTATTGTTTAATGTGCAGACTGCTTTTGGTATGGACAAAAAGATTAACTAATTTAATTAACTGTTTGGCATTATTCAGTTCACAGTGCAATCTTTTTTTCCTCATGAACTGATTTGCTTTAAGAGGAAATACTGAATTAAAAAAAAAAACAAAAATCAACACTTTTTCAGTAATTATTAATTTAATCTCAAAGTTACTATCCAGATAATAACAAAGGGAATTCTTTCAGCTCTGTAATATTTCAGAACTTTTGTTGAGCTAACAACTACAACAGTGGTCCACCTTCATGGTGTTAATTTCTAAAAGAAATCTTAGAAAACAAAGAAACAAGTAGAACCACTCTCTGTTCCTCAGAATCCCAGAAACTAGTTTATATGGTTGAGAATCAATTTCTAATTACAGTATTTATAAAATAAATCCCATCTATCATCAAATAAAATGTGCGTGAATATTTTTGAGTGTTACTTGAATAAAAGTAGAACAAAATATTGTACAGTCCAAGTATTTTATATAAACTGGTTTTAAGAATCAAAGAGATTTAAAACTCCTCAGTTGAGATTCATAATAACTAAAGGGATTTAAATGAGGTCATTTTGCCCTTTTCTACTAAAAACTATATGGCAGCATCTAATAATTCCAAGCAAAAATATCGTAATGGGAGCTAAAAGGTGATTGTCACTGGTGGTTCATGCAGCAATGAAGTGTTTACAGAAGTATATACAAATCAGTCATGGAAACATCTGTTATTATGATCCTTGTAGACAGAATCTGTTAGTGTTATAAATTATATTTGAAAGGAATATTAAAACAAGTAAAACAAGGAAAGTTCTGCTTTCCTTGTCATGTCAGTGGTGCTGATGGGCTAAGTAAATGGTATTTTCTGTTCAAAGATAGAATAAACATTTTTCTATTTCTTCTTATTATAAATAAACCATCAAAAATACGGTAAAATAAGAGGAGACTACAATTTTGAAATCTTGTACTGATTTTGATTACTGAATGTAATTCTAACATATTAGTTATTGTAAATAGAGACGCCTTTACATTTTTTTGAGAGAGGAAAGAAGATTGAATCACTCTTTGGCTTTATGAGAGAATATAAATTATTATGTTTCCAGTGTCTTCAGCAGATTTTTATCAATGCATGGCAAAGAACTGAATTTAGAAAACATCTGGGGTTCTTGGCAGGTCAATTCATAGACCTAGTAATGAATTGCCCAGTTTAGAAAGTTAATTCTCCTTCTACATGCATTTAGTTGTGTATGTGATTTGTCTGAGAGGTATACCATTCTGCTGTGGAAGCTCAATACCATTCACTTAATTTCTTACACAGCTACTTACACATTTTTCTAATAGCAATGTTGCTGGTAGGAGAAATTTATTTTGGAGGTGTTTTGCTCCTTGCATATGATCCTTATTCCAAGCTGTCAGAATAGTTCTTGCTTTGTACTCAGGCTTCTTATTTTTGAAGTTTTTCTTACTTTTTCTCACAGTTGGAAACAGTTGAGCTGCTGAATAGAATTTCTCTTATCCCACCCGTGAGTCCTAGATTGGGTGAGATTCGAAATATTTCTCTGAGGATTACTCCAGATATTGCAAATGGAGAAATAGGCTTTACTAGCAATCTTCCAATTATTCTTTCTGAGCCAGAAGAATCGCCTGCTTCAGTGGTAAGTAAACATTTTTATGTTGTCCCTCAGTATGGAAAACTTACTTGGAGGAAGCAAAGCTTCCTATATCCACTGTAACATTTGAAAATTAATGTGAGAAAAATCCATCCTCCAAGTTCGATCTTATCCCATATATTCTCCAGCTTTAAAAAAACCAAAAAGGCAGAAAATTGCTAGCAAGATTAATCTGTCTGTCATCTGAAAAGTGTAGTGAGCTTTGCTTTCTCTGTAGGAGAATTAGTTAGGTCTTTATGCTCATGTGGAGCAAAAGATGTTCCAGACAGCTTAATTTCTTTCACCACCTGTGAAGACACTCCTGTAGAATAAGACTGATTTTTCTCCCAATTTTCATGAAAGTGTCTGTGTATTTTATAGTTAACTTACATGTGAATATGTAGTTTGGCTTGCTTGGTCTGTTTTCTAATATGGATTTTTTTGTTTCTCAGTTCCCGGAGCATTTTCAAAAGCATTTTCATCCATCTGAATGCTGTAATCCCAGCCAGAGAAACCCTTTATAAAATATATTTTCTTACATTTTCCCTTTTCTCCCCTACTTGTCTTAACTGAGATCTTCCCTCAAATCCTGATTTCCTTAAGCAGAGTATAGGCTGGAACTGTACTATGACAGCCAGAGTAAATTTTGGTGGTTAGATTTAAAACCTAGGTTGTCTTTATGAGGTGGGCACTGGTTAAATCAGTCATAGAAGGATTTTTGTGTTTGTGAGGGCTAAGTGATTTGTCATGTTAATTGTCTTCCACTTCCACTAAATATATGTGAACATATATGTCCAAGTGTATAATGGATAGATGATTAAAAATATAAGATTCAGTATGTGTTTTCATTGATATACCATCTTTGATTTCAGATCTTACACATTGGTATAAGTAAAAAACCCAAGGTGAATATTTTGAGGCTCAAAATATTCAAATAATTCAAACAGTAATTTGAAAGGGGTTAATTATTTTTGCATCTAGTTTTGCAAGTCACAGCAGACTCATGTGCTTTACAGGTTTCCATTTCATTGCATCGAGATGGGACTGATGGTCAAGCAACAGTGTTTTGGAGTTTGAGACCCTTTGGTCCTAATCACAAGGCAGTAACACAGGATGATATAAGTCCTTTTAATGGCTCAGTTGTTTTCTTATCTGGACAAAGTGATACTACAATCAACATTACTATTAAAGCTGATGATATACCTGAAATGAATGAAACCGTGTTATTAACTTTGGACAGGTATTGTACCCTAATCTTTATTCATTTGTACTGCTTGCTATACTCTGTATGTAAAAAAATTGGCACAGTATTAATTATGATGTGTTGCCTCCATTGTGTTGATAAATGCCTGGATGGGCTTGATTCAGACTGTGTTGGAATCTTCTTTGACTTGTGATCAATGTTAGAAGCCATGTTGTGCTTATTATCTAATGACTTAGTTTCATTTATGTTTTTATTAAAATAATGTATGCTACTAAAGAGTTCATTTAGCTTTGATATTTAGTTATAGCTCTTGATTATAACACTTTTATTTGAGTAAAATAATGTTTAGTGAGATAATGGGGAAAGCTGTAGTGAATAGTAATGGAAGCAATACATAACAGTGTTTTTCTCAGAAGATATTTATAGTCAGGATGTTGTTGGGGTATTGGATACTTCCATCACAACTACTGGCTTCCAAAATAGGCCAGTGTGACTATTACCATGTGCCTCAGCTACAAAAGGGAGCAATGGTGTTTCTTAAGTACAGTGTTGTGGTTTCCCTTCTGTGTGACATCAGAATTGCAAGGTAATTAGGGCTTTAAGAGGCCTCAGGAGATATAATTATCTGCATGTGAACACTACTGAGAATACTTGAATTATTTCATATCTGGGAGCCTTTTTGCTTTATTAGCAGGAGAATTCTGGCTATGTCTTCGGTCTTGCCTCCAAAAATTCAGATACATTTATAGTTTAGAAATACTATCACTTCTGTTAATACCTCCTAATAATCTAAGGTATGTTTTTCCCATGTATTTTTCTGGAAACATGCTAAGAGAGGTCTGTCAGCTGCAGCGTCTGCCTTGAGCATCTACTACTTACACAGTCCTTACCTTATGCAGAAGTATCCTTGTTGGATATAGAAAGGGCAGACTAGCTGATGTGAACTTTCAACATCAGGTACTCATGTAAGTTACATCGTAGCAAACCAGAAAGCAACTCCGAAAGCCGCTGCTGATCCTGTTTTTTGAGCATTGTTCTATCACACAGGAAACATTCTGTTCCAGTGCAGGATTGGTCTGCTTCTGTAGAAGCTGGCTGGTGAATGCATCTAGTGCATAGTGAATTATTTCATTCTATCTTGGTTACTCACTGTGTTGAAAAGATAGTCCAGCTCAAGACAAAAACAAACGGACACTATTGCAAGCAGTTCTCTGTTTTAGTTCCTGTGAATGAAGCTGGTTTGACTGAAAGTTTATTAGAGTCTGTGGCACAAAAGAAGAAACTAAGATTAGAAATAAGGATTGAAGTTGTGAAGAAGTTGTGTAAAGTGGCAAAAATCCTGAAGTGAAAGGAGAGGAGACAAGTAAGTACATAGAGGAAGTGGGCAGCAAAAAAGATTAACTTTTTTAATATTGGACAGCTCTGCAGTATATGTAACTACAGCTTTCTACCACTTCCTCTGACTGGTAATCCCATGCCTTGAAAATTATGTCTAAAAGGGGATTGAGTTGTCAGTTGAACAAATGCAACCACTGTTCTGCTTTTGCTATGTATGGTGGGAATGGCAGGTTCTATTGATCATGAAGTGGCTGGTAAAAATTTTGCCAGCAGTAAGCAGCTTTCCCATACTTGACAAGGTCAGAGAGTGAAGTAAGGAACAGATAGTCTGGTCAGGAAAAAAAGTAAATAAGGAGCAGAAAAAATCTGAACTTTTCTTTAGACCTGGATAGTATTTCTCAAGGCTATGAGTGAAATTTGGCAACTTTAACATGAGCAGAAGCCAAGAATGAAATATCTGCAAAGATCATCCTTTCAATGAAGGGGAGAATGATACTGGCAGGGTAATGCGTGTAAGCTTTTGGTATTACCTCCCACATAGTTTGTGTTTTCTAGATGAACAGAAGATTTCAGTTTCCAGGATTGGCAGCCAGCACCTCGCAGCAGTAGTGAATCACCGTGAAAACAAAGATACACTGTGCTGTGGATGTGCTTGCACTGTTCAATAAACTGTAGCATAAGTCAATAGAAAAATAAATGAAACTATAGACATAGAAATACATTATAAGCATTCTTTTTACTGCAATTAGTAATAGCATGGACAAAATAATACAATAATTAGTTCTAACAAGGATGTATTATTTACAACTCAGTGATGTTGTTAAGGTAGTTTATGTTTTAAATGAGCTTTGATTATACCCATAATTACAAAAACCATTAAAAACAGTATTTTCCTTCCTTGCTCTATGGCCACCATCTGTAGGCGCTGGATGTTAGAAATAATTATGAATGTTGTCCACTAAGTGGAGGCCAGTGTGTATCATGAAGAATATCCTTACCTAGAAGACAGATGACCCATAAAGAAGCAGGATAATCCTGTACCTGCTGAAGCTTCTTCATATTTTCTTTCTGTAGGACCAGCTTCAGTTTGGATGCCTGCCCATATGTTAATAGGTCTGAATTGAAACTAAAAATAAATAAAGCCAGAAGTCTGTAGTGAAGTGTGATTATTGTTTTTAACTTTTGCGCAAGAAATTCTGCTATTGGCAGTTCTCATGCCCTCAGTGCAGATGTGCAGCTATAAATTTGGCAGTTGGCACAGCTGAAGGGCCAGGATCCTCGTGGCACATTGATTGCATATGTTCTCCTAAATGAATGGAACTGAGAGTAAAAACCTCTGGACCTTAGGTTCTGGAAACAGCAAATATACAAATGAATTTATTTTTATTTTGAGAAAATTCAAATCTAGGAACAGCTGAATGTTTTAACAGTTTATGCTCAGAATCCTTTGGTCATGACTCCCATAACTTAAGATGCCAGAACAGATCCACGTACATATGTATGTATCTAATTTATTTATATAACATATGTTCAATGAAGCAAAACTGATGCGATGTGATGTGGAAAATTTTGTACTTCTAGTGATTTTTGTGATGTGATACAGGTTGAGGTACTTAACACCTTCTTTGTCTCAGTCTTCAGCCTCAGTAAGACAAATTATTCTCAGGGCAACTGGTGCCCTGGTAGATAAGGTCAAAGAGCAGAACAGGCCCCCTGAAATCCAGGAGGAAGTAGTTTGCGATTGGCAGAGCTGTTTAGGTGGTCACAAATCTATGGGACTGGATAGGATCCATTGTAGGGTAATGGGGGAGCTTTTGTAAGAGCTCTCTAAGCTGCTCTTCATCATTTATCATCAGTTGTGGCTAACTGAGGAGGCCACAATTGGAAGACAATTGGAAGTTGCTGGTGTGATGCTCGTTCACAAGAAGAGCTGAAAGGAGGATCTGGGGAACTACAAGCCAGTGAGCCTGACCTTAATACTTGGCAAGGTTATGGAACAGATCATCTTGAGTGCCGTCACTTGGCACCTACAGGATGGTCGGGGTATCAGACTCAAACAGCATGGGCTTAGGAAGGGCTGGTCCTGCCTGAGCAATCTGATCTCCTTTTATGATCAGGTGACATGCCTGAGCGATTGAGGAAGGGCTGTGGATATTGTCTATCTGGACTTCAGCAAGACCTTTGACACTGTCTTCCACAGTGTACTCCTGGAAAAGCTGACAGCCCTTTGCTTGGTTAAGAACTGGCTGGATGGCCAGGCCCAGAGAGTGGTGCTGAACAGGGCTGCATCCAGCTGGTGGCCAGTCACTGGTGGGGTCTTCCAGGGATCAGTGCTGGGCCTAGAACTGTTTAATATCTTCATTGATGACCTGGATGAGAGGATTTACCCTTAGTGAATTTGTGAATGACACCTAGTTTTATGGTATTGTTGATCTGCTGGAGGACAGGAGGGCTCTGCAGAGAGACCTGGACAGGCTGGGTTGATTGTCTGACACCAGTGGATTGAGATTCAACAAGACCAAGTCTCAGATTCTCCACGTGGGTCACAACCCCATGCAGAGCTACAGACTGCAGAAGAGTGACTGGAAAGTAGCCCAGTGGAAGAGGACACTTCTTGAGATACTTGATAGAAGAGAAAGTTGTTTAGAGGAATGTGTTTTCAAGAGTAACAATAATACAGATTCATGGTTGCTAAATAGCAGGGCCCCAGACTGAACCCAGCTCTTGAGTCAAACCTATGTTTTGCATTTACACTTAAAAAAAAATTTTCAAAATTTAATTAAGACATTTTTGTGTTTAAGAGACTACTTAATGATAAAAAGTTTACAAATCATGAAAGACCCTTTAAAAGCACTGCATACTGTCTATTTGTGTTAATTCAGGGCATAAGTAAATCTGTTTAACAGAGTTTGCAATATTTTTCTAACTTGGGGATTTCCTGTGGTTAGTGTCTATTTCAAAACTATATTTATATTTCTTAAGGAATTTTTCCATCAAGAAATATATATGATGTATTATGTGGGGAATTAAGTCTTTCATTGTAAAATGCTGGCTTTTACTTCAAGGCTTTGGCCAGATCTTGTTTTGATAGGGAAAAAGTTATCTGAAATTGGTAGTAGAATGTTTATATGAGTGTTACTGGACACCTACTGCTAGTTTTCATTACTTTTCAAAGTAGTAGCACCATATCTCTTCTGCTGTGAATGACGTAAGTTTAATTTGCCTCCAAAATCAAATAAATTGTGGAGTAAACCTGGAGGGAAGGTGTTCCCTCTGATGAGAAACACTGTGGATTGAATACTATTTTTTAAAGCTAGTCACTAACTAAGTCATTAGATAATCCTGAAAAATATGAAACACAAATAGAGGAAGAGAATTGGCTAACAGTCCACAGGTAGTTTGAATGCACTTTTTCTGAGATACCTGAAAGAAGAGAAAGATTTTAGAGAAGTGTGTTTTGCAGAGTAGCAGTAATGCAAATGCACAGTTGCAATTCAGTTTCTCAAGGGCTTTTCAAAACATTTAACTTTCTTCAGAATTCCAATTCTTTGTTCAAAGTTGTCAAATTCAAACACATCTCTTAATTATTATTTTCAATAATATTTATTTAATAATTGTTATTTTAAGCTTAGTAAAAAATCTTCTTTCTTTTATTTTATGGTACTATGCATCTAAAACAAGTGAGGAAACATTCTGAAGCGTCTCTTAGTTGTCCTAATTAATTTGTACTTCTTGGTAAGCAATAATTGAGGTATTTTTAAAGAACGAACTCTGTGATGAAGTTCTAGATGACTAGCCTTTTCAGATTAAATTTTTCATATGGGAAGTGAGGGCAGCCTTCAGTCCAGGGCATAAGGCAAGGTCGTGGTGGTTGGGCAAGTTAAGCCAGGAACACGTGTCAAGTTTGGATGATGGTCACTAGCATCAGGCACAGCTTAGTGGCTGCCAGGCAGGTCCGCAGCAAGAAGAAAAATCCAAGGTTGAGCCAGGAAGTCACTCTGCTGTGAAATAAATTACCAACAGCTTAGTGATATAATTAAATTTTAGCATTAGGAGCAATATAATGAACATTTAGCATAAATTTTAGCTCTGGAATTTTAATCCTGATTTTTTAAATGATATTAATGCTTGATGATTTTGGAAAACTTGCATACATTTCTGAAGGAAAGGAGAATGTCTTTATATGTAGTATTTAAAATGTATTCTTATTTGAAAAAAACCAAAGAAATTTCTATTAAATCAGATCTCCTATTTGAAAGAATAGAGCTGCAAGTATATATGCTTCATTACTTCAAACTTTTGAGTGAAATCTTAAGTCTACTGAATTCTGAATCTGAGTTCTTTTTTAATTTAAAATTACACTTTATAAATGCTTTTTTAATCTGTTTTCACAATTTTAATGGTAGATCCAGATTTTATAATAAATATATATTAATTTTAGATTAAGAAAATAATCTATATATACTTAAATGACAGCCTTGTTATTGCAGGCTAATGTCCTTTTATCTGACTTGATGTGATAGTTTTGTCATATGTGCTTATTTTCCTATTTCTATTTTTTTCCTTGTTTTTTTGGGGAGGTGGTGGTTTTCCTCTTTTTTTGTTGCCATTTTACTCTGGTAATCTGATTAACTAAAGTATGTCAAAAATAAAGTTTGACATGATTTTGTGCTGACGTAGTTTTTGATATGTATGTGTTATAATTCCCAATGTACTTATCTGTTTTTATCATTACTATGTCAGAGTGATGAAATGTCACATAATGGAGTCATATTGATTGTATTTTTTTATTTTTTTTTTTGCGTGAAGTTACAAGTATGGGCTGCTGGTGCTGTTGTGAGCAGAGCTTGGCAGTGATAGAACTCCTGGAGGAGGGCTGGTTGAGGGTGTACCATGAATGGGCTTTGAGATCCTGAATTGTTCATGGGGTTATTTCTCACCAGTGGGAACTGCCCACTTGGTAGCATTTGTCAACAGAAAAATGCCAAGGAAGGACATTCTCATAAAAGGAACATGATGTGTTTGGAAAGGGAAAAGAAAACTTTATGGTACTCCTGTTGTTATTATTGTCTAAGACTGGTACTGTTGAAATTCCAGGAAGTGGCACTTTCATTCCTTCCCCCACCCCTTTTCTTTCCCTCTATTCTTCTTTCCTTCTTTCCTTCTTTCTTTCTCTGTTAACAGGGTAGAGACAGAAAGGTTTGTCGTGTACTTTGGGTAAGTGCAGTGAACTGTGGTTTGTCTTCCGTGAATCAATGCTTTGTTTTATGAGTGATTAGTTTGAACAGAATCTGTCAGTAACTTCTTTTTCTCTCAGGAATCATGTCTTTTGCATCTCGTCAGACAGTGCTTGCTTGCCCTTTGGTTTTTTAATTTGATGGCATGGGTTTCTGGCTTGAAGGCTTATTTAGGATTTGTGAATGATGAAAGTTATTAATGCATGACTCACTGTTTGATATCTGCACTTGATTGCGATTATGGATCTGTTGTCTTAAACTGCCAGAAAAACAATTCGTCCCTCCTAAAGGCCGGACCTGACTAGAACTGTAGAGAAGTGTTTTGTTGTCAAAGATGAGCAGTTATATTTTTTTTTTTTTGAATAGCATATGTTTAGTTTATGTTAACACAAGTTATTGTGTCTGCTGGCTTTTTTTTTTTAATATGCAATAAACATGACATATTACCCTCTAAAATAGATATTTCCTATTTCTTCATTGAAATTTTCTTCCAGAAGACATGGAAGATGAATCTAAATTCATAAACCAACATTTAATAAATTATAGCAAAATCACCAGTTTGAAGGTGCATTCTTTATGTATCTTTCAGTAGTAGTTTTTCTTGCATTTTTAATGGAATGAACTTGAAGCAATGTAACTGAAAATTTACATCTGAGGACACGAATGCAAGAAATACAAGCTCTCTTTGTTTAAGTGATTTTGGATCATTCCTTATGTTTTGATCCAAACAAAAAGTAATACTAAATGTGATTTAATTTTTTGGTATACAGCTCTATTTCTTTTTCTTTGTGTTGTGTGCATGTGTGACTAAAAAGCCCCAGAACTATAAACTGTAAATAATTATCAGAAAAAAAAGGTACTTCATGAACAAAGTATAAGTTTTTTGGCAAATGAATGGGACACTCTGATGAGTCTTTCCTAATTTTTATATTCTTTGTAGGTAATTGTTTTCATAATTTATTCATAAAATTAATCAGGATCCTGAAATCCTTCACATAGATGTGTATTTATTTACTGAAAAAACCATCACTCAAAAACTCCTTTTTTCCTTTCCTAGGGTCAGCGTGGAAAATCAAATACTGAAATATGGATTTACTACTTGTGAGATTACTATTTTGGAAAATGATGATCCTGGAGGAGTGTTTGAATTTTCTCCCTCTTCCAGAGGTCCCTACAATATCAAGGTAGCTATCTGAATAATTTTCCTTAATCATTATGGCAAAGTAAATCTTAGCAGAGTGCAAGTAAGATGCTGGATTTTCTTTTTTTACAGGAAGGGGATTCTGTCGAGCTGCAGATTGTCCGTAGCAGAGGGAGCCTTGTGAGGCAGTTTCTGCGATACACTGTAGAGCCAAGGGACAATAATGAGTTTTATGGAAGCACAGGAATTCTGGAATTTAAGCCTGGGGAAAGAGAGATCATAATTACTCTTTTGACAAGGATGGATGGGATTCCAGAGGTAGAAATGAAAATTTTCCTTTCTTCAAATTGTGTTCACAGCATAACAGTTTGTCACTTATTAAAATATAGGAGAATATATGGAAGCAGAACAAGTACACAATGCTTTTCTACGGAATGTGTTCCTAGTCTCCAAACCAGGGATGCCTGGATAACTAGAAGGTATCTTTGGCTTTAATAGGCCTCAGTGGATTTTCATTTTTTGCAACTTGAAACTTAACTTCTCATCCATCTGAGCTTTTGGCATCCGTGACATTCTGTGCTATAGAATGCCACTGTTTAATTGAGTGCTGTATGAACAATCCCTTTTTTTTTGTTCCTTTTTTTGTTAAATACCTGCTAATTGAACTTAGTGCTCCTCAGTCTACACTAGTATTTGCTGTATAGATGCAAAGATGCAATACTTGTTTTAGCGTTCCATAATGCATCTCTCGTGTTTTTTCAAGAAACGTATGAAGTACAAAGTCACATTTGATTAATAATACAGGCTGACAAATTCTTTTTAAATTAGCTCAGTGGTTTTAAAATCTTTACTTTCACTGTTACAGAGGACAGAGGTGTACAAAACCATTGTGCATGTAGAAAATATGTGTAATTTTCTTTTGTGGAAATTGTTCTCTCTTTCTGCTGAATAAATCTTTTTATTTTGACTGAGTTTCCCTCTTCCAGCTGGATGAGGCCTATGCTGTTGTGCTCAGTGGATACAGTGAAATGTCAGGCAAGCTGGGGAATGCTACAAGGGTCAATATAACCATTTTGAAGAATGATGACCCACATGGTGTCATTCAGTTTCTACCTGATGAACTATCAGTAACAATAAAGGAGAGTAAAGGAGAAATCATCTACACTGGTAATTCTTTTTATTAGAGTTACTTCTTTCTCTGCTGTCTACTCCTGCAAGGCTTCTTTCCCCTGCTTCACCTTCACAGGACAATGCCAGACTCAGGAGTTTCCAGGGGGGGACAGTATGATGAGCAGTGGAGATTAGATCCTCCTGCAGGAGGATGGGCCTTGAAAGCTGTGGGGATTGATCCAGTTAAAATATATCTAGAGAATATACCAGACAGGAGGGACAGATAATTGATTTGCATGCCAGGTACAGTCTGGTTGTTGCAGTTCTGCCTGGCGAGCATGAGGCATTGGGTGCTTGGTGAGAGAAGAATGAGCTAAATTTTCAGATGGATGACTTCAATTTATCTATGTCTATTGCATCAATAGATTTGATAGAAGTCTTAGCTGCTGTAATAGTCTATTATTGTGTGGCCTTTTGTTTAGGGCACTCACATATTAGTTTTGCAAGAAGTAGATTTACTTACTATTTCATTTCCTTTTTCTTTGTTTCAGCTTTGCTGACCTTTTTCATTTTGACTTGTGTTTTTCTGGAGATGCACACTGACTGTACATGTTTGCATTTTGTAGCCTCTTACAGACTTGTAAGAAACCAAGGAAACTATGGCAATGTTAGTGTGTCCTGGATTGTTGACCCAGTGTGTACCAATGACATCTATCCGGAACAAGGGATTATTTTCTTTGGAAATCTGGAGTTTTCAAAAAATATTACGATTTACTCTCTCCCAGATGAGGTAATCCTTTTTACAGTGTTTTTGTGTAAATATTTGGAACAAAGAGGAAGCGCTAAGACATTGCAATTTTAGAAGAAGCTCTGTTTTTTAAGAAACTGATTTTTTTTGAGAAAAATCAAAGCATTTGGGAATAAAAGTGAGTTTACTTAAGCAACTCATAAAAGAATTTGAGACACTCTGCATATCTAGAAACAAAAAGCTAGCATCTGTCAGTAGACAGGTATGGTTAAATTTTAAGTAAACCACTTCTTTTGATGGCAAGAGTCCTAAATTTATATTTTTAATGCTGATATATTTGAAGTATGATAAGAAAAAATGAGAATAATTAATAATAAATAAATAAAGCTGTAAAAATAAGTTGCATCAGCATCAGGAAACTGCAAGATAACTTTTAGATCATCTGTACAATAGTAAAGATCAGGGTATTTATTTACAAAGATTTGTGACTGATGACTATTTTTGCATAAGTGTATGAACTGTCGTTTGTCA
>VXBQ01008841.1:59227-73486 GCA_013400175.1 Phainopepla nitens | reverse complement strand
TGGTGTTGCACATTTAAAAAATAAAATCCCTGATAAAAGAGTGTATTAAATATATATTTTGAGGTTGGTTTTGTTATGCGGCTTTTTGGGATTTTTTTGATCCTTAGTTCCTTANTTTTTTTTTTAGGGGATACTGTTATCTTTAATGCTGGAGTGGCTACAGTTATTATTGAAGCAAATGATGATCCTAATGGAATTTTCACCTTAGAACCTTTAGAGAAGCAAGTGGAAGAAGGAAAAAGTAATTTTTTTTTGTAAGTAACTTTTAAATAATATTGTTCACCCTTTTTTGAATACATGTATGTGTATCTTGATGTGTGCGTTATTTTATGGATAGTACTTTGATCTAATCCTATTTTTTGCATTGCTAAAATTTATTAGAAAAATAGCTCCACCAATTTTGCATTAAATTATTTGAGAACATTTTGAGGATCAAAAAGCCATCAAACACCAACTCTTATATTATCAGGTAGACTGTGCATATTAAAATGTGTACAGAACTCCTGTTAAAATTCAAACAAGATTACAGCACAGGGGACTTTTTTATATTTTCACACAAGTAATGTTACAGCATAGGAGTTTTTGTTATATTTTCATGAGAGTGTAGATACAGAAGATGAATGAGCAGAATATAACCTGGACCAATAGAGAAGTAAAAGAATCTTTTCAAAATACAGCTAAATACAACTAGGTGGTTATTAATTTCTTTTTTGCATCCTACGTTCAAATCTTACCCTACAAACAACTATATTACTGTATTTCTTTCTGTTTGTTTTTCTTCTATCTGTAAATTACAGATAGGAGCCTATACTAAAAGTCCAGACATGCCTTTCTTCTAGGTTGAATATATTTTTCTCTAGTCTGACCTGTAGCTTCTGGGATATATTCAGAAGGGGTAGGGTTAAGAAATCAATTTCCATGTCATCTGACCTTTTTATGCTCCTACAGTTAGAATGTGGTTATAAATTGACAAAAATACTGATTTTCATAAGAAAATTCTGNNNTTAGTAATTTTTTTTTTTTTAGTTGATGGTGTGGAGAGTGATGATTTTAACTAAACACATTTGTATACAGCAGCATTTTATGGAAGCACATTTTATCGACCAACAGCTGACCTTGCTTAGTCCTTGTTGATAAAATATATTTACTAGGAAAACTATCTTTTCCATACCCTCAAAAGGGTTTGACTTTTGTTTGGTACATCAGAAAAGGGTCAGAGTAGTTTATAATCTAACCAGTGAGAACACCTGTGGTGGCACTGAGCTTTCAAGAGAGTAACTGGAGTAACTGCAACAGTGCTACCCTGCTGGAACAGATTGCCCTTCTTTATAACCTCGAACGGAAACCTTTGGAAGCAGTAAAAACATATTGCGTTTCTGTTCCTAGAAGCTTTACTGAATTAATTTTTCAGACTTGTATAGTAATGCTTTGAAAAGCTTTTTTTGCTTTTTACCATACAAACAGAAATGCTCTTTTTGTATGTAAACGTATTTTTTTAATAAAGGAACTTCTTTATGTTCAGTGAAGTTCTTCAGTTTTTATTTATGATACCTTTTGGAAATTGGTGAAATTATGTTACCAGATACTATGCAAATGAATAAAAGCTTTTTTGTATTTATTAAATTCTTAATATGGAATAATCAGATTTCTGAAGGGCCTACTATATAACCCAAATTAAATCCCAATACAAAAAAGGCTAAGGCGCCTTGATGCTTAAAGGAAAAAATATTTTAGTTAAATGCCTTCTCTTTCTTCTCTAAGAGTGGCCAGTTAATTCAAGTTTTTTAATGTTAATTTGCTGAACTATACATTCATTTTTATTATTCAAAAATAGAAGTGCAAGACAAACTGACATTCATCTAAACAGTACTATTTTGCATGTACCTTCACTGATTACTTCCTTTCTAAGGTATCTGTGGTATACCTCGGTGCAGAATTATATTGTGAAATCGCAGACCCTCTAAGAGAATTGTTTTATTGTTCATGGTTCTGTTTTTTATTTGTGGTTATTTAGAACAATGCGTATTATTTCCCACAGTAAGGATGATTAGTCCATGTTTTCCATTGTTAATGGAGAATGCTGATGCATACCAGCCAGGACGTTCACTCTTTCTCTGTCTCTGAACAGGATTTTGAGACATAGAGGACACTTTGGGAATGTCTCATTAACCTGGCAGCTGTTTCAAAATGACTCTACACTGAAGCCAGGAGAAGAGTTCTGTGAAACTTATGGGACTGTGTACTTCATGGATGGTGAAGGATCAAAGCCGATAGTGCTCCATGCTGTTTCAGATAAAATTCCTGAATTCAATGAATTTTATATTTTAAAATTGGTGAACGTTTCAGGTATTGTCTTCCATATAACCTTCCCCTTCCTATCTCGGAGTAAATAATTATATTTAATCAATCAAAAAGAAAACAATCCTGGAAAGAGCTTTGCCTTGATGCCTGTATTATCCTATACTTTTCTGGTGACATTTTAGGTTTTGTTTTTCATTTGTTCTTTAATTTAGGTATATGAACAGAGTTTTGGAATATGGCCTTTAAAAAAGATGCCTTTTGGTAATTTCAGAGATGTAGAGCTTTGTGTAGAGCTGACAAAATGAGGATATTAACGGTTATGCATATCTACCATAGTGGAGATTGGCTGGTTTGTTTGCTATTTTTTAGAGGTTTCTCTAAAATACAAATAGTTACCACTTCATATCACTTAAATTACAACTGCTACAGGCCTGCTACTGAGTAGAGTTCCAAATCTGCTGGACTCCCTCCACCTCAGTTCTATTTATGGTCTTCTGTGCCGAGATACAACTGAAAATATGTTGACATTTCCGTAAGTGAAATCCGTATGTATGTACAGATTTCCTACTTAGTGGTGCATGGAGGCTCTACAGTCACACCCTGATCTTCTTACTGTGGAGAAGTAGGTGACTAATGGCAGTACTTAGAAGCAGTTTTAACGCACGACTGGTTACTGATTTTGCACGGAAATCTCTGCTTATTTGGAGGTGATGAACTAAATGTTGCCATTTCATATTTGTGTAAATCTTGGAGTACAATGAGAAATTAATTTGACCCCATGTTTTTCAGATGAAGCAAAGGCAACCTATCTCATTACTAATTCAGGAAATCTGAGCTATCTTTTAACTGAAGGACAGTTATATTTTGCGATTGGAAAATAACATGGCTTGTTTTCTATGAAAGTGTTCTCTATAGTGTTTTCAAACCAATACAATTAATTTTAAATTTGGAGAAATTTTTAAGAAATCAGAGACTATTTAAAGAAGACTTAGGCCTATTTAAAATGGTATTTTGTTTAAACATTTTAAAATACTTGGTAACTTTTTTCAGTAACTTTTAGTCTTAACTTTCGTTATATAGGTGGGTCTCCTGGTCCTGGTGGGCAGTTGTCTGAAACAGACCTTGCTGTAACTGTGGTGATCCCTTTCAACGATGATCCTTTTGGAGTCTTCATTATAGATCCAGAGAGCCAAGACAGAGAGATAGCAGAAGATGTTCTTTCTGAAGATGATCTTTCCTATATTGCAGACTTTACCATCTGGAGACAGCAAGGCACTTTTGGTGTTGTCCGTTTTGGCTGGGAAATACTGTCCAGTACCTTTCAAGCTGGATTACCGTCAATGGTAGACTTCTTGTTGCTGGGGTCATTTCCAAGTTCAGTACTGTCTCAGCCGCACATGAGACGGCATCATAGTGGAACAGATGCTTTGTATTTCAGTGGAAAAGAGGATGCATTTGGAATTATTGGTCTGGAATACCCATACGATGGAAATACTGCAGTAACTAATTTTACATTTTCAGCATGGTTAATTCCTGATGTCAATACTGATGGTTATATAGTTGAAAAGGATGATGGTAATGGGACCTTATATTATGGTGTGAAAATCCAAACAAATGATTCTCATGTTTCTGTAGTGCTTCATTATACAGCATTGGGATCCAATATGACATACATAGCCAAAGCAGCCATCCTGAAATACATGGATGAAAGTACTTGGGTTCACGTTCTGATTACTCTGGATGAAAGTATAATTGAATTTTACATGGATGGAATTCCAGTTCTAGGAGGAATTAAGAGCCTTAAAGGAGAAGCAATTGCTGATGGTGAGCCAGTAGGATGTGTTACTTTTCTTCATATGTGAAGTTCTGCAAAATATGGAGGATCTCTCCTTGAAAGATGTATGCAAGATGCTGAAATTATTATATCTGCTTAGTTAGTTAAAAGCAATACATAGAAAATTCTAGGGATTTTCAAAAACCATATAAATAGAAATAAGAGCTGAGAAATTTTCAAAAAGCATCAGAACTGTGAGTAAGTTTGGATTGCCATTATTTGAAAATAATAATTAATAATTATATTTCTGTATGTATGCTTCTCTTGTATACATATAGCTATATATATTTATAATTATTATTTTTCATTGATTTTACAGTACAGTGGCTAAGAAAGAATTTTTCCTCTTGATTTCTGAAACGAAATACAATAATGTTTTTGATTCTAGTTGCGTATTATATTACAGCTAAACCACTATTTTACAAGCAATAGAATTTTTCAGGGTTTAGATTTACTTAAGCATGTATTCACATGGTATATGACAATTTTGCCCGTATGTTTAATGATGTTACAAATAACATTCGCATGTGTACTTCAGTTCCTCTAACTTGATATTCCTGGATGTGACAGTCACACGTAACCATTATGGACTTTTACAGTCAACTAGCATAGCAGTGAGCATCACAATAATTCCTTCATAAAGCCAGGCATTGTATGGTGGGAATACATTTACATTTACTCTTTCTTTTGCAGTTCCTCACTCTTCCATGTGCCTTTTTTTCATAGCAGTAATCTCCATCGTTTTCCTTTCTTTCTCTCCCCATCAGTTTCACAGGTTTTCTTTCATGGGGATAGGCAGTGAATGATTATCAAATTCTTAAATACAATTTCTGTAATCAAAGAAGGAAAATTAAAAAAACATACAGTGATGTTAAATGCATATACATCTACATACATATATGTGCACAAACATGAAGCGGGCATGAAGAGGAGACATTGTTAATTCTCGAGTGTAGGATTTTATTTCTGCCGTTAATTTCCTGGTAGTTAAAGTCTAAGAAATTTAGCCTCTGTAAAAAAGTAGTTCCTCTGCAACAATTTAGTGCCCCTGCCATTAATAACTGCCATCAGACATGCAGTCCTGTAGCTTAGAAAGGATTTTTTCCACTCAGTTTCTAAAAAAAAAGATGTGTGAAATGCAGTAAGGCTTTTGTTGCTAGAAGGACATGTCTGAGTCATTGCAGATTTTCCGTATTAGTGGAGATGATGTATGCTCTGTCTGGGGATGCTACAAGTATAAGCTAAGGATTTAATCCCTCACCATTTAATGCTGGATACTACAGTGAGTACTCTAGCCTGGCTTTTCTCACCATCCTCTACCTGGTGTCTTGGGACCATTAGCAGTTGTAGTTGCTTGTGTATAGAAGTGACACTCAGTGGCACATTTTCTTCCAAAATCAGCTGAAGAGATATGTTCTATGTTTTAGAGTGATAGGAATGAGTATGAGCTACCAGCCTAGTATATTTGTGGAAAAGGAAACTGTCATCCTCTGACTTGCTGAGTGGGATAACTGTTCAGAGAGAAAGAAATGTTACATCAGTTGTAAAAAGTGCACAGAACTTGGTTTACATTTCTTAAGCCTCTCTTCCAGTGCATTAGGGTACAAGCATGTCCAGTGTGGCTAATCCTCTGATCATCAGAATGGATTCTCTGTCCTAGCAGAGGACACATTAATCATACAAAGATAAAAAATGAGTAAAGCAATGTTTGGAAAAGAAAAAAAAAATGAGATGGGCTGCTGGACTCTGAAATTTCTTAATGGAAAGAGAGAAGTTTCCAAGATTCATTAGATAAGGGATAATGACAATGTGCAGATAAAATTAGTAGGATGAAAAACATGAACAGTCTAGGAAGGAATTAGTTGACTGGTAATGATCTACCTGTAATGCTGAGATGAGGCTTCAGGAGCCTCCCAGTCTACATTTCAAGATCAATATGATTACTTTGATTACACTATGATTATACCTGGGGACAATGAACAATTTACCATGGATTTTTTTATAATTACATGTATTAGCGATTTTGGAAAAAAAACTCCAATAACATGCAAAAAATTCTAATTTTCTTCTCAGGTCCAGGAATAGTGAGAATTGGGGCAGGAATCAATGGCAACAGCAGGTACACAGGTTTAATGCAGGATGTAAGGCTTTATGAGAGAAAATTGACACAAGCAGAGATCTATGAACTCCATGCAACTCCTGCAAAGAGTGACGTACACCCTGTCTCTGGGTATTTGGAGTATCAACAAGGAGAAACCAATAAATCATTCATTGTGTCTGCAAAGGATGACAAAGAGGAAGAAGGAGAGGAGTTATTCATCCTAAAGCTCATTTCTGTGTGTGGTGGAGCTCGAATTTCACAAGAAAACACAACAGCAAGATTAAGAATACAGAAAAGTGATAATGCTAATGGTTTGTTTGGCTTCACTGGAGCATGTATTCCTGAGGTAAGATGCTCATAAGGAAAACTACAGGAGAAATTTTAGACACAATCAAACTAATGGCAAGGCTAAGTAAGCTTTGAAGGGCCTTGATTTCACATTTTAAGTTTTTGTAGTTAAGCAAGGTTTTCTAGAATTTGGAATTGCATTAAGTTCTGTTTATACTGCCTCAGTCACACTGGCGTTTGCAATATCACTTTTTTTTTAAATTCTCCCGAATTATTTTTATTAAGAGAATTTATTACATAAACCGAAGACTAAGGCTTAAAATTTCCTAGAACAGTTTTTTTCCTGTACTTCTGTAACTTCTGAGACTGTAACCTGATGTTTTCTTGGAGAGAGTTCATTTTCTTCTTAGTATCTGGTGCAGTGTTTTGGATTCAGGATGAGAATAATGTTGATATCACAAGGATGGTTTGGCTGTTGCTACTTAGGGCTTCACCTGAGTCAAAGACTTTTCTGTGTCTCTTGCTCTGCACAAAAAGCTGGGAAGGACCACGTCCAGGAGAGCTGACCTGAACTGGCCAAAAGAACATTCCATACTATAGAATGTCATGTCCAGTGTATAAACTTGGGGAGTTACCTGGAAGGCAGCTGGTAATTGTTTGGAAATGGGCTGGGTATTGGTCAGGAAGAGGTGAGCGATTGTGCGGTGCAGCGCTTGTTTCTCCTGGGCTCTGCTCCAGTCTCTCCTTCCCTTATAATTAAATCATTATCATTATCATCATCATATTTGATATGAATTCACTTGTCACTGGCTCGAAGTTGCTATTTTTAAACATTAAATTTTCTGTGGTGGTGGCCACCATATATGCAGTATATATTAATATATATATATATATATGAATATATATGAATATATATATATGAATATATATATTCAAGTGGTGGTGGCCACCACTTGAATCTTTTTTTGAGGGGATTGAAATAAACATAATTTTTATTTTTTTATCCCTATGAGGGAGAAAAACATGGTACTTATTTCAATTATTAGATTATTTTGAAAAAAAAACATTCATAATGCTTTCCAATTTGGAAACTCTTATGACCTCTTAAGTACGTCCTTTCTAACTGAAATCCTTATGATGTGTTTGAACGCAGCCATCTTGCCTGACTGATGCTAGTTTTCATTTCAGTTCAGTTTGCCAGGTGCCTACCATCTGCTACCATAATAGATTCCTTCAGTTTCAAATGCCACTGATAATTCTGTGATGCCACAGATCAGCAGCCAACCATGAAGCAATATTAAAAATTTATGTGGCATGTTAATTATTCCTCCTTTATCTTTTAGCATTGTTTTATCAGTAGTTTAATTTCTTTATGTCCGTATCTGTCGGTTAAGCAGCTGAAGGTGCATTCAGTATCTGCACTGTGTTATAAAGTAGCTCTGAAATGTATCTAATGCTTAAGATAGTTTTAGTCATTCTGATAATTTTCAAATAAAATTATTTTCTAATTTAGTTTGATGATCATAATTTTTTAAATATACTTGGTCAGTATCAATACCTGATTTGTTTTCCAAATTGTGTGAAATTGCTGCTGCTGAAGGCATATTCTTTCTGAAGACAGAATTGCAAAGAGTACTGTAGCACAAAACATTTTTCAGTTTTTCCTGAATGATAATAGTGTAGTTTAATTTAAATGTATCTGTTTTGTTTTCCATAGTGTTTTTAGTCAGGGAAAGGAGGAAGCCAAATCTTCCTTTAAATTAAAATAAATTAATTGACATTAATATAAAACAGTATAGTCTTTTGCTTTTGAGACACATATTTCAAACATATTGATTCTGTTTTTGTGTCCAAAAGAAACAACAGGGTCAGGTTACTGGCTGGCCTCAGAGAGATGCTAGAAGCTATTGCAATTTCCGTTAAGATTGTTCTGACCACCATCAACATCAGTTTCACCTTCCTGTCACTCCAAAAGAGCTGAAATTACCATGACAGCAGTAAAAAATTGTTGAACATTTGAATAGCATTTGAGAATTCAACCTTTTACATTTATTCCTTTGATTTACTTTGATCATAACAAATATGTCAATTTCTTGCTTTCTTCCAGGCTGCTGATGAGGGTTCCACTATATCCTGTGTCGTGGAGCGTACAAGGGGAGCCCTAGACTATGTGTATATAAATTACATTATCTCACAGGTTGATTCCAGGGGCATTAATTACTCTGTTAGCGATTTTTCTAACAGCAGTGGCACTATCACATTCCTTCCTTGGCAGAGATCAGAGGTAAACCCTACCTTTCTATTAACTATTCATCCTGTCCTTTGCAAACCTGCTGGAAAACACCTTCTGAGGATGCTTGACTGGTTTTCATACTAAAGAGTCTTTTCTTCACATGGCTTTCATTACATTTTTCAGTGTTTTTTTCATCTTTGACATCTAACAAGTGATAGGACAGACATGTACATATCTGTGTGCAGCTCACTTCAGACATTACTGTGCATGCATGAATGCTTAAACGCACATAATTGCACATTTCATGCACATAAGATATATTTCCATATGTGTATATATTTGATAAATGTATATCTATACATATACTTCAAGTATAGATAGGTCTGGGTTTGAATAGTGGATCCAGTGACTTTTGAAATTGGAATATGATCAGGTTTTCACCTGACTTTTGGAGATCAGTTTTATCTCCACAACAATTAAATAGACAGCAGTCAACTTCACTGTTGTAGTCAAATGTCTTGCAACTCTTAGCCACATTCTGTCTCTTTTGTTTAATCTATTTCTGTGAATTTGACCACAGTCCACAGCGGGGGAATTTCTTATTTATTTGAAGAAGAGGTATGGGACCACAATACTGTAGGAAGTTCATATGTGTTTTCTGTTAGTGTTTGTTAAATAAAAATGGTGGATTGATAGAAAATACTGTGTTTAATTTCACTACTATCATTCTGCTGAAGTCAGTAAGGACAGAGTGAAACCTACTGACATGATTTGAAATGATCCCAGTGACTCCCTGTGGATCTGGTCCCAGTTAAACAGTGTAGCTGATACAGCTTGGCAAAAACTTATAATTTTGGAAAATAGTATGCTCCTGGAAGTTTATTCAGCTTTAATTCTCTACTGAAATGTATTACTGCATTACATACAGTCATTTAAAGTTAAATTTGCCAAGCTTTTCCAGTCTGGCAGCATAGATGAGGCCTGATTTATTTTATAAAAGGGCAGAAAAGACCTCATGAGCCCTCTTGCTCCATTGCTCTGTGGTCCAATGCACAGTCTACATGCAGAGGACTTAATGGTCATGGCCCTAGGAAACAGACTGGGAGCAGTTGCTCATCAGGTGAAAAATGTTAAGAGAATTTCTATTGACATTTTTAAACACTTATTGCCATGGCTCTAAATATGCTCAGGTACCTAAAATTTTTTCTCCTATATATTTGTCAAACCTTGTCATGATATATAGAAAATTAGAATTGTCTGAGATCAATATATTAGCCTATGTGGAGTAGATTATGTTACATGATAGTAAGATCTGTAACCTCAAGTGTCAGGTGGCATTAAAGGCTCACTTCACTTGCTTTCTAAATTAGATTAATCACTGTAATGTCTCTGACAGCTTGGTAAAGATGTTTTTGGAATTGGTATTCTGAACTTAGTATCATAAGGTTAAATTATCCTGAACTCACAGCAGATATGGCTGATTGACTAAAAACTTAGTTGTTTAAAGGATCATAAAACTCTTAAGGGATGTATGTTGCATAGTTTGATTTCTCCATGATTTGGTCCTTCTCTAGGTCTTAAATTTGCATGTTATTGATGATGACATTCCGGAGCTAAATGAATATTTCCGTGTGACATTAGTCTCTGCAGTGTCTGGAGATGGAAAACTAGGCTCAACTCCTACCAGTGGAGCAAGTATAGATCCAGAAAAGGAAACTACTGATATCAGCATTAAAGCCAGTGACCACCCATATGGTAACAATGTTGAAGATAATACAGTGTTATTGCAGATTTATGTATACTTCTAGCTCAAGAGGTAAAAATTTGCCTAGCCTAGACAGATGAGGAAGCAATGTCAAGTACTACGCTTTATCTGACTTGAGATTAATTCATAATTTTTGTACAAGAATGAAAGTCAAATTACTTACCAATTTGACAAAATACTATGAAAAAGACATTAAATCTGCCTGGACCAAACATGTGATCATCCCCTTTTGCATGAAAACCAAATTGCATGTTGTTGATTTTATGCCACTTTTTGTAAAATGAGATTTTGTAACAGAGAGAGACGTTTAAGCATGCCTATTATTATACCAATAAGTACCCAATATTATGACACTGGGATTCTTTTGGGAAGAGTTGAATCCATTCTTGTGGTATGTTTTTTCTTAAGACTACCATGAATATCAGTGAGAGAGAGAATGACACATAGCACATTCCTGGAAATAGTATGATTGAGTCGTAAGGGCATATTAATATTTTTAAAACTGCATAAGCATTAAATATAGATTTTTTGTTTATTTTTTATTATTATAATTTGAGTTTGGTATGAGAAGCCATGTAAATAATTTTTTGTCTTTCAGGTCTACTGCAGTTCTCATTGGGGCCACCTCCTCAGCCCAGTGATGAAATGATTCTGCCAGCCTCTGCTGTGCCCCATATTGCTGTTAAAGAAGAAGTTGGACAAATCAGATTATTGGTAGTTCGTGCACAAGGGCTTCTTGGAACAGTTCTTATGGAATACAGGACAGTGCCACTTACAGCTTTCAGTCCTAAAGATTATCAGGTATGGTCATTGCCAAGAGGTATAATTATTTTAGAATTTAATTAAAGCTATTTGTCCTGGAAGTAGCCATCGGTTTGCATATTTTAGCTCAGCTCTGATTCTTTTCACAGAAACAGGTTTTTTTTATTATGGTGTTGTGATAGATAGATGCATAGTACTCACTATAAAAATATAAATCACTATCTGCCTTTTACCTTCTTTCTGTGCAGCATGTTGTGTTTCCTAGGAAAAGCCTCTGGGTTTGATTTTGATATCCTTAAGAAAATTGTCAGTGCAGCAAGAATGGATATTTCATATTGTTTCTAAGTATATCAGGCTTTATGTGACCATACAGGTGCATTTGCAGGTGAAGATTATATTTGTATATACTAGGATTTGTAAATTTTCAACAGCATAGCTTATAAGTATCTGTTTGCTTGTATGACTGCTGTTTCTGTAGAAGAACATAGATAAATGATTCATAATTCAGTGAATTTAGATTGCTATCTCTTATAAGAAAGGCTCCGCAGATTTTTTAAAGTTAAAGTGAAGAAAAGTAGATGTTTTGATAAAGACGAGAAGAATTGAGGTTGTATTTCTTTTTTCATTTGGATGAAAGCACTAAGCTTGAACAAAACTGTGAAGACCTGTCATATTTCAGGCTGTTTGGGGCTCAATGGAATTTCAGCCTGGAGAAAGATACAAGTACATTACTGTTAACATCACTGACAATTCTATTCCTGAACTAGAAAAAACTTTTAAAGTGGAGCTATTGAATCCAGAGGGAGGAGGTAAGGACATACACCAATCTACTGCTTGTATTTTCGTGATCTTTATTCATCTCTTAAAATCTAACCTGGTGAACTATTTCCATGTTATTTCTAAAGACACATGCTCCAGCAGCAATTCTTTTTAGGCAAAAACTGTCCTTCAGATGTTTTGTTAATCACTGCTGTAAATGACCAGATCTCAAAGAAAGTATATTACTGTCATGCATTCAAAGGCAATTGCTTCTTTTGAGATTACATAATTCCACAGTTGGTAAAGAGAATAAAAGTAATGTAAAAATTTTTTTTTTTTTTTTTAAGTTGTCCGTATTTAAGGTTTAACAGCCAAAGGTGTGCTTTTTATCTACCACTTGAGTGAAATTGGAGAAACTGCAATAAACTGTCTCATAATTGATTAAAATTAATTATAGCATTAGAAAATTGTGGGTTTTGAGATGCCTGGGGAGTTTAGCTGAATTTGAGAACTAGCTAAAAGCTAGTGTAAATCCTGCTATGAGACACTAGTCTTAAAACTGTTGGCCAAGCATCAGTGCTCCTGCCACGTAAAATCACTTTTGCTTTACAGAATTTATTTCCATTGCAAAATGTTTTATAGGGAGATTCCTCCTGGTTGGAGGAAAAGAACTAATTCAAAATACTGAGAGCCATAAAGTACCTTTTTAACTGATATTATTTTTCTAAGCAATTCAGAATTGCAAGTGTGATGCCTTCTGGAAAGTTAGATCCTATTAACATGAAGATCTGTGCTGCAATGAGGCATTATAGTGCCTATAGTGCCTATGCTAGGATTCTTTTGATAAAAGTTTCAGAGCTTTCTTGCATGTGGAGTTCTTGGTCAAGCAGTTGTTTCAGTTAAATGAACTTTTCTCTTTGACTTTTTTCATTAGAAATCTTACAGCTAACTTTGGTAGTTTACTAGAGGCAGATACCTCCTGAACATAATATTTTTGCACTTTCTAACACCACTGCAAGCACAAAACTTAGGTAAAGGCTCCATCAGTTAAGCTTCCAATTTTTTTCAGCTTTCTGACACAAGTTTTTGATTTGTGAGAAATAAGAGACTTTGACAGGGTCTAGCCACTGCTTCCCTCTGCCTCCTGCCACATTTCTAATTTCTCCATTAGGATTGAGAAAGAGAGAACACAGAAGGGAAGGGGAAAAATAAGATAAAAGAAAGTTGTATGTGTTTTTTTACTTCTGACTTCCTTTTGCTCTTTCCAATGCAATAAATTAAACAAGAGGTAGCATGTTCAATATTTTTTCTGGCTTTTAGCTGTATATTTTCATTTTGAAAATTGGCGCTTTCCTAGAATACATCTCTGTCTTTTTGTGTTGTCCAGAAATGTTTAAATTACTTTCTGCTTTCCCTTTATTTATAAATGTATATATGTGTATATATATGTATGTCTGTCGTCTTAAAGTTGCTGAGCTCTTTAGAAATGATGGAAGTGGTAGTGGTGATGGAAACATGGATTTCTTCTTTTCAACTGTCCCTCAACATGGTAAGCTTATTTGATTAATCCTATATTTTATTTATAATTGTAATAGCTGTCGTAAATTACTATGCTTGATACAACTTTCTTTATGTGCAGTTAGAGATTATTAATCTAGAGCTAACATAAAATTTTATCAAAAAAAATCTTTCCCATGTAATTTAGGTGTAATTTCACTAGCAGTCAGTGTTTAAGGTAAAGCACAGAACAATAGATTCTTATATAATCAAAACTATATTGCTGTAAAACACAATATAATAATTGCAGGATTAAAGTTTGCAAAATTTGCAAACTTTGTCTGAATATTGTCAGATTTTCCTGGGAGCAAAAAGCAAAGGCACTTTTTAAATTGAAGGCAATTTTAAAACTACCTGATTGTATGCTTTGATACAT
Organism: Phainopepla nitens; assembly: GCA_013400175.1. Taxonomy (NCBI): domain Eukaryota; kingdom Metazoa; phylum Chordata; class Aves; order Passeriformes; family Bombycillidae; genus Phainopepla; species Phainopepla nitens. The sequence continues at coordinate 59,510 of VXBQ01008841.1, read as the reverse complement.
TCTATGTGTAATTTTGATCCCTTCATGGCAAAAATACACTTAAAGAAAAGTAAGTTGTGTTAGATTTTTTAATGAAATAATTTGATTTTTTCAGTTTTCCTCTTTCAGTTCTTCACTTTTCTATTTATTTCATGATATGCAGAAAACTGTGATAATTTAATATTGAAAAAAAAACCCAAATGAAGAAATAACATAGAATATATGGAAAAACCCTATATATATAGAACTTCAAATTAAAACCTGCAGACTTAAAAATATTATATGACCACCATATGCCAATAGA
>VXBQ01008841.1:31315-59074 GCA_013400175.1 Phainopepla nitens | reverse complement strand
CTCTCTTTCTCTTCTTTTCTTTGACATTCTGTTTCCCTTTTACTTGTCTCCAGAAATGGTTTCCTTAAGTGCCAGGCTCTTTTTCTCTCTGAGCAGCAAGTTATGTCATCCAAGACAATATCCTTAGAAGTAGTATTTACTTGACTTGCTGGCTTTTTTTGGTTATTTTTTTGTCTTTCATTCCAGTTTATGTTAGGATGAGACCTGCATTCATCTTGTCTTTCCTCTTATACTGTGGTTTACCATATAACTCCTTATAGTTCTAAATGCTGCTCCATTTTCATTCATAAAATCTGTAATTCTATTTTGGTTCCTCCCTTAAAATAAAACTTTTTTTTGTTGCATGGTTCCATAGAAGGACTGAGAAGACTGCCTTATTAAAAGTCAGCTCCTTTTCCATGCAGAGAGTTACTGTGCATTAAAAAAGAAAAAAAAAAAAGACAAACAGCACAGATACTTCATACTCTCATTTTTGTTTTTGTGGCATATTTCTTTAGCTGTTTTCTTTCATGTAAGAAAACATGAGATATAAAAATAACGCTTTTTGAAACTTGCATTTAACAGCTAGCTTGGGAATTGCATCCCACATCCTTGTGACTATTGAGGCTTCTGATGATGCTCACGGTGTGTTTGAGTTCAGTTCTGAGTCCCTTTCAGTGAATGGAACTGAGCCTGAAGATGGAGATAGCAATGTTGTGCTGCAGGTTAGAAAGCTTTGCATCTCATATTGCTCATTGTACTCTTCTGTCTGTTTTTACTGGTGTTCTCTGATACTTTTGTCATTAGTCTATGGGGGTTATAACAACTTTGTCACGAACACTTGTTTTTCCAGTCATGCAGTGTTTGCTAATGTATATTATTCAGCTTGAAACTAAAATCATAATAATGATAACGAAAAACTTAAAATTTTCTAGTTATTTAGAATCAAGGGACTGCTATCTTAAAATAAGTGTTAATAATGCAATTTCTGCAGAGCTAAAATAAGAAAAAAATTGCATATTTTTAAAACACAGACATATCTTTAATTAATCATATTATTGTCTTTGCTTACTTGCATTTCACACTTCTGCCTTTTTCTTTCTCATAGAAAAAAAATATGCACATCTTTTTATGTTCTTCTTAGGTTGTGAGAAGTCACGGGGCCTTATCTCAGGTGACTTTGCAGTGGATCATAATCTGCGATCTTACCAATGACCTGATCTCTACAGATGGGAATGTAACATTTGATGTTGGCCAAGTGAGAGCAAATATTACATTACAGATTTCTCCTGATGATGTTCCTGAATTGGATAAGATTTTTTCAGTTTTGATCATCAATGTCTCCCTTGGTCGTCTTGGATATCACACTAATGCAACATTAACTATTTTAGCAAATGATGATCCATATGGAGTCTTCATCTTTTCTGAGCGAAACAGACCAATAAAAGTGGAGGAAGAAACAAAAAATATCTCTCTGACAATAATAAGATGTAGTGGTCTCCTTGGTACAGTAATGGTGAAATACAGAACTATTAGTGATGAAGAAAAGTTGCCCTTTGTTCCTCCTGATGTTGTCAGAGCAGTAGAGGGAAAAGACTATCTACCCATTACAGGTTATGTGATCTTTGCAACCAATGAAAGTGAGGCCACAATATCCTTGCCTATTTTGGATGATGATGATCCTGAGAGGTCAGAATCTATTTTTGTGGAGCTAAGCAGTGTTGTTTTGATCAAGAAAGTTCAGGATCGGCCAAGTAAGTGTCTTATAGAAAACCTACAGTTTAACTATAAAGTTGGTAGTTATACTGTAAGAGGAGAAAATGCAGCAAGATAAATGAAGAACTCTTTACCTCTGCCTCTGTATAGTTAAGATATCTCTTAGTTACCTGACTTGTGCCTGTTGGCATTTATTTCCTTTAGCACACTATTTTATTGGAAAAGCATGAGTATTTCTTTATCCCTTTTTCATTGTCTTATCCAAGGTCTTTCAGGCCAAACGTGTTAATATCTGCTCATTTAGCATTATTTCTAAGAGTTCAGTAGTAGGAAATAACTAAGGTAGTTTTTCTTACTAAAATACAAGATAGTCTTATTAAAAAAAAAAAAACAATGTAGAATTAGTGACATGCTGTTTTCTTAGTGTGGACAATTTTTACTTAATTTCTCATTCAGATAAATTCAGGTCATTACAGCTTGATTTGTGCTTCAAAGTTTCTTGGCATGTTTAATTGCTGCTCTTGCACACAGATGAAGGGGTAATTTCAAGTATATTTCCACTAGGAGTTGAAATCTTACCTATATTTCCTCATATCAAGAGTAAAACTGAAATTATTCTGAACTATTGATCTTACTATTAGTCTTATGGATGAACAAATAAATTAGTACATTCACAGTACCTCATCTTTCCAAAAAAAGTATGGCTTATCTGCTCTACAGCATAGTAGAATAATGTTCAGATTTTTTACCAGAACATAATTTAAACGCATGTATTTTGATGTGGTTTGTAGTTATGCTTTGTCCAGTTGTAAAAAAGATAATTTTCATGAAAACTAGAGACAGCTAAACTCACATGTATGCCTATGAACTCTATAGCCATGAATAGTAAGCATTTCAGGTACTCCTCACTAAGTTTTCTTTATATTTCAGTTATAAATTCTCCTCGACTTGGCTTAGAGGGTGAGAAAATAGCTCATGTGATTATCAATGCCAATGATGATGCTTTTGGAACACTTCAGCTTTCAGCTTCAGCTGTGCGAGTTGCTGAAAACTATGTTGGACCAATCATTAACGTAACCAGAACTGGGGGAATATTTTCAGATGTTTCTGTGAAGTTTAAAGCTATGCCAATAACTGCAACAGCTGGTAAGAAAGCAGAATAGCAGCACTATTGCAGCCTGTGTTAAAGCTGAAACAAACAAGTGTGTGATGAAGGCTCTGTTATGTAACAAGTATGAAATGAAAAGTAGTGAGGCATTGACTGTGCTTGGCAAATATGAATCTAGCACTTAGGGGAAAGTTTATGCATTATCACTGGAGAACCTAAAAGTGAAATGAGGGAAGGAATTGGGGTGTTTGTTTACTTAGTAGCACACCAGCACTTAAATGCCCCTTTGCTCCCCACCCCCCAAAATACTATAGTATTATATGTAAAAACAATTTAGTCCCATGTACATATTTAAACCCGTGCTGTATTACTTAGTTGAGCTAATTGGAAAGGAAGTGAGAGCTGGGGACTCAGCTGTAAAACAAATAGCGAAAAATCTATCAAAATCCAAGGAAACCTGTAGTTCTGAAAATAGAATGGAAACTGCTGCAGTTGGTACCTGCTGTAGAGAAGGTACATAAGGAAAGAAGAAAAATGATGAAGTCTGCAGGATCTTAGTTATAAATTGAGTGCACTGTATTTCAGTTATATCCAAATTGAATAGGTGGATGGTACATGCTCTGAGAACTTTTAATTTCATTTTTATGTAACAGAGTGTTATAAATTAAATGTGTAGCTATATTTATATCAGAGTATTAGCTTTCAATTAGTTTCTGAAGCAGAGCTGTGGTCTAGTGTATCACAGATGTTCCTCTACAGTGGAGACAAGTTTCCCTAAAGTGAAGTTGACACATAAAATGTGCCCGTTACTGAAATCTGCTTCGACAAGGTGCTTCTGTTTTCACTTTTATCTCTTGGAAGGCTGGACAGCAATTGTGAATCAAAGAAACAGCAGACAATAATGAACCTTTTGTAACTACCTCTTGGTCTAGCAGTGCAGACTCTCTTTTGGTCAAACCAAGTTTTATTTTAATCCATCTGGACATCTAAAAGGCAATAGAATGTAAAAAAAAAAAGAAAAAAAAAAAAGAATTTTGGGTTCTGGAGATAGAGGGATAGAGGAAAAGACTCCATACAAACACAGAGAAATGCATGTATAACCAAAGAGAAAATGAATATTACTGATAATATTACCACACTTAACCGTAAAGCATTGATAGTATCTGGGTTTTATTGTTTTGGGTTTTTTCATCTACAAATCTAGGTGAGGACTACAGTGTAGCTTCATCAGATGTTGTCTTACTAGAAGGGGAAACAAGTAAAGCTGTGCCAATTTATATAATTAATGATATCAATCCTGAACTTGAGGAGTCATTTTATGTTCAGCTGCTGAACCAAACAACAGGAGGAGCCTTGCTTGGATCTTTGACGAGGGCAGTCATAACTATTGAGGCTTCTGATGACCCATTTGGATCCTTTGGTAGAGTACATATTTTGTTTCTTCCGTTAACATTTTGTCTGGGGGTTTGTGGGGATGCTGTTACTTGGCAACTGAATAAAAACATTCGGAAGCAGGAGTGTGGGTGTAGAGAGTAAAGGAGAAGATAAGATGAACTGAATAAAACACGCAATAAAGGAGCAATGGGACTTTAATATAATAAAAGGATTGAGTCTCTTGGAGGCTCTCATCAGTGGCACCAAGCAGTAGAAGAAGAGGCAACTGGCAGAAACTGATGCCCAGGAAGTTCACCTGAACATGAGGAAGACTTTCTTTACTGCGCAGGTGGTGGTGCTCTGGAACAGGTTGCACACAGAGGTTGTGAAGTCTCCTTCAGTGGAAATATCCAAGAGCTGTCTGGACACACACCTGTGCCATGTGCTCTGGGATGACCCTGCTTGAGCAGGGAGCTTGAATCAGATGATGTACAGTGGTCCCTTCCAACTGGACCCATTCTGTGATTCTGTGATTTCTATTTAACATATTCCATGTTAAATAGTTTTAATTTATTTCTTCAATAAGTGACATGAAATCTGGTAAAGAGATTTGGCTGAGAATAATTATGAAATTATATTCTAAGACCTTAGAAACAGTTCAGATTTAGCCTCAAACAATGGGTATACTGGAATATATACCCATATTTTTGGATGAAGGCTTAATTTTCATGCTAATTTCTCTGCAGATGGAAATATGAGTATTGAAAGTTTGCTTTTAGGTTTAAACATAATTAAAAGGGGTTTACCTGTGCAAGTAAATGCAAGGAAGTAAAATAAAACTCTGTACTTCAGGAACTGATAAATTTACTTTCAATGTTATTATTAATGCACTGCATCTCCCTGTGGTGTATTGCAGTTTTTCAGATTACTGAATTCACTGTGGAGGAGCCTGAATTTGGATCAGTAACTGTACATCTGCCAATAATCCGCAATGCTGGGACACTGGGTAATGTTACTGTTCAGTGGGCTGCTACCATCAGTGGACACCCTGCTGACGATGACTTGCAAGTTGCCATGGGTAATATTACTTTTGCCCCTGGGGAAGCCATTCAGATGTTGCTGTTGGAAATCCTGGCTGATGATGTCCCAGAAGTAGAAGAAGTAAGTAGAGCAGTTATGTCTCTCTTGAACAGTATTGGAGTTTTAACTTGTGTAAGAAATGTGTGCAGATCAGAACAAGAAATGTTATGGCAGGAAGCTGCAACAAGTTCAGATTTTATTTTGCTTTTGGTTATTTTTAGAAATGGCAAAAAAATGTAGCTGTGTTATTTGTTTTTCTTTTTTTTCTTTTTGAGATTGTCCATGTAGAATTAACTCAGGCCTCCAACGGTGGTGCTATCGGGTTAGATGGCATGGCAAATATTGTTATACCTGCCAATGATAATCCTTACGGCACAGTTTTCTTTCACCAATCCTCATATCGAATTCAGGAGCCACTAGAAAGAAATTTACTTGCAAATATATCAGTCAGGAGAAGGTCTGTATGATATTGGCTGATTTTGAATCTCTTCTTTTTGTCGTTGTTTCAGTTTAGTTTGTCTTTAGTTGGGTGGTTTTTTATTAATGATTTTAAATGTCATGCCCTTGTATGGGTATTTGCATCAACTTCTTGATCTGCCAGCTCTCTTTTTTTCATATACATTGATTTTTAACTAGATGTCTGCTTGTTAGAAATGTACATAAAGTAAAAATGTAATAAATGTTTGTAGTTTAAACCCAGTATACACACTGTCCTTGAACTTTTATTTTGCCTGTTAAATTGTCAACCTATTTAAAGCTGCAAGTCAACCTGTTCCTGTGATGTGAGCTGGAAGACAATGTATCCAGTGTTGTGTGATGGAAATGAAAATGAAAAGCAGAACAGGTTTTGCATATGAAATGTGGTATCCTGAGGACACCTCGGAGGAATGATAACAATGCTAGACAGCAAAGGCTTTTTCTTCCTTGGCAGTCTTAGGAAGACTAAGTTAACGCCTAGAAAAAAATGTTTGCAAACATGCATGCTTAACAGACTACTACCCTATGAACAATCAAACTTGCTCTCCAAAAAACCCAGCTACTCAGTTATTCTGGTACTAGCTTCAAGGGAAGTCAGTTTAATTAGCTATTTGTAACTTTTCAGTAATTCAGAAGGTGTTAGTTAATTTTGTTAATTTTTATTCTTAACCTAGTAACATACAGAATATTAGACATGCTTCACCAGTTAACGTAACATTTTTATTTTAATGTCTTTTAGTGGAGGAAAGTTTGGTCAGCTGCAAATATTTTATAGCACTTCTGAGACTGACATTGTAGCTCTTGCTATTGAGCAAGGTGAGGATATACTGGCCTATTATGAGTCTCCTGTACAAGGAATTCCTGACCAGCCATCCAAGACCAGAGTGAATGTGTCAGCTACAAGTGACCCACTATATGCCTGTGCAACTCAGTGCCTAAAAGAACAAGCCTGTTCAGCCTTTACGTTTTCTAGTGCCTCTGAGATTCCTCTCTGCCTCTGGCTGACAACAGAGATCGGGCCATTAATTAACACGTCAGGATTATGGACCTACAAGAAAAACATCAGCAGTGCGTCCATTCTGTTTAGCGCACAAGCCATTGCTGGTAGTGATTATGAATCTGTCACAAGACAGTGGGCCATCATGCAGGAAGGGGAAGAGTTTGCAAATCTCACAGTTACCATACTCCCTGACAGCCTGCCAGAGCTGGATGAAAAATTCAGTATATCACTGTTGAAAGTTGAACTACTGAACATCTCAGCCAGCTTAAAAAATCAACCAACTATTGGACAGCCAAATACTTCCACAGTTACCATAATGATGAATGGAGATGCTTTTGGAGTCTTTAAGATCTACAGTGTAAGTCCCAATGCAACAGAGAAAGGTCTGTATATTGAAGTAGAAGAACGCCCTCAGGCCAATGTGCAGCTAATGATACACAGGACAGAAGGCAGCCTGGGACAGGTGGCAGTGGAATGGCGTGTTGTTGGTGGCACTGCTACTCCAAACTTGGATTTTGTGGGTGTTGGTGAGATTCTGGTATTTTCTGAAGGTAAGGCAAAGTTTACAACTTCTCTTGTATAAACATGTATAGTATAAATATTTGAGCATTTTTTAAGAAATATTGCTGTTTGCATTATAAAGACAACTTTTTTACTAAATAAATAAAGAATAATTTTGCTGAAATAGTTGTTGTGTCAAAGATAATGAAAATGAGAATCAGGCCTAAGTGGTCTTTTGTTAATCTTCAGTCGATACACTACTAATTTTTAATGATATATCTTTTTAGAATCTGAGATTGTATTCATTTCTAACATAATAGGATACTTAAAAAATTGCAAAGAAGAAAAGTCAATAGCAGGCATTATTTAGGCACTGTGCAACATAATGGATGTATTTTATATTTTCGAAGTCTGAGATGATTGAAGAGCTGTTTTGAAAACAATTTATGGGAGTGTAGTAAAGATTCTAGTCTTCATTTAGCTTGCTGAATCATCTGGACTCAAAGGAAGGGTTGCCAGGAGTGATTTGGAAACTGACATGTAATTATGTTAGTGTTTATAAGTTTACTAAATTTATTTTCAAAATACTTTGAAAGGCAATATTACAGAAAAATAGGTATGTGGTAAACTTATATAATTTTTAGTATAGACTTTGCACATACAGTTACCAATAGGATTGTGTTGCAAATTGTAATGTATTATAGAGATTGGTAATTGATTGTATTTTCTGCTTACATTATCATTCTTTGATATTCGAGAAGACAGGTAACCTGTACAATGACAGACCACATTAATGCATTTCCTGGTCCAGTAAATATATAGTCAGATTTCGTGTACATGTGTCTGTATGTGGTTTATCAGAAAATATATTCACTTGATAATTCTTTTAACAAGAATTATATTCCCTTTTTCTAATTAAAATTTGAAAGCTGGAGAATTTATAAAGCAACTAAGAATTCTAGGCAGCCAGAAATTATGCCGACACTATTAATTTCTACAGAGTATATTTAATAATTTGTTAATTATATTGCCTAATACAACTCCTCATTAGTAATTGAATAAATTTTCTTAACGACATTCTGTAACTTTTAGACAGATAAGTAAGTAAAGATTCTTCATGTCCTTTTTTATATTAGTTAAGTATTTACTACTAGAGTAGATGATGGCATAGTTTTAAAAGGTGATTTTCATGTGAACACATAAGTATGTATATGTTCTCCTACTTTTAGGTGAAACAAAAAAGATGGTCACACTGACCATTTTAGACGATGCAGAGCCAGAGGATAATGAAAGCATCATAATCAGCCTGGTGTCTACAGAAGGAGGAAGTAGGATTCTGCCCAGTTTCGACACTGTCACAGTGGTTATCCTGGCAAGTGACAATGTGGCAGGAATCATTAGCTTCCAGACAGCTGGAAGGTCGGTTATTGCTCGTGAAGGTGGGTTCTGTGTACTGACCACACTCAGTCTGTTTAACATGAGCTTCCATCTCTGTGCTTTCTGTTGATAGCCATTCAGTGGTTGTATCACTTTTCAGAGAATGCCGGCAAACACAGGTTAACTGCATACTTAGCACACATTTCTTTGAGTTTTTAACTCTTGAAAACATAGCAGTTAAACGAAATCTATGGAAAAGATGAACAGACCATTTCCAAAACCATATTTCACCATTTATTCTTTCCCTTCCTTTTTCTGAAGGTTAGGCCTTGCTTCTATTGGCATTGCATTTCTAAGCTCCTTCTAGAATTTTTCATTCATCTATACTGTATTCCAGAACTATATATAATCCCCATCATACAGACCAATTGCTAATCTTAAGCAAATATCATCTACCACTGAATTAAAGTTAATTTTAAATTATCTAGAAATTCCCACAGAAAAAAATATGAAAAAATCTTCCATCTTCCTAAAATTTATATTTTTTATGGCAGCTCATTTTAGGAGTGTGACAGTTTTGATGCCATCACTAAGTCACAACTTTTGAGACCCATAATAGTTTGATAACTAGTATCTACTAGGGTTTTAAGAGAGTGTGTTTCATGTTTTACGTAGGGTTTGTTACAGTTCTCTACAGGACAGTAACAATACAAATGGTGACTGCTCTTGTTAGCCTTTTCTGGAATCTCAGTGTATTGCAGTCTCAAATGTTTCTGATGTGTAAACTGAAGGGTAGAGAAAACTAACAGAAATTTCCTGTCCAGGAATGTGTGCACTGAATTTTTTGTGGGAAGAAAAACTCTACTCTACCTCAAAAGAACATGGTCTGTTTTTTTTTCTTGTAATGAAAGGACACCATAAGGTTTTGGGTTTTGTTTAGATACAGTCTGTGTTAATTCTATTGTGCCCAGTTTCCATTCTTTATTACTCCACATTAGCGATTCTGATCTGCCTGACATGCCAGCTGCAGTCTGGCAGTCTAAGAGCAGCTGTTAATGAGCCCAAGGAATTAGTACAAAGCATCTCTTTCCCCAAGGTTAAAAAGACTATACGTACTTTCCACTGGTTAAATATTAGTCATAGAGTGCTGAATGAAGCTGAAAACTTTTATCTGGAGATAAAATACTCTGCTGTATATAGTATGTATATAGTACTTTAATTGATTCCAATTCCTTCAGCTTGTGAAAAATAGTGCAGTGCATTATAGCAAGAAGAAAACTAGTTCACTTTGATTAAAAAAAAGGGAATGTAAGGGAGCTAAGGCCTCCATATAAATTCAGTGTTTTTACTTCATTTTCATTATCAGTTTTTTTCTTATGCAGACAAGCACTATCAGACATAAAACCAAATAGTGTTATATTTTCTATTTATTATATTATTGAATATTTTCTGTTAAGCAACAGCATTTTTTTCAAGCTGTTCATGTTACTTATCCCTGTGGGCAGGGAAGATTGAAAAACTGAAGATTGATGAGGAAAGAAGAATAAGTTTTAGAATTGTTTTCGCTTAAAAACCAACCCTGCAGATAGGAGATTTTCGAAAATACTCAGTGTGAGAAAATTTAGGTGTTTGTATTTGCTCTGGATTGTTGGCTGTCAACTGAAAAGAAATAGATTTTCTCACAGAAGATAACAGGATGTTGTTAAAGACTTAAAAGCCTTTCCCATAAACATGGACCTCTTTGTAAGGGGGGAAGGGAGCTAAGAGGGTTGGTGAACACACCCTGGTGAAGGATTTGTGCCTTTTGATGTATAACAAAGCACTCAGATCTGGGCAATAAGGAATAAATTCCTTATTTTGGAATAAGTTTAGCAGAGTAGCTGTCTCTGTTTTGAAAGTTATGTAATGGAATAAATCTTTCCTTCACACTTCATGATCATGGCTGTGGATCATGGCTGTCTTGGTGTTATCTGCATAAATTCAGTTCACACAATCGCCATATTGAGGGCAAGGGCACCATTTAAATACAGGCAGAACATGGTACAGTTGTATGTGATGACTGAATTAGATGAAAACACACTTCAATAGCTTGAAAAAAGGAAAAGGAGGAGAATGGATTAGGTCTCCTTCTCCTTGATAAAGGCAGAAATCTAAAGAAGTATTTAAAATGGTAAAATATTAAATAAACCCCATAAAACAGTGAAATCAACCTAATAATACTTTCACTCTTCAGAAATTGATTTGTATTTGTGTTAGTATTTCTTACTGGATAGGAATAACAAAGATTTTAGTAAGGTGAGCTGAGCTTTATGTGGGTCAGTAGCTGACTACTGGAGGATCTTTAATTGTGATGAATTGTACTTCAGGTTTCTTCTTGGTGCTTGGATTGCAATGTATCAGGGTTCTGTATCTTGAAGTATTTTAGAGTCTTCAGTGAAAATTTGTTATATTACATAATGTTGCTTTGAAATGACCTTTGTCTATATTTTGTGTTCTGTGGTGATACTAAAGTAATTATTTTTCTGTCAAATATTTATTTGTTGCAATGGATGTACAAAAATCTCAAATGGCATAAACAGATTCCAGGGTAGTATTAAATGATATGCTAAATTAGCCTTAAGGGAATTTGTAAATTGTCAGTCTGTCCTCAGATATCTTAGTGTAGAAGGAGAATTCTTGTGATGTCAATAAATTTTGAATTCCTTTGTTCTTTTAGAACTAGGGTGGGGCAACTTAAAACAAGGCTTAAATGAAGTTTGAAATTACAAGACTGATAACATACTAATTCTACATATTGGAAAATTGGTGTATACAGTTTTTTCATTACTTCTTTGCAAATTTATTTTTCAGTTTATTATATTAAGGTCTTTTGAAGTTCGTTTTTCATATCTAATTTGTAGCCCATATATTGGCATCTCTCAAATATTTCCTTAACAAACAGAGACCGTGTCCAGAAAATTATCAATTTTTTTCTGCCATTTTTTTTTCTGACAGTATTGCAGTACTGTCCTGCAATATAATATGCCAGAATAACCAGATAAGTATCCCAATTCGGTGTTCTTTGAGTAACAGAGTCAGTGAGAGTAGCTGTGCTGCTCCATTCTGTATGCCGTGGGCTAGGAACATAACCTAACACCACATCTGCTCTTTCTCTTTCACAGATATATCTCAGTGTTTCTTAGTAGGGTGGCTTTTGAGTGTGTACATAATGCAGACTAAAAGATGGAATTATTCCCAGTTTTGCAACAGCAAAGAAAAAAAATTCAAGTCGATTTATAGCAACACTAAGAGAGTGATTTTCAGTTGATTGAGGATGGACCTATCTTGGCATGATTATTTCCAAGCACCTCAATATTATAAATTTGTGTGTATTTCATGTCCTTGAAAACTAATTCCACACTTACATANTAGTTTTACATGCCCATATAAAAAAATATATCAAATATTTATTTTGTATAAATATATATAGATATTTCATCCCTTCTAATGATACAAATTTTCTTAATTTTCCCAAACTTTCTGAAGAGTTTACTCTTTAAGTGGCCATTTGGTTAAATATTGTAAAGTGGAAAAAAATACCATAATTACTTCTTATAGATGCATATTTTCATTTCATCTTTAGTATCTCTGTAATTATAATAAATTATTAAAAATGAATTTTAAATTATAAAACATTAATGTATTGCTTCTAAATGCTATCCTTTAAAAATTATGAATTTTTTTTTTGATGTTTTCTAACATCCAGAATTTGATAACATTTGCAAATTCGAATTCACATAAATGGAATTTGCAGGTAACTACAAGCACTTTTCCACATACACTATGTAAAGTCACAAGACAGTGCAGATATTCAGAACATGATTATTCCTTGCTAGTTTGCTGCTGTAGAAAACTGTGTTAAAGCTATGTATAGAGCATTTATTCTGTGTGTTCACAAACAGATACTGCTCTTCATTGTGTGCATGTTTTGATAGCAGTTGTGCATGTGTACCAGGTTCCTTTATATTTTGATATTTCTTTCAAATAAACTAAATTAATAAAAAAACATGGGGAAAGAGTCTAGATTTGTGGGGGCTTTGTTTCAATATTAAAAAACATAATTACTGGGAAGCTCACTATTAAAAATATTACGGTTTTACATAAAAGATACTTTAACTGGATATTTTTCCATTTTCATTTCAATAGTTGAATTGCAGAAGAAGAAACCCCAAAATACTTCATTTTGTCCTTTGTTCCTAGGAGAACAACTGCAATTCCATATTGTAAGAACTGCCCCAGGACTGGGAAATGTTACTGTTGAGTGGAAGATAGTTGGACATAATGTACAACAAAATTTTGAATACTATTCTGGAATTCTCTTTTTTCCTGAGGTAAGTCTGTAAGCAAATCTAATGGCTACAGGAGAATATTGTAATTTGAAGTAGCTGATGAAAGTATAGACTGCTTTTATAGCAGTCTCCTTTGTCTTGATATGTTTAAACTGCAGGGAGTTTATAGTTTTCAGTATTTTAACTTGACATTTCTTGTAAGTATTGCTCTAAGTGCACATGATAGAGTGGTATGACTTGTACTCTGTACGCTAATGACTAATCAGTTTATCAATAACATTTATAGGGGATATTGAATACAACATTATATGTCCACTTGCTGGATGACCATATTCCAGAAGAAAAAGAAGAATACCGGATCATCCTATACAACATCAAAACAGAAGGTAATGCAGAACTACAGACTGCTATATCTCCTATATCTAAAATTGCCGTTTAGTCGTATAATAGTTTTGTATGTATTAAACCATTTTGGAAGTGTAGGACTAAGAATATTGAAAATATTGTGAACTATGAAAAATTTGTTCACATTGTATTGAAACAGGTATGACACATCTATGTATTTATGCGTTCATATGATACAGATGTCATGAAATAAATGGATAATTTTTATCTTTTTAAACAATCTTGTCTATCAAGCTATTTTTCTGACAGGAGGTCAGAATATTTTACTCTTTCATTGAAATTATAATGAGAAAAGAAGCATGAAACCTCATCCCTTCTGAAATATCCTTTGTTAAACTGGAATTATTGTCTAAACACCAAACTAACTTGACATGGGTTGTGTTGCTGATAGGTGCCTTGCCAACTTGCCTTAATAACTTGTTTACTTTTGTAATACTTCAGGATAAGTATAAATTAATACAGTTGTTCATCAAGGCAACACTTGTAGTAATTTCTTAATGGAATTATTAAAAAGTTGAATATAATTTTAACTTTTATAATGAATTCCTAGAAAAACTTTCTCTTTCCTTTTACAATATAAGTAGTTTAGGAAGGTTCATATCTGGCACTGTCTCTTCAGGTTTTCTCATTTCTTAATACAGTCTTGAACTCTGTACTTTTTATGTGTACAATTTTTGTTGCAATGTTGTGATTGAATTGTGTTACAGAATGCAGTTACATATACATTCCACACCATCTGTAAAATTCAGTGATCATATAATGTCTTTGGTTTAATTTCATTTGCAGTGTTACTGGCTGTCATTTGTACATAAAAACAACAGTACTGTAAGGCAAAACTTTACCCAACACTCTTAACTGTAGTCCATTGATTCTTTTGCAGGTGTTTCTCCTTCTGGTGCTGCTGTTTTGGATAGTCAAGGATATGAAGCTGTTTTGACAGTAGAAGCTAGTGATGAACCTCATGGAGTACTGAATTTTGCTTCTCCATCCAGGGTAGTTTTACTTCCAGAGGAAAACAAAACAGTTCAGCTTTTTATTAACAGAGAATTTGGATCTCTAGGTTTGTATAACATCTCCAAGAGAATGACGTAGGTAGTTGGCTGTTAGGGTTGTACTTTTATGTCCAGCAAATTTGTCTTGAATTGTTAGTCTGTCCAGAGGAAATAGAAAACATGAGAAAAGGAACTTGTATGGAATGATAATTCCCACAGCATCCCCTCTATAAACTTCTAGAATCTGACGGTTCAGAAATATCCCATGGAAAAAGTTGCCTTGATACCTCTGAATTCAGTTTATGCCTCTCCTAAGAATTCTGTATTTATTTTAATTCCATTTTCCTTTTGAAGTCAAATTAAGTGGTACAAACTTCAATAATGTACTGTGTGCCAAAATATTTTTGTGTTTTGACTTCCACTGAGAGATAACATACATAATAATTTTCTGTTTACATGTTTAGACTATATTTAGACCTCTGTGATAATCTCTCTTTTTTATCTGTTTTGAGATGAAGTGATCAGTTGAAACAAACATTCAAGATCTAGACACACTACAATTGTAGAGGAATTTAAATGTAATTTCTTTGTTTTTTAAATGTCAATCGGTATCTAAACTACGTTTCAAACACTACTTAGGAAACTATTAATTTATTCTAAGTATCCATTGTAAATGTAAAATCTCTCTATTGACCTCCATCTTTATTTATGAAAACTAAGATCCTTTTATATCTAAGGTTTTATTTCATACAGATTAACTTTGAATTTCATTTGTCATTTTATCTCCAGGATCACTCTGTTTAAATTTGCAATTTCGCTTACTCTGACAGATTAGTGAGATGTGGCTTCATAGAAAAAAAAAAAAAAAAGACAAAAAGAAAAAAAAAAGTCTAGCTTTTACTTTAGTAAAATTTATCAGTGTGTCCCCTAATTTTTATTCTCTGTCAACATCTGTGTCAGTCTTTCTGGGAGGGAAATTAAATTTGGAACTCTCCTTAGAGCCTTTCTTAGACATCAGTAGTTCCTGAAACACTACTTCCCTTGACACCAAACCTAGTATTAATAATACATTAGATGTCCCAGGTATGTAATGTAATATTTGCAGTTCACAGCACCTCAAATATATGAATACATTGGGTCCTGATGCTCTCTGAGTCCTATGACCTTGGACAAATCATTAAAGGCTGGACTGAAAGAAGTCCCATTGGTTTCAGATTAGTGTTTTAATCCTCTGGTTTGTAGTTAGGCTTTTCATTTTTTCAATGAGCATTTGATCTCTTTTCTTTGTCTATTCTAGTGAACATTACATAAGAATTGAAAAAAGTGGGTTTTTTTGGTCACATTTTAAACAGGTGCTATCAATGTTACATATGCCACAGTTCCAGGATTGGTCTCCTTAAGTAATCAGACAGAGGAGACCTTGGCTGAACCAGGAGCTGACTATGTCGCTGTTTCTGACTCAGTGATTTTGGAAGAAGGAGAAACATCAGCTGCCATAAATGTTACTATTCTAGAGGTAAATTCTTTATCCTTTCACTCTATACTTATTAGTATGACAACTGAGAAGGAATATTGTGGAACCTGAATCTTGTAAGCTGTATTACTCAAAGCTATCAATTTTATTGTAATTTAGAAAGACTGCTTTGGTCTTTAATGGTGAAATCACAGAAGGACAAATAATAACAGAAGACAGTGCTACTTACAGTTAAACAAAACTTAACTCTCTCAGTAAGACTTTATTTTCTGATACTCAGACCACTGTAGTTCATTGCTTGCTACAGGTCCTTACTTTATCAGTTGCTGTTTGTGGCTTTAAAATTGAGCAGAAATTTATTCACATCTAGTTCAGTGTCACCACAGTCTTTTCCATTACATATAATGTCTTGCTTCATAATTAAGGTCTTATGTAAAAATGTTTCAGGAAAATGGGAACATAAATCAATTCTAGTGTTGCTATAAGGTTAGAAGACTTCTAGTGTGTTGCTTTTTGGCAAATTCTGTGTTTTTTTCTTAAAGAAAATGAAAAGAGGATATACTGAATTTGTGTTTTGCAGGATGATGTACCAGAAGTGCAAGAATTCTTCATGGTTAATTTAACTTCAGTGGAACTTATGATGAACCATTCAACTTCCTCCCCACCTAGGCTGGGTAAAACAGCTTACAAACAATTATGTTCAATTTTATTTTTATATCAATTGAATGCACATTATATTACTCTGGCATATCATTATTCTTTTTGCCACTTCCAAAATAAGCCAAAATGAGACAGGTATTCTTCAAGAAACATTGTAGAGCATCAAACATAGTCATTAGTACACTGGCTTGTCAGTTTTTAAAGCCCTGTAAAAATTACAAGACAATTTTCATAGAGGAGTTATTTAGTAATTAGCAGCTGGAGAATCTCAAAAGTTGCATCAGCAATGTATTAATGTGATTTTAATTTCCAAGTAAATGACGGAAACAAGTATGTACAAAGATTCCTTCAAGTAGTTCCTTTGCTCACTCTTTCAAAAGTATCTTTTTATTACTCTTTATCAGATTTACTTGTGGGAGTCATGATCTACTGTATTCCTACTCTTCCACAGAACTTTATTTACTGTTTGTTTATTTAGGTCCTCATTCTGCAGCTGAACTCAGTATAGCAGCATAGCTGCCATTGGCTTTACAGACCGTTGGGTTATCCTGTGGCATCAGTGACTAATTATGCAGATTATTTCTAACATTTTCTATGACTCTTTTTTCCCTTTCTTTGCATGCTGAAGTGACAGAGTTAATTCGTTACAGATTGAAAGGTAACTTGCAAGACTGATTGCTGATGTGTAGACACTGAGCTGTGATTAGCTGAGTCTAAAATTTTAAACATAAAAAGAGCAACATTAAAGTCTGAAGAATTTCCTGATTTCAATTGTTCTGAGTGCAGTATAATCTTACCTTCTGCCATAAGTGGTTAGCAGTCTGACTCATGACCATTTGACTGTGATGTACCTAGGATGATCAGATAATAGTTTTAATCCATGAGGCAAAAATTTGTCCTCATTATAAAATATCACAATCAATTCTGTTATCAATCTATTTTCTAATCTTGTTTTCCCTTTTTGTGTATATTCTTTGTTATGATTGAAAATTCAAATCCTTGTTGGTGCAGTGCATTTGTTTAGGATTTAGGAATCCCGTACCCCAAAGAAAATCTTTAATATAATTCTAGGTGTCTAATATCAAAAGTGATGGATGTTCTGCACATGATACTGCAGTTAATCATACTCATCTAGAATATATTGTAAATGCTGTCCCTGTCTTGCAATATGGATGTCTGTGACATACAGTTAAATACATGGAACTTAAGTGACCTTTATTTCGGATCTGAAACTTCAAGTCTATGGAGTAGGAACAGAAAACATAAGGACAGTTCTGTTTTCTTCATGCTGCTCTTGCACCATCCCATCATCTAGAAGAGGTCCTTCCACCAAGGCCCAACTCTAATACAAAACTGCAAGGAATTAAAAAAAGCGAAAATGTTTGATACTTGAGAATGATGAAAGAAAAATGAGTTAACTTAATGGATAGAAGAAAGACTCAAGATGGGGTAAAATGGCAGGAGGGCATCAGGGAGGGGAAAGATGCCAGATATGAAATAAGAGGCCTGATGTCGAAAGGGAAGTATTATAGATCTTGAGTGAGTTGATCAGACTATGACATGATGAGGGAAAACACCAGTTAGGAAACTGAAGGGTCTGTATATGGTTTATATGCACTGTAATCCCTATGGATTTCTAAACCTTTCTGCTGTCTGTGTAGAGGTGTTGGAGCTGCTGCTCATGTTCATCGCTCTCTCATAGTATCAGGCTTGGATTCATGATAGTGATCTTTTACTTTATTCAGTTTTATCTGATTTAATAGAAATCTCTCTGATGGATTTCAAAATAGTATATTTACTACAGATTTAGTGGAACCAATTTGTGTTGTATAAATTGTCAGTCTTAATTTCTTTTTAATCTTTATTAAAAGTAAATTCACATAAATCGAGCTAGTCATGTGATGCTGTTTAAACAAAATAAGGCATTACTTTCTCAGAAGAATCAAGTTCTGACTGTCAAGTTCTGGTCCCAGAAATTAGTGGAAATTTCTGGCATTAACCTATTATTCAATATTTTCATAGGGCAATACATGCAATGATCTTACAGAGTTGTTGTGAATATATATATGTGGTTTTATGTAGTAATAGAATGTTATAGTACATAGACTAATTAAAAGGAAATGAATAATTCTTTTTTTATAGCAGTATCTGTGGTGTGTGTCATTAAGATTTATTATCAGGCCCTGAAACGTGAATACAAGATGATATAGTGGATCATTTTTTATTCTTTTTTACTCCTTTTCCCTCCCATATTCAGAATGGCACAGTCTGCAAAACATTAAATATCATCATAATAAAAAACACACAATGAAATAAGACTTTATGAAAAATCTTGCTTTTGTCATTTTCTACTTTCTCTGTGCCATGGGTTTTCTTCAATTTTTTTTTTTTTTTTAGTTTCATTTTAATGCATTCAGTGTAATGGTGGTAATTCAAGGCACTGTGTTGCCTTGAATTCTGGTTCTAATAGTAAGCTAGTAAGGACAAATTTTCTTCAAGCCTTTCCAAGTATCCTGTCCACTTCATTTTCTCCTCCACATTTTGGAAATGGAAAATTATGTGTTTCTTCTACAAAATCAGTAAAGATATAAAGAAATGCTTCTGTAATTCTTGAAAATAATGAAATGAACTGTAATGTTCTTACATACTTGTCTTTCTGTTTTCAGATGTGGAAGGTTTAGCTTCTCAAATTATTATTGATGCTAATGATGGAGTAAGCGGAGTAGTTGAATGGGAAAGTACCAAGTAAGTCTTCTCACCTTGAAGAACTCCCCATGGGAGTTAATGATTAGTGTTGCCCAATTATTTTCATTTTCAGTTAACAGTAAAACTCCTATTAACAATAGGATCAGATTTTGAGATGACAACAAATCATTCAGTTCAGTGGAACTGGAAAGATAGTTCCACACTAGAAACCAAGATTTACAGTATGTTTACTCAGAAATCTCACACAACCATGTACTTATTTTCACTACTGTCCTTTGGTACTGTGAACTTCCATCACTCCCTCAAGGCTCCATCCAGTGCCCCAGCCTCTGCGTCCACATGAGCATGCACATTGGCATCTCCCAGATCTTTCTTTCTGATTTCCAGGAGCTAAGAAGAAGGCATCCATACTCGTAGAAAGGCTTCATCTGACACTAATAAGTAGGGGAAAAGGATCCTATAGTTCAATTCCATTTTGATAAGAAACAAAAAAGGTATACTGGTTGCATTAGACAAGTGGTAATGATGCCTTACTCTAATAGTGCCTTTCCCTTAAAAGGTAGAGGGGATGATTTTAAGTGAAAATATAACAATTATATACCATCTTATTAAAAGAACATGCTCAGTGAGCACTGAGAATTTGTCTTGGTTTTTGTTTTAGTTTTGAAGTTAATGAATCTCATGGGAATTTGACCATAATGGCATACCGAAACAAAGGATCTTATGGCAATGTGTCTGTGTTTTTTTATGCCCAAAATTTGGAGGCACAGCTGGGTTTGGATTTTAATGTGATCTCAAGGGTAAGAAGCAAGTTTTAAATCTAGTAGTTTTCATTTCTTCAGCTTCCTCAAAAGAACATCTTATTTATTCTGCAGAATGGTCACTAGTACAGCTAGATTCCTCAACTTGTTTCAGTTGCTCTGATCATCTGAATAGAACGAGATAGATTTAGTAATCTTATATGAGTCTTTTCTTCTTTTTAGTATTGAAGCATTTTTAAATATAAGACACATTGTAAACTTTTGAACATCTATTTCAA
Source organism: Phainopepla nitens (assembly GCA_013400175.1). Taxonomy (NCBI): domain Eukaryota; kingdom Metazoa; phylum Chordata; class Aves; order Passeriformes; family Bombycillidae; genus Phainopepla; species Phainopepla nitens. The sequence continues at coordinate 38,858 of VXBQ01008841.1, read as the reverse complement.
ATACAATTTTGCTTAGACAAGAGAATATAAGATTTCATGTAAGTTTTAATATTTTTTGCAACAGAACTTTCAAAGTGAATTGCTCTTGCTTGTCCTCACTCTGAATGTGCTAAACTATTTCACTGTTTTGCTTCTTTTCCAATCAATTTATAAAGGACATAGAAATTAGTCCTCTTTATGCCTCTTCTTTCCTCCCTATTTAAGGCAGTTCTGCTTTACCTTAGTTTAAAATTTCTTTGTGCATTATCAGCGATTTAATATTCAATGCTTTCTGTGTTTCAATGCTAGACTCTTTTTTTTGCTGATGGAGAAAGGAATAAATCTGTTGTTGTTGTGATTTGTGATGATGATATTCCTGAAGGTGTTGAGAAGTTCCAGTTAATTCTAACGAATCCCTCATTTGGCCTGGAATTAGGGGAGAACACAACAGGTAAAACTTAATTTTAGTGTTCTCATTCTTCAGAATTGTATCTCAGTCACTTTAATTTCATTCTTCTGAATAATCATGTTTTAGAAAACACCAAAGTGCTCCTATGTTGGAAAGTTCTTAAACATCCCCGTGAAAAATGTAAAACTAACAAAATAATATGTAAAATAAGGAATCAGAAAACGCAAAAGCTGGATGTTTTAATAAGAGAGTCCAGATTCATTCTTTCTAGAAATATTCCATGATAAAGCAAAATACCTACATATTCTGTTAAGTAACATCAGGGACATAAGAGCAATATACCTATATTAAAGAAAGAATGGGTTTATGTGTATATTTATTTATTTGTGTATGTGTACAATTATATTTTACTATGTTAATTAAAGCATATTTCTGTTATTTGTTTCTTAAAAGTCACAATTACTATATTTGCCAATGATGATGGACATGGAATTTTGTCATTCAATAACAGCGATCACTTCTTCCTAAGAGAGCAAACAGCTCTCCATCTGATGGAAAGTGTAGCAGTATTAAATATTATTAGAGAACCTCCTCAGGGAATATTTGGAACAGTATCTGTTCAATATCTTGTAAGTGAAATTAATTCTTCAGAGCCATCAGTGGATTTGACCCCTTCTCAAGGATACATTGTTCTGGAAGAGGGAGTCAGATTGAAGGTAATATGATAGTTATAACACAAAATAATTTTAAAAATTATTTGGAAGACTTCAGCAATGTTTGCATTTTTTAATGTATTAATTTTTTTCTTATGTTTTCCTTAATTCTCAGAATTAACTGAGTTGTGGGAGTGCAGATAAATTGAATATGCTTTTCTGTATGTATTTCTCTCTTTATAATAGTTTACATAAGCTGAAAAAATATAATAGGTATATAATAAGATGTGTGTATAGGACCATTTAATTAATGTGTGTTTAGTATGTAGCTAAAGGACAAATCTGACATGAAGTCATAATTTACTACTGTAAATAATCATGGTGGAGTTAAAAATATCATTCCTTTATGGGGCCTGAACTGAAGAAAGTATGCTGCAGCAAAAGCAAGAGGTGAACAGCTTTCAAAGTTCTAGAAATTAAAAATTACTTATTTTTCTGGCAGCCTTAATCCCACTGCTTCTGTACTGTCCCCACAAATATGTCAGCTAGAAAATGAGCTGTCTTAAGTGTGTCAACAGTAGGTTTGTATTTATGGTTAGGGGAGTAGAATCTGAAACAAACCTTTCTGGAAACACCACTTTTCAGTTTCTGAACCTAAAATGCATTTGGCACCTCAGTGATGGCCGGTTTAGCAGATCTGTGAGAAGTAGGGAGTAAAAGATTTCTCAGTACAGTCTTTAAATATAGTTTATTGCAGAAGTAAATAGAGATCTAAAATGTTGTAAGCTCTATTTTACTTCCAGATCTGCCATTACTAAATAATTTTTCTAAGGCAAAGCAACTTTTACCTCTTTGAGTAATGGGGAGAATGACAGTAAGAATAGCTGCTTCTTTCTAGACAGTTTTCTGCTAATTTGAGACCACCTTGAGACAATCCTATTCTCATCCACCATGGTGCAGTAGAGGGAATAAAGCATCAGGAAGAGAATATTTCAAATATTCTTCTATCACCTTTTTTTCCTTCTTTGTTCCCAGCACCAGATGTGTAACTACCCTGTTGCCCATGAGATAGTTCAATTGACAACTAAAGTAAAGTAAACCCAACTTGACTGAGCTGCATTAGGGGATCAGGTAGCTGTATGGGGACTATGAATTACCAAGGGGTGTGTGGAATAAGTACAAAACAGAAGTAAGAAAAACGGAAAAAAACCTGTTACATTTCAGAGAATCTAGTGATGAGAGGAAAGAGGGGAAAGGAAAAATAAAAAGAAAGTGGATATGCTCATGTTAGTGTTGCACTAATGGAGGTCAGCAGAGGGATTACTTTAGAGCCCCAGCCTAAACTGTCCATACCTTATTCCTGCCTTCTCCAGTTTCAAAGCTGCTGTTGTGCTGCCTTGATGTCCAGAGCTGTACAGAGAAGGAACAGAAACAGCAGCATAGCCTGAATAGCATTGTCATTGTTAGCTGTCAAGTTTCAGCAGCTTTCTACGCTTGTTTCTTGTCAGACACTGCATATTTCTGCAATCCTGGATGAAGAACCAGAACTGGATGAGCACTTTATTGTCACCCTGTTCAATCCAACTGGAGGAGCCAGACTAGGCACCAGAGTGCAAACTATGATTACGATATTACAGAACCAGGCTCCACTGGGGCTTTTCAGCATCTACCCTGTTACAAATAGGTACCGAACCCTGATTCAATTAAAAGAAAGTTTTTCATATTCCACAGAGGTGGTCTTCCTTTAAAAAATTTAGTAATCCAGTTGTAAAATTTATGATTTTAAAAAGTACACTATCTGTCGGATATTATTCCTGCTATACAGAAGAACAGAAAAACACTTAAAATGGACTATTCACCATTAGAAATGTTGATTTCTCTATGCATTTTTCCTTGAAACAGTACTTCATTAGTCGCCAAACATTTCACTAATAGTAATTGATATTAAGAATTCAAAACCATAGACCAGTGCCCTGAGAATCAGAAATTTTCTAATTTACCTCTTTATTTATTTAAGCTTGTGTAAGATACACCCTTACTCAGGGCTGTTTTTCAGAACCTAATGAGCCATCTTAATTGGACAAGCTCAAGAAGTGGCCCCTGGGAACCTCAGGAGATTTAACAGGACCAAGTGCCAAGTGCAGCAGCTGGGTCAGGGCACCCCCAGTACATCCCCATGCTGGGGATGAACAGATGGAGAGCTGCCCTGCCCCGAGGGACGTGGGGGTGCTGGTGAGGGGCTGGACAGGAGCCAGCCATGGGCACTGCCAGCCCAGAGAGCTAAGTGTGTCCTGGGCTGCATTCAAAGCCCTGTTGGCAGCAGGGCAGGGAGGAGAGATCAGACTCTCTGCTCCACTCTGGTGAGACCCCACCTGCAGAGCTGCCTCCAGCCCTGGGGTCCCAGCACAGGAAGCTATTGGAGCAAGACCAGAGGAAGCCACTCAGTTGATCAGAGGGATGGAGCGCTTCTGCTATGAGGAAGGGCTGAGAGAGTTGAGATTGTTCAGCCTGGAGAAGAGGCGGCTTTGACCTGACCCAACTGCAGCCTTCCAGTACCTAAAGGAAGCCTAAAGCTTCTCTCGTGGAAGTTGGAGAGACTTTTGGCAAGGGCATGTAGTGACAAGACAAGAGGGAATGGCTTAAAACTGAAAGAAAGTAGGTTGAGATTAGTTACTAGGAAGAAATTGTGAGAGTAGTGAGACACTGGCACAGGTTGCCCAGAGAAGCTGTGGATGCCACAACCCTGGAGGTGTTCAAGGCCAGGTTCAATGGAGCTTTGAGCAGCCTGGTCTCGTGGAGGATGTCCCTGCTTATGGCAGGTTAGAACAAGATGATCTTTAAGGTTCTTTGCAACCCAAATCATTCCATCACCACATCAGTCTATGATATGGAATGATGTTTCCAGAAATCATTTAGCTTTATCCATACAGTTGGTATGTTAAATTTCAGGCTGGTTTAAGATTTTGTTGAATTTCCCATAATTTTGTTGAATTTCCCATGATTTTGTCAAGGTCTTGTGTGAAGAAACACTGGGCAACCTCAATTAGTATTAGTCCATCACAGAGCAAACCCAGTATTTTCTTTTTGTTGCATATTCTGTTCTGAAAGTATACAGTAAGAATCTTATTCCTACTAGATTATAAATACTATCCTTATTAATAGTATATTATATATATTATAGTATGTATCTTATACTTTTTATAGTATAAGAATCTTATTCTTATACTATAAAAATAATACTTCTTAAAATTTATTTTCACAATTCTCAAATTTAGGACAGATATCTTCACAGTTGAAGAGGCGAACACTACAGTTTATCTGAAAGTTTCACGGAGTAATGGACTCAACGTGTCTGTGAGTGTTGAGTGGGAGACATTGTCGGATACTGCGTTTGGCATCAGTACGTTCACTTTATCGAGAGCATCCCTTGGTGTTTTCAGAGTGGAGATAGCTACAGACTAACCAAACATACAGGAGATAAAACTTGGGAATGAAAATTGTCTTATAATGTTCCTGTGATATCAAAATTCATTAGATAAAAGATCTTGGCTGCTTAAGAGTCACTTTGTCATCAGCCACTGCTGCCAGAGTTTCAACAATCTGTATTGCTCTTCCTGTTGCTTATATATTTTCACGAGACCTTTGATTTATAAAATCTGTTCTTTACTACATGTAATTCTGGATTTTTCTAACATAATATAAAAGACACTATTTTCTTAAGGGTTGAATGACTAGGCAGTTTAAGAATCTTATGCAATAACTACTTCTTGTGGTGACATAAAGAATGAGGATAAACACATTTTTTAGTTTCTTTGTCACTTTTTTATTTCTTTCTATCTAGTTAATTTTCGCACTATCTAAATTCCTCTGACTCAGTCTGAATCACACTTAAATTGCCTGTGCATCTCCCATATGTAATATTAATATATGTGAAATGAATTTATTGTTTAACTCCCAGTACAACCTCAGTGCTATACATTTCATTGCATTTACATGCACTTACACCAACTATTTAGAGACAACTCAGAATATGATTTAGGCCTTTAGAGCATGGTGCTAAGAATGTCAAGATTGTGGGTTTGACCATTGTATGAGCCATTCACTTAAGATCTGGACTTGATAATCCTTGTGGGTCTTTTTCAACTCAAAATATTCTGTGACTTCTGGTACTAGATTTTTTTTTTTTTTTAATAAATAATGAAAACAGTGTTGTAAAAGACCTTAAAGATAATTGCTTTTTTTCTTACACTGTATTGCAGGGGGTAGTATCAGTGTTCTATCTGTCTTGCAAAGCTTTGTGGAAGAGTCAGCAGCTAGCTGGTGTTTCTTTCCATCTGAAGAAATCCTGTATGGTGTGCTGTTGCGTTCACCTCCAGCTGTGTTTTCTACTCTCTACCAGTGGAAAGGAGTTTTTGTTGCCATCGAGGTAACTGCTTGCTTACAGACACCATCCATGCTGCTTAATAAAACCTTGACGTTTCAGTTCTACTTTTTTATTCCTCTCTCAGAATTTCAGTATGTGGAATCCTAAAGGCTGTGTGTCTTTCCAAATCCATGCCTCTCCCTACCTTGTAATTACTCACGGAGGAAGCACTCGGGGAGCTTCCAATAGCAGTGTGTATGCATTCATGCCTGGACGCAAACTATTAAAGGTAAATCTGTGTTACTTACAAAATCATTAAATAATGGCCTTAGAAAAGACTTTGTGAGGCCCTTCTGTCCAGCCATGTTTTGGGAAAAGGCACTCTCTTCTCAGCTAGTTTGACCACACAACAGTGCATGAGTCAGTGATGTGAGTTATTGTCTGGTTTAGGCCAGGACAGGGTTAGTTTTGCAGTAACCAGGAGGGGGCATGGCTGGAACCCAAAGGTTATTCTGTGTCATCTCATGTCATTTTCTGGGTAAGAGGGGAAAGAGGCCCTGCCGGGGGTTGGGGTAGTGTGGGCTTGGTTCATGTACTGACAGGTTGTGCCTAGTGAGCATTTTCACATGTGAATCTTTGCCTTTCTTGTACCCACTGCTATTATTATCATTGTTTTTTTTACTGCTCATTTTCTCATCACATTGCTGTTTGCAGTAATGTGTCCTTGTCTCAATCTGTGATCTTCACCTTTTGTGCTTCCAGTTCTCCTCTCCATCCCACTGCAGGGGGGAAAGGAAGAGGCAGCATGGTTTGGAGTGTTTCAATGGGAACATTAAATTGAGAAATACAATTCCTAAACCATGACAGTTATTACAGCTTGTTGTCTAATATTTTTTATAGTCTTATTTTGAGGGTGAGATAAAATGATCTTGGAAGTGAAGAGAGAAATTGTGGAGCAATTAAGTCATAGAGCATTTTCTGAAAAATGTATGATAAGTAATATTAATTTTGTAAAATGACTGCACTTACATTTTTAAAATTATAGAACATCCTTGACAATTTTTGTACATTATCTTATGTATGTTTTGTATGTAATTTTACAGTTTTTTAAAAATATGTATGTATATGTATAAGCTTGAACTGTCTTCCAAATAACATTTTTGCCATCTTTTACTTGTAGCTACAGACACTCTCTATTTTGGATACCACACTTGTCAAACATTTTGCTGTGGATGAAGAAGACTATTTGGTTTTTGTGAGTGGTACCACCAGTTTCAGTTCCATTCAGGTTAGAATACACTTGTCTTCCATGGCTTTGATGTATGTAGTTTGGTTAGTTTTCAGTTTTGAAATATAGAGGAAATATGGAAAAAAAAAAAAGGAAGTACACATGCCTGAAAAATTACTTATGTTGCTATTACAGATTTATAAGACATAAAGTTCTAGGCTTGTTTAAATGTAGCAGCATTCCTTACATTAACTTGTAATTTAGACTTGGTTTGATTATATTCCTGTTGTCAATTCTGCTTTGAAATCTATTATGTTAAAGACCTATAGGGATAGAAATAGCTTCTGACCATAAACTTGTTCATCTGAAGAACAGGCACAGATGCTTGCAGTAAGGTAGTTACTTATAGTTGCTTATCAGTGTGCTTCCACCATAATGTAGGATCCACCATAGAAGCAGGAATTCAGTTAATTATAAATCTTTGCAATTTTTCATAAAATAGACTTGATTTATTTTTTCTTAGTGCTTGTTATAAACAAAAAATAAAATATATTTTCTATTTTTACAGGTTTTCCAGTGGAATAAAGATATATTTGTGCTGCATCATCAGCTTCCACTTTACGGAGCTCTGAACATTGCCTTGTTTCCCCGAGGAGGCATTATGTACTTAATAGTTTCTTTGTCAAATACCAGCCAGAATGTCCTCTTGTATCAATGGCTGAATAATGAGTTTAGGAATCTTCATCAGTTACCATCAAAAGAAATAAAACATATGGATACCTGGACTTCTGGATCTGACATATATTTAATTGTTGCAAAAGGTATTTAGCAGAAAACAAACACTGAGTTTGCTAAGTATGTGCTGGCTTGTTTGATAGCAAAGGCCTTTGGAATAAAAAAGGCATTTGGAT
>VXBQ01008841.1:339-15123 GCA_013400175.1 Phainopepla nitens | reverse complement strand
AATTTCTGTGTTGGACATATGGAGATGATTTCTTTATTTCTTTAAACAGGTCTGGTTGGATGCATGATTGAATTACTAAGTACAGTTTTAACATTTTTTCTTTTCTCTCAGATATCTCAGAATGTATTTTTCTTTTTCTGTGCAGTGAATTTGCAGAGCAGTTTGAAATCCAGCTGACAGGAGCCACTGGTGGAGCAGTCCTGGGGCTCCACCTGGTAAGCCAGGTGACAATTGCGGAAAGTGACTCTCCCCAGGGCATGGTCCGATTTCTCAACCAAAGCCAAATCATTCTTCCCAACCCTGATGCAACCACAACAGTGTCCCTGGTGGTGGAAAGGACTGGGCAGTTGGTGGAGGCACAGGTGGGTCTTGCCTGTCAAAGACTGAAAGTTTTCCAGTGACTATGTCAAAGAGCTCCTGCATTTTGCTTTGAGAGCTTTCTTAGTGACTGATTTCTAGTAGGATAATTACAGCTTTTTATTAAACATGAACTGCATATAGCTGCAGTATAACAGAAAATGTTGTTAGCCTTTAAAAATCCTCTTTCTCCTCCTGCTTGCCTTCTTTTATTATGGTATTGTGTACATTGTTTTGAAGTAGCTCCTTATCCCACCAAAATTATAGTTAACTTCATGTATTACTACTAGTTTAATTTAATTCAGGAAATTCCTTACTATGAGTTTTCTAGAGTGTTTTGTTTATGCTATACAGGCCCCTTATAAAGTGAAGGTGTAAGTAAATATAAAACAGGGTGGGCCTTTTACAGTCTTGTCAAATAATTGGAAAATTTGCATTAAAAGCCATGAACTCCTCTTCTCCACATATAAAAATTGCCTCAAGTCTTTTGACTTTTTCTATTAGTCATTAGAGAAAAGTGGAAAACACTTAAGTTACCAAAATAGTGATTTTAAAGTCCTGAATATGACCTCCTTAAAAGCAATCTAATTTATGGGAATTGCTGGAAATGCTATAGCTTTTAATCAGCCTAAAGAAATATGTTCATGATTCATAATTTTCTTCATAATCTGAAGGATTAAAAACTTTTATGATAGAAAATATTGGTCATTTTTTGACTTGACATCACACTTCAAAAGGGAAATGGTTTTGATCATGAGTACTCATGTGGGAAGTTTCACAAAAAAAGTCATGAAAGAGAAGAGAAATAGACAATAAACACTGGCCTGTGTGATTCTTACTATATGCTAAAAAAATCTTAGTTTCTTTTCTATTCCTAACATCTAGAATTTAATAAACTGGCATTGTGATTAGCACTTTAAAATTCCCATTTGTAAATTGTCATGTTTACTTTTTCAAAGGCTTCTGTATTTTGCCCCATAGAATTAGTTATTACTATTTTGTATTCTATATTAACAGCAAAGATTTAAACATAAGATACCAAATGTATGTTTGGTATTCTGTCACTTCTCCCCTTGGGATGCTATTATAATATATCACCCCTCTAAATCTGAAATTGGTCTCTTCCACAGATTAACTGGTACATTTTGGGACCCAATTCAGAAGAGATTTTGTCTCCTCTGAATAGTGACATTGGTGATCCTGTGAATGGATCATTCTATTTTGAAGAAGGAGAAGGAGGTCTAAGAACAATTAATTTACAAATCTATCCTCATGAAGAAGTTGAAGTTCAGGAAACGTTCATTATTCGACTGAGCCTTATGAAAGGTGAAACAGAAATAGATTCAAAGGCAAACAGCATTACGTTAATAGTAAGTTATTATTTGCTTCTCTTTCTTCAGAGATTTCTGTTGATATTGGTATTTATCCTGAAAAGCTTTTAAATATTAATCACAATGATTACTGAGGCATTTGGCTTTTTTGACCTTTTTACTCTTTTAATATATTATGTCCAATTCTGAAAGAGAAAGGACAGAGAATCTACAAGTAAAAATTCGTACAAAAAGCACTGAGATGGCTCTCTTATCTGCAGTTTTCTATAGTTCTCTTTGGAGAGAGCATGGATTGAGCCCACATTTCTATATGTCAATATGTTTGTCATCTGTTGTGGTTTAAACCCAGCTGGAAATTAACTCAACTGCTTCCCTTCCCCTACCCCCTCTTGTGAGAGGGAAACATAAAGCAGAGTTTCTGAGTCAAGATAAGAAAAATTTACTTGAAAATACCAATGAGATGAGAAACAAACAGTAACAGCAACAATATTAATGGCAAAGGTATACAATAGAGAGGGTGATTTCCACACAAAAAGGTTCTCACCACCAAAGCTCCAACAAGACAAAGACAAAATTTCTTTTTCCCCTGAGCAAAGGAAAACAATGATGGACAAATCATCCACACACACAAACTCCTCCCTGAATCCTGAGACAGCAAAAACAATGATGGACAAACTCTCCAGGCTGAACTGCTTGGCTTGCACCAACCATGATGTGTGTGTGTGGTAGATGATAGCAATCTGGACATGCCCACAAGCACCAGGCTCCAACCCCTCGGCAGCTGCAAGTGGGACATTGTCAGTCTAGACATCTCTTCTTCAGAGGGTGGGAGAAAATCTGACTTCTCACAGTGTAAGAGAAATGCAGATATTTTTGAGAGTTATCAAAGACAAATCAATGCTCTGGGGACACTGCAACTAAGGAAATATTTATAAAGCTGCTATTAGAAGCCCTCAAAAAAATCTCTCCTAGAAACTATATTTTTATTTTATTCTTTGGTCTGTAAGGTGTTGGTGAAATTAGCTCTTATATCCACAGTCCCCTTCAGGAGGTCAGGTTACCCCAAGTTCTTGTTGCAGCTAATGGCTCATAGAGGTGGATGTGGATGAGCTCTGTTTCCCATAGCGCTGAGTTTGCAAACTGGTAGTGTTAGAAGAGTTTCTGTATACTAGCTCAAGGTGCCTGAGCATTTCTTGCATCAGGATCAAAATATTCAGATGCAGCATTTGAAATAAAACTCTGTTGTTTACCTTCTTGGGCAGGGGAACCAAAAACTAAAAAAGGGACATTTGAAACTTTCTCTGCTGTTTTTAGAACTAACAGATATGTGCCCCTGTAGCATCTAGCAGTGAAAATTTCAGTGGTTTGAACAGGAATACAACTCACACTACATTTTTAGTTTTTTTAAATGTTTGTTTACCTTTTACAGATAGAGAAGTTTGGTGATCCCAATGGAATTGTACAGTTTGCTCCTGAATCATTAACTGAGAGTAACTATGCAGAACCCTCAGGAGAGGAAGGGCCACAAAGTATTACACTGTTTGTCAAACGAACTCAAGGCATTCTGGGGAACATCACGGTATTCTCACTCTTCTAATAAAAAACATAATCTGAAATCATCCTTAATGTCAATGTATGGGAAAATATCTCATTCTGTGCCTTTCAGTTGCTTGTTTCTCAAATTAATTTTTTTTAATGTTGCCTTTTAAACTACATTTAGGAAGGGCTTAGCCCAAGTACTTGTGGTTTGGAGAGTAAAATTCCGTCTTCCGTGGTATGGGGGAAATAAAAGAAAAACAATACTGCTGTACGGCTCTCACTTTCATTCTCTCCCAGTTTGCTTTTGACGGGAGAAGAGATAATGCTTTCATAGTGAGTTGTCTTTGGAATCATGGCACTTTACTTTTTTAGACAGAATCAGACTTTTCTGAACCATCATGCACATTGTTTTTTACCTAAAGTTGTTTAGAAGTCAGCTCATTCAATTTAAAATAAATTTATCAATTAATAGAAACATCTGCTGTGTTTAATGAGAGTTCTTAATTCCTTTCTTATATGAGGAATAATGGAAACAGAAAAAACAGCAAAGGTGTTTTGGAATGAAAATAGAAATGCTTTTTGAAAAATATTCATAAATTCCAGGTAGTTCTACATAAATCTTCTGAAACTGGACAAAGGAAATATTTATATTCATAGCATTGTTAATGAAATAACACACTCTTTTGAAAGTTAGTCTGTGTGATACGATATTCTTCCCATGCATAACCAAACCAATTTTTATTTTACCCATTTAAAAGTAGTCTGTTCCATATCATGTCTGTACTGAATCCTGAATATGCAAGTTTCTGACTTTGGAGGTAGTTTTTCTTTCTTTTATGTTTTGCATTTTCTATACCAATTTCAGGTTTACTGGGAGATATGTAGTGAATCTGACATCACAGGTGACTTTCTTGAGACAGAGGGATCTGTTGTCATTGCTGACCAGCAGAGCACAGCTGAGATAATTATCTATCTGTTGCCTGATGATGTTCCAGAGCTGGATGAAAACTATGAGGTGCAGCTGATTTCAGTGGAAGGTGGAGCAGATTTAGACCACGAGAAAGGCATTTCAAAGATCACGGTGTTTGCCAATGACGATCCGTACGGGGTGTTTGCCCTGTACGCAGACCAGCAGTCAGTACTGGTAGAAAAAGCCCTGGATCGGTATGTTCAGATCAATGTCACTCGGCATGCCGGGGCATTTGGAGAAGTAGTGGTCGAGTACCGTGTCACGTCCCTTCACGACGAAGCAGTAATTGAACCCCAGAATGAGGTGGGGTTCCTCACAATTCAGGATGGTGCCAGCTTTGGTGTAAAAAGAGTGCCAATAAGCAACCAGGTGTGTATTACTCTTTCAGCTCCTATGATATCTGTTGTTTCCTTTGTTTCATCACAATTCGAAACTCTCACTTGTATTGACTGTGAAGAAGCAGAAAAGAGAGTTTTGGTGTTATGAATCTTCTCTTTATGGAGTAGAACTGGATTTGAAAATCACATTTTCTGATACTAATTGCAAAATCCCTGCTATGTATGTGTTCAGATATTTAATGTTCCCTTATATTGTTGTTTCTTGTTACTATCAGTTCAATATCTTATTACTATATGTATGCAAATATTTTCTTAAGTTTCTTTTGGACTGTAAATAGTGATCTGTCATTTTTGACCAATGATGAAGAAGATAAATGTACCTGCAGTCTTCTGTGTTTCCTTGTTGTTTGTCATTTTTATCACAGTTTTACATCTACCTTTACATGCTCTTACAATCATCTTAAATATTTTTAATCCTTAGATAAGAATTAAAATGAAGCTAAGCCTCAATGTGTTAGATACAGCTTTTTAAAATGGCAACAGTTGCTTTACAAACTCACATTCCAGTGAACTGCTGGCAGTTTACTTTCACAGTATTGATGGTTTAACTGTAATTCTTCGAGAAACATAATCAACAAAGCACGTGTCTTGAAAATGCTGCTTTGTACGCAAGCAAACAAAATCTGCAGGTTATTTTGTTGATTATTTGAACTGTTGGATAACATGTTTTCAGTGGAATTAAATTTCTACGTTTTTAATTCTCTCTCTCAAAGGCATTTATTTTACTGGGCTTGAATTTTAGTCTGGAACTGACTAATGTAAGCCTGGTTAAGGGAAGTGCCAAGGATGTGCCTAAAATATTAGGAATAGCAAAGTCTGCTGTGCTGCTTATTCCTGAGGAAGCTGCCAATTCACAGGTCAGTAGCCTGGTTGCAGTGTCATGGTCCTACTACAGAAGAAAGGTGCACTTCACTAGAAGATACTTGTTACAAGAACTCAGTGAAGTTTTCATCGTAATCAATATGTCAGGCAACAGCATGATGAGCTTTTAACTCTTAAATTTTAAGAGTTTAATGATTTTAATTATCTTGAAGCATTGTTCTGGTTTTTAATTCACAAGGAAAATTAAGTCAAATAGTCTTTCTGTATACACTGTTTACAGAAAGACTATTATATACCATATACTACCATATATCCATTTATCATTGCTTTTAGAATATGCAAATTATCTTCACTCTCCTTTGCTGCACAGAGAAAAAGAAAAGTAGATTACAGTAGCGAGAATAGTTTTGTGAACAGTGTCATGGGGCAACAACTTACTTTTCACTGAATACACAATTAATAACTCATTTTAGACTTAATTATATATATATATAGAGAGAGAGAGAGTAGTACAGTTATTACCTGTGAGCACTGAGGGCAGGCTTGATTTATTTTTCTTCTAAACAAGAGACACAGATTGCTATATTCACTGTTTTCAGTACTGAAATGTCACTCATACTTGTTCCTTTTCCCTGAAATCTAATTTCCAGAAATATAAAATTTGCAAGTATTATTAAAGAGCTGTGAAGGAAATACACATATTCATATGTCCATAGATACGTGCACATATATTTATTTATATGCATGCATCCTTGTTGTAAGATGCCCATTTTGCAAAAGTACTATACTTTCACATATGTTATTGTCCATTTTTATTTCTTTTGCTGATAAAATATACTCTGTTTCCACAGGTTGGCTTTGAATCTGTGATATTACGACTTACAAATATTGTAGCAGGGACAGGCCATGCTGTCATAACCAGAAGAGGAGTTTATGGCTCTGTAATAGTTAGCTGGATTTCAGGATGCCCACCAGACCTAGTCACTGACTCTGTTAAATTAGGCAATATTACTCCTCCATTTGGTGAGTAATTGCTGCAACAAGTTATATACAACTACAAGGACAACAGCTGTGACAGTTGCATAAGTGATGATACCACCTTTTAGTTATTTATTTTATTTATTTATATGTTTCCGTTATTAGTGAAGAGCCATTAGAATGAAATAGTGTGATCCAATTTTTATCTGTAAGGGACATATTTACTTTATGAGAAAAAGCCAAACTTTTCTTCATAGACACAATGCTATGCCCCTGGAGGACAGCTGTCTATAGGAAAGAGCTTTATCATGGAAATTTCTTCGCTTTAATGGAGTGGAATTGTGACTAAAGTCCCTGTGTCGGTATATTTCCAGGTTTAAAGAAAATTCCTGTGTAGTGATTTTGACTCTCTCAATCATTCTCCTTTCAGGTACTGTTGTATTTTCCTCTGGGGAGGAAAGTAAAGTGATTTCATTTCAGGCTACTCCAAGCCTAAATAAACCTGAGACATTTGCCATCACTTTAACAGCAGTGCACAGCAATGTGTCTGGTGGGGCTCGCCTGAGGTAAGGATATTACTCACACTTTTGAGTTGCACTGATGCTGTAAGAATTATGATGTGTAGAGGCATGTACCTCATACAAAGCCCTATTAAATTATAGGTAGCTAGCAAATTGTAGTTCCTTTTTTGATAAATTTCTAAGTCTTGTCTCACATAGAAACAAATGTCAGTACTACAGATCTGATGTGCCTGGTACTGAGGCTTTTCTTCAATACCAGTCTGTTTCCTGGCATTGGGATCTGAGGTGCCTAAAATGTGTCTAGAATCATGGACAAGGAAAGATGGTTAGGTTGAAGAACCAAGATCAACAGTTTTGACCGGAAAGCTGAAGAATGAAATAAACTCTGTCAATTTTCAGTGCCCCTAAAAATCCATATTTAGAAGATCTTAGATGACAAACATTATTTAAAATAAATCAAATTAAATAAGAAATGCTTTAAAAATACCTAATTTATATTAAACCTCCTTTTTATTCTGAAAAATTAAAACATTACATTCAATAAAGTTTTTCATCTCACTTAAATTATCTGTTCTTCAAACTATTTTCACTCTTCCTTATTGAAGATGAAAGTGTATTAAAAAATAGTCATAGAGTGACACCATATGGAGAAAGGTATTGGCTTCACCATGTTAAAATTGCACTAGCAAATCTGAAGGAAGTTAGGAGTGAACCAGATGGCTAAATTCCTCAAACTGACCCTTTCTCCAAGGCTTGTCCATCCAATGGACTCAAGTCCTCAAGCACATGTTTACTGTGCCAGACAAATACCTTGAGTGTATGAGAGTAACCTTTCCTAGAAAACTGAAATCTACATCCCACAAGACAGAAAGCTTACACTTACTCTGGAGGTTTATTTGGCTTCCTAAAAGTCTCATCTGTTAGCCAGATCCATTCATTCCGTTGGTAGCCTCTGGCATTGAATAATGGTTCCGTTCTAGAGAGAAGGGGATGACACAAGATTTTGCAGAGTCAGTCTAATATTTTGTAAGAAGGGGATATATTTAATATGAACAAAGGAAAGCTTGAATTGATATTGATAACAAGACTCAGATGTGGAAAAAAGTACTTTGAGTAATATTGTGAAGAGGCAGTATTTCAAAGCCTTACTGTAACTTTTAAAATAACTTCCTGTCCTTCTCTACCTTCCTGGCTAAAACTGTAGACCTGCTAGCATCTGTCTGCTTCACAGCTTTCCCTTGGTAGAGGAGGTTTGTTCAGTGTTTAAAACTGGTATTAGTTGTAGTGGCTATATTATATTCCTGTATTACGTCCACAGTAGGAAGACCTACTTTCCTTTGCCTCTCTGCTTTGTCAGGAAGACCATATTTTATGTATCATTTACTCAGCATCCTGTCCTGACTTAAGATGAATTAAGCCTGTGGTGCTCAAACATTACAAAAGCATTTTTTAGGGAACCTCTTTATGTCTTGTTTTGTATGGTTTCTATTTCTTCCCTCTACAGTTACACATTCTTTAATCCACTTTCTTACAGCCATCATTGATTGCTCACTGAAAATTATTAGACTTGATTGTCCTACTTTTCATTATTTTTATTTCCTCTCTCAATGTGATATTGTTTCTGTTTCAGATCAGGATTTACAATAGCTAAAATTGAGCCAATGGGGATCTTCCAGTTTGATCTTAACTCAAGATCAGTTTCAGTTGAAGAAGATGTTCAGGTAGTCAGATTACATGTCCAAAGATTGTTTGGTTTTCAAAGTAATCTCACTAAATTGACATATCAGACCATTCCAGGAAGTGCCAAACCACTAGAAGACTTTATACCCATCTACAGTGGAGAGCTTATGTTTTTACATTTTCAGACAAATGCAGTGATAGAAATATCAATAATTGATGACACTGTGTCTGAAATACAAGAATTTTTTTTTGTAAACTTGACTTCTGTGGAAATTCTGGATGTTCAACCTGCTTACCTTGACTGGAGTCCCCGTTTGAATCCAGCTTTCAGTGTTGCAACAGTTAATATCCTGGCTAATGATATTCATCATGGAATATTAAGTGTAGGGCCAGAGTTTATTTATGTTGAAGAAGATACAAACAACAATACCTCCAACACAGCAGTGCTTCAGATCAGAAGGACCAAGGGATTTACTGGTGATATTAAAATAACTGTTAAAACCTTTGGGGGAGTGAGTGCACAGAGTGGAGTAGATTTGTATCCTTTTGGAAATGTGTATGGAAAATCAAACTTGACATGGGCAATGGAAGGAGAAGATTTTGAAGAACAGACAATCTTTCTGACTTTGATGGATGGAGAAAGTGAAAGCCAGGTCTCCATAAAAATTTTTGATGATGATGAGCCTGAAGGACAGGAGTCATTTTACGTTTTCCTCTCAAATCCTGAATATGGAGCTCAGATTGTGGAAGGAAAGGATGAACATGGGTTTGCTGCTTTTGCAACAGTCGTTATTGCAGGTAATATTATTTCCCCCAGGAAATGAGTAAATATATTGAATTAAATAACACTAAATAACTATGTTCTCATAGCAATTTTCATGTAAAATTGAAATTCTATATGATAATAAGAAGGGTATTCTAGTCACAAATCTTAACATTTTCCAGATCAGAGGAAGCAGTTAATGCACAAAACCCACTTAGAATCCCTTAGCAATGTAACTCAGAATACATCTGTAGGTGCTGCTTATCTCTTTTATTGTCCTTTATAAAGGGGGAATGCTGAGCATAACTGTTTGTATTGGAGATGGAGTAGCACTGCAGGCTCATTTGGTTTTTGCCATTTTCCTTGTTCTAATCCTTCCTTCCTCCTGGGACATGAGATTCCCATCTCAGTAGATCTGTGACTTCCAAATTCAAATAATAAGTGGAATACTTTATGATACAGACCTGTGACTTTGAGAAGAGTCACCAAATAACTTACGGTATGAAAATGAAAGTGTCCAAGAGGAACCTTCAGGTTTGAGAAGGGTATTGGACTAGAGACTTAAAGGGCCCTTTTAACCTGAATTACATTGGCGTTCCATCAGATGTATTTCACATATTTTGTATTTTGAAGTTAAGTGTTTTACTTTTACAATGGTGGACTTTGTACAAAGTAGAAAACAGTTAGAAACAGTTTCTGTTTATATTCTTTGCTACTATGCAGTTCATACTTGCAGTGTAGTCATGCTCTGCTTCTGGGCATGGAGAACGGGAATTAGCATACTTAGTCATCAAGAGTTTTTCTTTCAGTCAGTGTGAGACTGTGAGAAAGTGATGTAGGAACTCTAATTTCCCCTAGCTTTTAGATATCTGTCAGGCTTACCAACTGAATTTAAACCAATCAAATCTTGATATAGATTACGTTTTAGAAAGAAGTTGGGCATTGGAACGAATTTTAGGCTAACTCAATTTAGTCTAATCAAGAAAGTAAGGTCCAACATTACTGGGAGTTCTGTGTATGAAATCAACGAGGGTATTGAGAACTAGGATTAAACTGTGCTGCTGGTTGAGTGTAGGAAGCAACCAATATAATATACAAAACAGATCATATGGAACACGTTCTCTTCATGTGCATTGTCTTTAGAGTTTACCATGGAAGTAACCAGTTCCCTCGGTGTGAACATTAACTGCAGAATATGTGTATAGGTATAGGTTGGAATTTGATCTTGTATTGAATGCCACAGAAGCATATTAATGTGCTCTAGAGTTGTACCCACAGTACGAAGTGCTCATAAATTTGGAACATGAGACAACACATTAAGGAGAAGGGTCAAAGCATGCACCTGCATTTCATGTAGAGATAAATACTGCAGGTTAAATATTTGTGCATGCACATAAAAAAACACACAGTAGCTGTTCATCTTATTATATATATTGACTTTTAGTTAGCATTGGGATGGAAGTATATTGCCTTTTCAATTCCAGAGTAAAGCCATCACTACCTGCAAGGAGAAATCCTTTAGAAACATAATGTTATTGAGCACTGTAAAGACATTAGATTCCCTTCATTAAGACTGGGGATTTTTATCTTCTGCTGCTGTTTTTCTGAAGTTACTTGCATTCCCCTGAGAAAAATGTGGTGTTTTGCAGCTCGTTAGGTCCGCAGGTAGAATTAAAGATGCAAGAGAAAAGCTGATGAAATAATCTGTGAAAATGAAGGGGTTGAACAACATCATGGATAGGATGAATAAGAAAGCTTAAATTACTGGAAGCCCATCTTTATCACATTACCTACTTTCTTTATATGTTGAGGCCCATTTCTGTTTAGACAGAATGTTTTAAGATTTATCATCAACATAGATTATAAGGGCATCATAAGCATAGTAAGCATAAGTTGAGGTTGTTCTGGAGATTACTGTAACACCTATTCTCTTGAAGTCAAGGGACACAGAAATCAGTCAGTTTGTTGAACGCTGCTGAAAATACAAGCTTACATGCAAAAATGGTGCTAGAAATCTCGTAAGAAATTTACTTTCAAAAAATAGTTGTTATTATTCTATTGATTAAAATAAAGTTTAGAAATGCTAAATTCTAAATTTGAACATCTAGAGTTTAAATTAAATTAAATTTAAATTTCTTAATAGAAATATTAAGAGAATTGAGGTGTCCTTAAATAGTACTTTTCAGCGTGCTTTTGATACCTGACTGTTTGGTATTTTAGCAGTTGTGCATATTAAAAGTATAATTTACTCTCAGCTTAATTTTCTTGCTTACTAGTTTAATGGACTATTTCTTACACAGGAAGCGATCTCCAGAATGGCATTTTGGGATTTATTCCAGAAGTGCAAAGTGGCCTGGTACTTGATGAAGACTCAGAAAACAGAGAGGTGCTGCTGACTGTCGCACGGCAACCAAACAGGTGCAGGCAACAGCTGATTCCAGTGCTCTTCCCACTCTCTGTAATGTGTTGTCCTGAGTCACAGGAGCTACTGCTAGTGGAAGAGGTCTTCATCACAGAGTTTTATAAGTGTTTCCCCTTCAGCTCCTTTAATAGCTTCACAGATTTTAGCAACCGGGCATTTAAGTTTTGAATATAATAAGGTTTGTCACTTTATTGGTATAAAGCAGAAACAGGAAAAAAATCAGATGCTTACTATTTTATACTGTAAGTCAGCAAGTGGGAAAGTTTTGCTAAAGGTAAAGTATTTGCACTGCTAGAGGTGTAACACCAATTCTCACGTCTCTTTGTGATGTAAGTAGCTATGAATACTACCAGGAGCTATTAAGAAGTTATGTAAGTGTCAGTATGCTTAGGCCTTCACTTTTTTCCTAATTAAGACATGTATATATTGTACATTTATATGTACTTTAAACAAATATGCTTAAGTATGGTAAGTTCCTTACACTTACAGGAAAGACAAATTCTACCTGGCTTTCCAGGCCAATGTTACTATAGTATTAATGAAAGTACTTGGGCACATCCCTGCTTTTCAAGCACCCGTGACTCTTATTCAGATAATAGCATGTTACCTGAAACAACAATTAAGAAGAATCTGGGTTCCCATAATTGCTTTATTTTCTTCTTCTGTTACTTTTTTTTATAATCTACATAGATATTAGAGGAAGAGATTCAAATAAAAAGAGCTATTTTTTTCATTGTAAAGCAGTTGATTCTCTAAGGATAAATTTTGAATAATAACATACATTGTATGTTACATCAGTGGTTTATGCTTCCTAAATCTGTTGTGCTCTCCTTTCGTACATTCATACTCTTCTCTTTTACTTTTAGGGCTTTTGAAGATGTGAAGATCTTCTGGCGTGTGACCTTTAATAAAACAGCTGTTGTCCTTCTGAAGGATGGCGTGAACTTGGAGAAGGAGCTTGTATCTGTGCTGGGAGCCACAACCTGCATGGCAGGTCAAACAATGTGCAACATCTCCATTGAAATAAAACCTGATCATGTAAGTAATTATTGCTCATTTATGTACAGTATTGAATTGAAATTTGTCAAGATGAAAAAACTCCTCTGACCCAGAGGAACTGATGCTTAGTTTGAAGAGAGTAACTTGATACCTGCTCAGCTTCTCTGGAATATGTTTATTTATAGTCTTGTACAATCTCCATTGTGACTGGTAAAAATTTGGGAAGGAGATAAGTATTTAGTTTGACAAGTAAATTACAGATCCTAGATTTTTATATAACAGTAAGAAAAAACAATCAAGTTGTTTCAATGAAATGTTCAATCATATACTCTTATCCTTCACACAGTAAGTTTTTTATCTATCAAAGCATTTCTTAGGATGGTTTATGGAAAACATTCTGTAAGTAATATCTCATTGCACAAAAAAATCTTTGAGTCTAACTTGTGAGTAATTTCGTATTCCTAAATCTAGCACAGTGATCTGTGAAAACTTATACAACTGCATAAGCATCTCCAAGTGTCTAAAAATCTGTCACTGTTCACATCCACCTTGTGAATAGTGATGTTCAGTTTAGGAGCCATCATCCACTAAATTGCGTTTGTCAAAGTCTGACAGCCTTGTGAGATCCAGCTGGCACTCTGAAATACAGACATGATTGTATTAACACAAAACACAGTATTCAGTCATTTTTATTGAAAAGAGAAGGAAATAAAATATTTTAGTGTGAATAGCTGGTGGTTAGAGTAATCCCTTAAGAAGGGAAGGATTAATGTTCGGCATTCTCTTAAAGTTGGAGAGTTTTAAATTTTCTGTGAAATTATCCTAGCACCCAGGCTTGTGGCAAAGCCGAGGTCTGGGCAGTGGAAAATCACTAGATGGGAAGATTTCCATGTTTTTTTCTGACTTAGATCTAGAACATATTGCAAGATACTGTGTGTGGGGAAATATGGATTTCTTGTTTAGGAAATAGGATGCATTCCCTTAGTTCACTAAGGAGGCCATTTTCCTTCTTCATCTTCAGATGTTATCTTTACCTTACAGAGCCAATGAATAGGTGTATAGGCATAGGCTGCCTTGCTGAGTAAACTGAGATTATGAACCTCTTTAGACCAAAGAAGTGATACCAGTATTTAATGATAGCAGTGCAGAAGCTGCAGAGACATGCAGTTGTGCCGCATGAAGTACAAGCCTGTGTCTTTCTAGCAAGTGTAACAGAAGGCTAAAGCTTCCCATTCATTCCAGCATAATTGTGCCTGTCATTAGTCAAGAACGTTTCATTTAATGAACTACTTCACAATTTAATTGAAAACATATGCTATTAATTCCTCCAAATATTTTCTAATTCTTCTTCCAGTTCTTCTTTCATAAGTTAGCTTGTAAATTAGTAGTAAATGCATTAATAAATGGTGAATTAAAAAATACATTAAATAAGTACTTTACATTTTTGTAAGATACATTCTAGCTTTTGTAAGTTTTACTTCGTCAGCAGTACTGACTTTATTAGCTAAAAATCCTAGAATTAAAGTAGGATTTCCAAGAATTCAGAGCTGAAACACAAAGCTTTTTTATGCAGTGGGTTGACCCTGGCTGGATGCCAGGCACCCACCAAAGCCTCTCTATCATTCCCCTCTGCAGCTGGGCAGGGGAGAGAAAATATAACAATGGGTTCATGAGTTGAGACAAGAACCAGGAGAGATCACTCACCAAACACCATCATGGGCAAAACAGGCTCAAATTTGAGATTTTAATTGAATTTTTTGCTAACAAAATCAGAACAGGATAATAAGGAGTAAACTAAGACCTTAAAACACCTTTCACCCTCCCCTGACTCCTTCCAGCTCCACCTCTTCCCCTCCAGCAGCAAACAGAGTTAGGAAATGGGTGTTATGTTCATTTCATCATACATTGTTCCTGCTGCTGCTCAGGAAGAGGAGTCTTTCCTCTGCTCCACCATGGGGTCCCTCCAATGGGAAACTTGACTTCAGCATGAGTCCATCCCACATG
>VXBQ01008838.1:2762-17609 GCA_013400175.1 Phainopepla nitens | reverse complement strand
TCCATCACCCATGGGATCAGCTCCCAGGGGAGTCTCCTCAGAGCTGTAGCCAGAGCAGCCCCTGCAGGGTGGGAATTCTTTCTTCCTGAGCTCCCTGGATTCAGGGAAAGGGTCCCAGTTTATCAGGCCAGCTCTTTGCCAAACTGCTGATGGAAATTCAGCCTTTTGAGTGGGATTATCCCAAATCCTGCAGGACCCAGGTAGAACCCTGCTGGTTGTCTCTTCCTGAGGCCCTGAGAACTCAAACTCAGCATTTGCTGGGGGAGAGCTGCAGGAAAATCAGCTGTGCTGGGAAAACAAACTGCAGCTGCTTTTCCCTTCGTGTCCCCAGCACAGATCCATGGGGAACATTCCCCCCTTGGAGCTCTCTGAGCTCTTCTTCAAACCCAAGCCCTGGAAACGCCTCTCACCACCAAACTGACCCCCCAGGGCAGCTGAGTCTGGGGCCCTGAGGGGTGCCCTGAGAGCTGCTGAGTTCCCTGGGCACCCTGCACCTCTGAGGATGGCAGAGAAACGAGGATTTTGGTTCATTAACCCCGTCAGCAGCTGGAATTGCCATCAGGGCAGGGCTGCACGCCAGCTCATCCTTTCAGTGTTCTGTCTTTCCCCTTCCCTGCATCCTGAGGAATTCCTGCTCCTGCTGTCGCTGCTCTCCCACGTTTTTCCCCGTCTTGGTTGCTGCTTTTGCCTCTGGTGTTGCAGTTCTTTGTTCCCCAAATCTTTCTGTGCTGCTTTGTTCCCCCTCACCAGTCCTGTCAGCACTGTTCCCATCCGCTCTCCTCGTTGTCCCTGCCTGCACTTCAACCCTGCTCCAGAGCTTTTCTGCTCTGCTTCAACCCCAGGATTTCATGGATCTGGTTCACAGGAGCTGGTTGGCTTTTAGGAAGTGGATTGATCTTTTTTTTTTATCCTTTTATCCCAAAGATTTCAACCTGAAAAATCCTCTCCTCTTTCCTTCCCATCTGTGCTGTGCCCTCCCCCGAGGGACAGAAATTGGGAATGCTCTTGGTTCTTCATATTCACATTTTCAGTTTGTAGGATTTTGAGGCTGAAGTTGGTGGCTCTGCCCAGCTCCAGGTTTTTGTAGGAACACAGTTCCTGGCTGGGATTTCTTCCTTCTTAATTTTGCACCTTTTGGTGCTGTTTAATTGACAAAAGAGAAGAAATTGGGCCTGATTTTGCAAAAGGAGCCGCTGGGTAAAAATTCCTGCTCTGACTCCTCTGGCCTTGTAAAAATCAGCTGGAAAAAGTGTGAGGTGCAGGATATTATCTAAAATGTATCCTGGGATTCCCTGGTGAGGTGGAAGTGGGGTTTTAAAAGCAACTTAAGTAGCAAAGGGCTTTTCTCTCCCTGCCTTTTTTGATGTTCCAGGGCTGCCTAATCCCAGTGCTTTGAGTTAAGAAATCTTGGCTATTGTTGAGCTTTGAGAAAAATACCTTCCAAAGGAAGTGCAGCAGGTGAATTTAAATTCCTGTAGCATCTCCACAAATTTCTCCTCCCCTCTTTAGGGGGGAAATGTGTGATTTGAGATGCTTCTGAGAAGGCTGGGAGGCTTTAGTGGGGACAGAGTGGCTCCTTCCTGGTGCATGCAGGCACGGTGAGGATGAGGTAGGAGCATCTCTGTCCCACCTTGTGCAGGCCATGGAACTCCTGACAAATTCAGGAGCAGTTCATGCTTTGTTCCCTAATTTGAAATATTCCAGGCTGTGAAACTCCCCACTCACTGATGTGCTGTGGAACCAAAACCTCCTCATTCCTGGCAGCTTCTGCTGCCAGCTCCTCAGTTTCTTCCCTGAGAACCTGTGACCTGCTTTGAAGAGGCTTTCAGCTCACTGAGGCATGCCCAAATCATTCCAAAACCAAGCAAAACCCCATTTTTTTTTCCTGGCCTGAAAATGCCCCTTATTTATTTCATTTACTCCCAAACCTCCCTGTGGAAAGGCAGGCCCAGAACAGGAGAGGTTTGTGAGGCTGGGTGGAATTCCCAGTGCCCTGTGCTGCTCCAGGCTGCAGGAAAGGAATATTTGACACACTTTGAGCAAATGGAGCCACTTTTGGATCAGAAATAGTTGTGCAGCTGGGACCAAAGGCAGCTTTGCCTGAATTTTCAAGATTTTTGACAGATAAAAGGCTGCTCAGTGAGAGGCATTAGTACATCCCTGCATCCCTGAGCTGCAAGCCAAGCAAGCTTATCTGGGGCTTAGGAGTTAATTTTTTTTTTGCTTTTGTAATTGGTTTTGAATCAAGAAGAAACTGGCTTGGTTTTAAGGCACAAAAAAAAAGCCAAGTTTATGATGAGGGAGGGATGGAACCTGGGGGTTTCTGCTCTGCCACTTCTGTCACTGCTGCCTGATTTAAAGTAATCAACTTCCATGCAGTCAGTTTCTCTCAGTTTTTGTGGTATTTGTCTTTATGTTTCACTAAAGGACAGCAAAAAGCAATTTAAAAACCTCAAATATACAAAAACCCCAAACAACCCCTAAAAAACACCTCCAAGAAAACCCCAAAAAACAAAAAAATCTTTCAGAATTTCAGAGTTTTGGGATAAATTGATAAATTATGATTTGCAGATTTAAAAAAAAAAAACCTCCTCAGAAGAACCTCTCACAATTCCAGAGGTTTGGGATAAATTGTGGTTAGCTGTTTAAAAACCATCTCAAAAAAAAAAAAAAAACCCAAACCCTCACAGAATTCCAAAGATTTGTAATAAATTGATTTGCAGATTATTTTAAGACAAAACTGGAATGAAAATTGCTGTCCTATTCCATCATTGGCCACTTTTCCTTGTCATTTCCACCTCCCAATTTTTTTTCCTGCTGCTGATTTTACCTTTGGACATCTGGGCTTTGTTTTGGGGCATTTCCCTGCAGGGTAAGATTGCTGCCAAAATCTGCTTTGTTGGTTTTGGGGAATCTTGGAGCAACAGCCCAATCTCTGAATCCAAGGAAATACACCCCAAAAAACCCTCCCTGCCTGGATTTTGTGAACTTGGGCCATCATTTATTGTGTTTCTTATCATTTCTGCTGATGGAAATTAATAGGAAATTATCACAACTGTTGGATGCTCTGCATTTTATAAAAGCTGCTGTGGAGGTCAATGTTTTATATTCCTCACCATCAGACCAAATTTGTTTCCTCCCATCTCTCTAAAGGTCTCCATGTCAAACACAAAAAACCATTTGCTGCACTTAAATACCTTTTTTTTCCTTTTTTTTTTCTTTTTTTTGGTGCTGCTTATTTGCAAGAAAACAGAAAACAAATTTCCTGAGTCCACGTGCCCCTGGCAGCTTTGATATTTCTGGTGGCCTCTCCGTGCTGACCTCTGTGTTCACACAAAGTCACTTCTCAGGCACTTGGGCAATTAAAATCCCTGCTCTGAAGTGGCTCTTCAAGCCAACAATAATTTGTGCAGGAATTTATGAGCTCAGCATCAGGTTTGATGTGCTCAATAAGGAGATCATTTGCTTCAGATCCATCCTGGGGAGCTGCTCAGAGCTGTTGTCGCCAGGAGGCAACTTCTGTTTGACCTTGTGAGGGAAATCAGAACTTTGCTGGTGAGCAAGAACCAAATTCAGTGTGCAGAGGAGCTGGGAAAAGCTCAAAATGTGGATTTTCTGCTGCTCTGGGCCCTGCTGGTTGAGATCATCTGGTGTTTATCAATGAACTGATCCCAGCAGGGCTCTGAGGGCACAGTCACTCCTAAAATACAGCTTCAGGTGCTTCTGGGAGTGGTTTTGAGTTTATTTTTTCTGTTTTTAACTCCTCTGCAGACCTCCCACAGTATAAGGAGCAGCGTTTTTTGGAGTGGGACTTTGATCTTGGGAGTTTGCAGCAAATTTTGTTCATTATCAAAAGATTTTGGGGGTTCAGGTGCTGGGAAGGTTCAGTTTGCTTTACTTGGGGCAGTGCTTGGTGTGTCTGTGGTGGCTTTTTGATGGGAAATCACCTTTGCTGTGCAAAACCAGTTGGACAAACAGGGAAGAGTGTCAGGAAAAGGTGAAATAGCAGCCTAATTAAAGATTAATAAACTCTGATTTTATGCTGGATTGCTGGGTGTGTTTCAAGGAGCAGCCAGAGTCTGACATTTGTAGAATTTCTGCTCCAAGGATTTTGAAAATAACAGGTGAAACTCTGATCATTTGTGCCGTGGTTTTGTGGCAGAACTTACAGAGAGCAGCTGGAGTAAAACGTGGGACACATTAAAATGAAGATGTTTTGTAATTCTGTGGATTTTCTTTAGGATATTTAGAGCTTTTGTGTGGATGTGACCCAGTCAGCTCAGCCATTTCCAGTCAGGCACTTCTATAATTGATGAGGTTTTTGTTTCTGGAGTAAAAAAAAGTAATGTGTGGCCCAGGTTTTTTCCCTGCTTTGCACCCTGCCCTTTTCTGTTGTATTTATTTGCTTTATTCTCAGCAGACATGAGATTTTTAACATCTCCCATGTTTAGACATCTTCTAGAAAACTCTGAGTGCAGGCAGCTGGATCTGCTGCTTGGAAGGAATTTTGGGGTCTTTATTGAGGGTGGTGCCCCCTCAGAGAGCTGCCCCAGCACGAGGAGGAGCTGCAGAGAGCCCAGAGGAGGCTCCAGGGTGACCCCAGGGATGGAGCAGCCCTGCTGGCAGGAAAGGCTGGCACTGCTGCCATTGCTCACCTGCAGAGGAGAAGCTTTGGGCTGAGCTCAGCGTGGCCTTGCAGGGCCTGAAGGAGCTGCAGGAAACGTGGAAAAGGACTTTGGACAAGGGATGGAGTGACAGGACGAAGGGGGAGGGCCTCAGGCTGAAGGAGGGCAGGGCTGGGTGGGATTTGGGGAAGGAATTGTTGGGTGGGAAGGGTGGGCAGGCCCTGGCACAGGGGCCCAGAGTGCCACAGATCCCTGGCAGTGCCCAAGGCCAGGCTGGGCATTGGGTTTGGAGCAGCCTGGGATGGTGGGAGGTGTCCCTGCCGTGGCAGGGGGTGCAGTGGGATCTTTATGATCCCTTCCACCCCAAACCACTCTGGGATTCTCTGAAATTCCACCCTCCAGCTCTGTCGCCGTCTCCAGACTGGGGCAGTATTGGAATCAGTCCTTTGTGCAGTTTAAACTCTGAATTTTCCCCTCTTGAAGGATCTGTGAGGAGCTCTATTCCTGAATTTATGGAATCCCAGAAGGGTTTGGGTTGGAGGGGACCTCAGAGCCCCTCTCACTCCAAACCTCTGCCACGGGCAGGGATGCCACTGGCTGCGTTGTGTTCCTCAGGGCCCCGTCCCACCTGCCTTCCCAGCAGTTCCAAGAACCTTCCTTTCAGGAAGCAAAGCTCAGGAGAAGGAGCTCCTTGAGGGTGAGGAAGGAACCTCACCTGCTTTGCTGCCCATAACCAGAGGTGTTCTCTGCCCTGCAGACTCTCGGGGACTGATGGACGTTTCCGACAGCCCGGAGCGAAACCCCTGCTCTCCCGAGGAAGAGGACCAGCAGCTTTCTGATGAGGAGGTCCTGAAGGAGAGCGGCTCAGAGCGGGAACTCGATGGGGAGGGCGGCCAGGGGAGCCTCCTGGGCGAGGAGGAGGATGCAGGCAGGGTCCTGAGCCGGGGGGAAGAGGAGAACCACTCGGATGAGGAGGATCGGCTGAGCGAGGCCAAGTCGCAGGAATCCGACACCAACGAGCAGAGCGTGGAGCTGAAGAGCCCCCGGCCCCGCAAGGGAGAGGAGGAAGACAGGACAAATGACCTGGAAGTGTCCTCTGTCACCAGGGAGCTGGATGAGCACGAGCTGGACTATGATGAGGAGGTTCCTGAGGAGCCCAGTGCTGCTGCTGCGGAGGAGGATGGCGAGAAAGCTGCTGGGGAGGATGATGAGGAAGAGGAGAAAGGAGACGATGCCCCTGAAGATGAGAAGAAGTCCAGCAGCAAAAGTGATGATGAGAAGGATGGGCAGGATTCCCTCAAGGAGAAGAAGAAAGAAGAGGATGATGGGGAAATTGATGATGGAGAAATCGATGTAAGTAGGAGGTGGGCAGAGCCCTGGCGGGCTCAGAGCTGGCTGCCTCTCCCACTGCAATTCCTTCCTCCTCCTGGAGGGCATGTCCCTGTCCCCAGTGTGCAGGGAGCCCTTTTCCCTGGAGGTAAGGCCCTAATCTCAGGGGTTGGGCCCTGAACCAAAACGTTGTGCCAGAGGCTTTGTTCCCTCTCAGCGTGGGGAGACTCCAGGGCTTGAAGAAGCTGCCCTGCCTCAGCTCCAGGAGCACTTGGGAATGATGCTGACAGCAAATCCCATGGATTGGGTGTCCAGGAGCTGCTCAGATTGAGGGGCTGGTGCTGGAGGGTAGTTGTGGTGCTCAGACCATCTGGTGTGTGGGAATTCCTGATCCTGAGCTGTTTGTGGGGCTCCAGCAGCACCTGGATGCATGGAGGGGGAATGGAAGGAGCTGGGATTTCTGGAAAACACCCAAGGCATGGTTTGGGGTCAGGGATGTGCAGAGTTTCACAGCCCTGAACAAGCCAAGATATTCAGAAAAATCCAAAGTGGGGTTTAGTTGCAGTGGGGATTAGGGAGAATACCACCTTTAGCCATGGCTGTGTTCAGCAGGGAGCTCTGCAGAGCAGCAGCAATTTCCTCCTTTTCCATGAAGAAAACAGGGCAGAGTAATTCCAGTAAAAACCCTCCCATGGGCTCCTGGAGCTGCATCCCAGTGGTGGGGGTGTAAAGAGAAATTGCTGGTGCAGAGCACCTGGGCTGGCTCCCCATTGCAGAATTCCACCTGCACAGCTGGGCTGGGCTCTGGGAGTATCCTGGGCACAGGATGAGCACTGCAGTGTGGTGGGGTCACTGCTGGGGTTCCTCAGCTCAGCAGAGGAGGTGCTCTGTCCTTCCAGCCCCATTCCTGTGGGTCTGAGCTGGCCACAGGATCCTGGGAAGCTCCTGGAGCCTCGCTGGCCACACCCTCCTCCCTTTTCTTTAATCATATTTCGTGTGGTTTTCACTCTTCAAAGTTCATTGGCAGGTTTAATTGCTTTCAAAAATGACATCATTTTTTCTTCCTCGTGCCCATCCTGGCGAGGTGGTTTTGTGCCACACGTGTTTTCCAAAGGGTTTGTGTGTTCCTGAATCAGTTAGAAGGAATTCCAGTATGTTATGGGCAGAAAAAAAAAAAAATCCTGGAGTCCTGACTGCTCCTTGATTAAAATATGAATGCTGTCCTTTGGAGCCTGAGGCATTCTTGGGAGCTCTCCTCACAAAGCAGGAGATGAATCTGTACCCTGGTTTTCATACATTAACTCATAACAGCATTCTCAGCTGCCTGATTCCAAGGAGACCTCCCAGAAATAAATACTTCCCCTTTTGTTCCAGACTTCACACAGCTCTTTTGAAAGCAGCAGAGTGGAGCTGGTTCTCCCATTCATGCAGCACTCAAAGCCAGCCCCAGCTTTGGGGAAAAACTTCAAGCTCTGCATTTTCTTCTGCTTTCAGCCTCCTGGCGTGGAGGGAGGGGGATATTAATGCAAATTTTAATTGGAATATAAGTGCAGGCTTTTAAATCCCTTGCTGTTGAGGAGAGCTCTCTCTCTGTCTGGCTCAGGAATGCAGCAGGAGAGGCTCTTCACCCTCCTCTCTTTGCTCCTGTGTTTGTCTACAGCCAAGGGATGGCTTTTTCCTTCTTTCCAGCTGCTCAGTGGATCAAAGGAGAGAATTTTCCTCATCTTTTCCACCCAGAAAAGGGCTGTTGCCAGGCAGAGGGAAGGCCCATCCAGATGCTCCCTCTTCATGTGTTTCACATGCTGAAAGTAGGGAAATGGAGGCAGAGAGAGGGAAAACCAGGATGTCCTTCAGGATAAAAATCCTGATTTCCTGGCCAGACACCTGGGACACCTCTCTGGTCATTTGTACCTTTGCCTCCTGCATCCCCAGCTCCTTTCAGCTCCTTTTGGCTTTCCAAGTGCAGCCTAAGAAAGCCAGGGAAGGTTTTGGTTTTTTTGTTTGGTTGGTTGGTTGTTTTTTTTCTTTGGAGAACAGAAGAAAATGCTAATTTTGAAAATTCCAATAACTTCTGTGTTTCATGGCTGTTATATCTTAATCTTGGAGCAACCCCCAGCTGTTAGAATTTATTCCTGGAGTTTCAATTCCTGGGGAATTCCTGGGGATGAGGCAGAGTTTTGTTTGAGCTGGTTCCCAACTCCAGTGTGGAGCTGAGGAGTAGAAGGGAAGGTGGAGGTGACTGGAAGAGGTCTGTTGGGCTTATCCTGAACAGTTCATTCGTGAGATTGTCCCTGGAGAGGGATTTTGGACAAGGGTATGGAGTGGTAGAAGGAGGTGGAACTGGCAGGATTAGGTGGGATATTGGGAAGGAATTCCTCCCTGTGAGGGAGGTGAGGCCCTGGCACAGGGTGGCTGCCCCTGGATCCCTGGAAGTGTCCAAGGCCAGGCTGGAAGGGCTTGGAGCACCCTGGGACAGTGGAAGGTGCTTTTACAACCACCTGGAACCTTCTGTCCTCACCTTGTGAAGGTGCTCTGGGGCATTCCTGGTGACCTGACCTCGTTTTTGTCCCCTGGTTTCTCCCCAGGGTGGCTCTCAGTGACTGATGTTTGAGCAGATGGGGCAATGTCAGCTCCAGTGTGGGGCAGGGGAATGGCCCCACGTGAAATGTCAGCTTTGTGTGTGTCTGTTCCAGGATGATGACTTGGAAGAAGGGGAAGTTAAAGACCCCAATGACAGGAAAGTGAGGCCACGACCCACCTGCCGCTTCTTCATGAAAGGTAACCACACTCTGGGCTCTGGGAGGAGCCAAAGCTGCTGCATTTGATCCTTTTGGGGGATTTTTTTTATCTCCATTAAGCTGCTGTTACATGATAAATTCTGCCCCAGGCATCCTCAGTGTCACCTTCCTGTTTCTTGGTGGCCAAAGCTGAATTTTCATGGAGCCACTGCACAAAAAGGGCTTTGCCCTCAGCGTGGTGAGCCTGGAGGAGGTAAATAAAGGGGAACTTTTAGGGGTTTTTGGAATAAAACAGAGAGGTTGTGGCTGCCCCATCCCTGGAAGGGTCCAAAGCCAGGCTGGACAAGGCTTGGAGCAATCTTGGGATAGTGGAAGATGTTGGGATTGGAACTGGGTGAGCTTTAAGGCCCTTCCAGCCCAAGCCACTCCCTGACTCTGCTCCCTGCCTCACCACTGTTTGTTTGGGATATGCACTGTGATGCTTGCCTTGCCCTCAGGTTTCCTGTGAAAAGCAAAGCTCCTAACTGGGAATGTTTGTCATTAACAAATGAGGATCTCATAGGCTTGTTCCTCCATTTAATGAACAGTGTGTGTACATCCCTCCCTTCTCCCCACTGGAACAAGGTTCTGATCCATTGATCCATCTGTGTCTGGATCTGTTTGTCCCCTCTGGCAGGTGGAGAGTGACAAATATCTCTCCATGTGTGTGAGAACAGGTAAATCCCAACCAAGCTGGAGAGGAGCAGAGTCAAACACCTCAAACAACATTGCTCCTTAAAGGATTTTAAATCCTCCCTCCCTTCTCTCAACTGAACAAGGTTCTGATCCACTGATCCATCTGTGTCTGGATCTGTTTTCCCCTCTGGCAGGTGGAGAGTGACAAATATCTCTGCAGGTAAATCCCAACCAAGCCAAATCTCCAGTCCAAGGGGAGGAGCAAAGTGAAACACCTTAAACAACGTTACTCCTTGAAGGATTTTAAATGCCTGACGAGGTTTTTTTTAGTGGTTGTGGGGCTGAAGTGCTGCTTGCTGCTGGAAACCAGGGATCTAACAGCTGTGTGTTCCCACAGGACACTGCACCTGGGGCATGAACTGTCGCTTTATCCACCCTGGAGTGAACGACAAGGGAAATTACTCCTTGATCTCCAAACCTGAGCCCTTCTCCCCCAATGGTGCCCCTCCCATCGGCCCTCACCCCCTGATGCCAGCCAACCCCTGGGTATGGAATCTCTCCTGTGCATTTATGGCCTTCTGCACCACCCTCCCCATCCCTGCAAGTGTTCACTGTGGGGTTTTGGTGTGGTGGAAAGTGTCCCACTGGAACAAGATGAGCTTGAACTGATGTCTGGAAAGGATGAGCTGGAAACAGAGACTGGGTAGAATAAAAGGATAAAANNNNTCCATCCTCCTTGTTCCCTCTCTTCCTTCACTGTTGTTTCCACTCTTGGGCCTAAAATTTGTCCTTGGTGCCAAGCTGGAAAGGAATTGTTTTGTCTCCCTACTCTGTGAAGGCTTCCCAACCCTTCACATGAAGCCCAGAACTGCACACTAAACCAGCACAGAATGTGAAAAATAGAAAAGCTAAAACTTAAGGCATCACAAGATCCCTTCCAACCCAAACCATTCCACACTTCTCTGATTTTTCTCCTTTTTATTTGGAGCTAATACCTCAGCAAAATTCAACCCACAGCTGGATGTGTGATTTTTAAATGGATATCTTGGAGTTGCCAGTAGAGGGAGGTAATTTTCCATGTTAGTTCTGCTGAGGCATCTCTGGACTAACTCTGAGGTAGTTTTACAAAGCAGGGCTTTGCTGTTTAAAACTAACTCAAGTGTCTTCTCCTCACCTTTCCAACAGGGAGGGCCAGTGGTTGATGAAATCTTACCTCCACCTCCTCCAGACCCTCCAACAGAAAGTGCCTGGGAGAGGGGACTCCGGCATGCTAAAGAGGTAAATTCCTTCCTCAAGGAATGTCTGTCTGGCTTCAAAATCCACTGGAAAAGCTTTTTTTGGAACATGAGTGCCTTGCTTTCTCTGTTCTTTTTGCCTTTTAACCTATTAATTATGTTTTGTTGTACATCACTGTTGTCAGACAGCCAAGAGGAGCTCAAATCCATAGTGGGGAGGGGGGTTCTATTTTAAAAACAGGGGGAATTTGTGGTCCTTAAGTCCAGCCCTCCACAAAGCAAAGCTTTGAGCTGATCCAGTTTCCCTCCCTTCAGTACCTGTTCCTCCAGTTTGTGATCACTACAAGGAGAGAAACTTCTGTTTCCTGCTGTTCTGAGCTGCTGGAATAGGGAATTAATCAGGGGAAACCCAGTGTGCTGCACATTCTGAGGGAAGAAGATGCTCCAGCTGCAGGAAATCTCCCGAGGACAGGATTTTTAACATCACAGCTTCTCCCTGCCCCAGCAACCTTCTCTCCTCACACCATTTTCTGTTCCCTGGCAGGTATTAAAAAAAGCAACGATGAGAAAAGAGCAGGAGCCTGACTTTGAGGAGAAGAGATTCACTGTGACCATTGGAGAGGACGAGAGGGAGTTTGACAAGGAGAACGAGTTTTTCCGGGACTGGAATTACCGCATCACCCGAGACGTCCGGGACCCCACGTAAGAGACACCCCTGCCTTAGCCCCAGGGATAACTGGGTGGGAATAAAGCACTGCAGGGAGCCTGCCTGGGGTCCACTCATCCCTCCAGACTGTCACCTCAAAACCTGGCAACAGCTTCCATGAAGCTGGAAGTTTCAAAACTTGAGCGGCCTCCGCTCGCTCCAGTTCAACCCCACCTCCCTTCCCAGTCTCCTTTAACCCTGCCTGCCTCCAATCTCCTTGGAATTCTGCTCCCTCCTGGGCTCTCTCCAGCCCTCCCTCACACCAGGGCATTCTTCCAGCTTTTTTTCCCTCTTTTTTTTTTTTTTATTTTTTTTTTCTTATCCCAGCCATGAGAATTAAAAAACACCCAAGCTGAGGCTGCGAAGTCGGAGCGTGTTCAGAGTGCAGGAGCTGGTGGCCCCAGCTGGGGCTTCCTTTGCAGAACTGGTTTAGCAAACACCTGAACTGGTCCCAGTTCAGCTGGGCACTGGGCAGAAGCAAAGCTGGTACCACAGCAAGCACCCTAAATTTAAGTGTTCAGGTGATTGGGGTTTTAAGGTAAAATTTGAAGTGTTGGAGAGCTCAAACCCAGCTCTGGGAAATTGTTTGGTAGTTCTCGAGACAAAAAATAAAGAATGGGAAGAGAATTTTTGGGAAAGAGGCTTGAATTCTACAGGAATACAGGTGGATTTGTGTCTCCTTGCTCGTGCATCCTCTGTTCTTCCTACATGGACAGATTATGGAAATATTTCCACTCCCAGAGGGTTTGCAAGGCTTAGTTCTGTTTATTATTGAGTGAATGAATTACAAAAAAAAACCTCTGGAAAGGGGTAGGTTAAGCTTTTGTTCAGTATTCTTTGATGTGCTCTGGAGTACAATTCCTTTCCCTGATTTTTAACACAACAAAAAGTCCTGTCCTCAGTTCTCCAGGCTGAAAGAAAAGAATTTGCTAAAATATTAATATTTTCCTGA
The DNA here is from genome assembly GCA_013400175.1 of Phainopepla nitens. Classification (NCBI taxonomy): domain Eukaryota; kingdom Metazoa; phylum Chordata; class Aves; order Passeriformes; family Bombycillidae; genus Phainopepla; species Phainopepla nitens. Next base: position 5,349 of record VXBQ01008838.1, on the reverse strand, counting down.
GTTTAATTGGCTCTGGATTTTGGCCTTGTGTTCCTCTCAGAGGCACCTGGGGTTTATCCCCAAAGTTCTGGGGGCTGTTCATCCATTATCTTTATTTTATGACTGTCCTATAAAATGCACCAGCAGCATTTTGGGCCTCTCTGATGTAGCAGTTGTTAAGAACAGGCCTGGTTTTCATATAGTCCAGAAAAGAAATGTATTGCACATAACCAGTGTTAAACAAAACTCATCCAACAGCTGGAATTCCTGAAAATTCAAGGCTGTGTGAGCATTGAAATATCTTCATGGTGTGTGCAGGGAAAAGTTATAAATCTGCTGCTGTAAACTCTAGAAAATGCTGATTTTTCTCCCTCACACACACAATTTCCTGCCCAGTTGGACACCTTGCAGCCAACTGAGCACTGGAAGTGCAGCTGGGATGTGGAAAATGCTTTCAGCACTGTCTTGTGACATGTGGAGTTGTCTCAGTAGTTCATGAATCCCTTTTTCTTTTTTGAATAACTATAGGGAGGTGGACATCAAAGAAAACATTAACTATGGGTAAGCAGGTCTTTGATTCCAGTACTGTTACAACTGTAAGAAAATTTTCCTTTGCCTTTTTTTTTTTTCCATTGCATTTCCTCCAACTTCCGAGGCCACAGACCGACCACTGTCCCCTCAGCAGCTGACTCAGTGGATATATTGGATTATTTTTGGGGTGATACCAATTATTTCCTAGTGATTTAAGCACTGAATTACCCAGACACACAGCAGTGATCCTTTTTGAAATAAAAAAAAAACCCAAAAACTCCACCAATATTATAGGAAAGGGAAAATTGGGCTTGAGGCTGTGTGAAAAAGCAGAGTTTCCTTTCTGGTGTGGCTTGAGATGTTTTTGTGTTTCTTTGAACACCTGATGTCACTGCATCCAGGCTGGTTTGGGGTTGGCATCAGGAGTTTGTTGCTGACTGAAGCATCCCAAATCCTGATTCTCCTTCCCTTGGTTTATTAGAAATCCTAAATTATTTAAAAGCACTGAAAGAAATACAGGTACCACTGGACTCACAGGGCAGCACCTGCATCTTAACCTGCCTTAGGTTATTTGGCACTTTAAAATGCAGAAAGTGGCCCTTAATTCTTTTTTTTTTTTTTTTTTTTTTTTTTAATAAATCAGAGTCTCATTATGGATAATCTGGAATTTGGGAGCTGTATAACCTTAGCTCTACCACCGACTCCTCTGTGGCCCTGGAAGTTTCTTATTCCCTGTCCCCACGTCCCCATCCTCACAGTGGATCTGATATTTGCACTCCAGGTGGTTGGATGTTGTTGAGTTGGGGAATTAAAACCATCAAACAATGACAACAGAAATCAGGAGATGGAGGAAACAGCTTTAAGCAGCGTGGAGTTTCAATCCTTTTCCTCCCCAAAAATCCTTAGTTCTGCAGCTGTGTGTGTGCTCAGCAGCCCATGGCTGGGCCAGCAGCTGATTTCCACTGCAGAATATCAGCTGGAGAAGTGATGCCTTCATCCCAGGAGGTGATTCCAGGTCCAGAGTGTTGCTGAGACCTGCCCCCAAAGCTCCACTTCTCCCTTTGGGAAGCTCAGCACCAGCTCCTGTCCTGTACTGGTGGCACTGGGATGCACCCATCCCTCCAGGGGCAGGGAGCTGGGGGGATCTCCATCCCTTCCACTCCTCAAGGTGTTTGGGATGAGCTGTGGGTGCATGGGCAGAAATCCCAGCTCTCAATCAATGAGGCAGAACATCTCCTGCTCCTTTTGCAGGCGCTGGAAGGGGCTCTCAAATCACTTTCTGTGTTTGCACCCAATTCATTTGAAGGCTGAATTTTTGATAGCTCTTTTTTTTGGTGTTTATCAGGAAAGGTTTGTGCTTTTCTCTGATAAGCCTCACTTAAAAAAAGACTCTTTGGTTGGGCTGTGTAGAAAAATAAACATCTCTGCACAGCCCTGCTGCGCTGAGCGTGGTTTTCTTGTCACAGTGACTGAGCTGACCTAGAACACGCAGTTTTTGTGGTGCCAAGGTGCCATTTCCCTCTCTAACATTCCCTGTTTTTCATTGTAGGCTTGATCCCTATGCAGATCCCTATTATGACTATGAAATAGAGCGCTTCTGGCGTGGTGGGCAGTATGAGAATTTCAGGGTTCAGTACACAGACCCCGACCCCTACCGTAACTACAGAGTAAGTAAGGAAATCCCCCCTTCCCCCTTCCCCTTCCTCACTTTCTTCCAGGTTCTTCTGGGCCTTGGCACTTGGTTCCAGGGCAGTGCTTGAAACAGGAGTTTTCAAAGAATTAAATCTTGGCTTAGTGGCAGCACAGAGGTGAGGGGATGGGAAGATGTTTTGTTGCAGCTCCATGAGGGCAAAGGCAGCACTCCCAGCTTGGGAATGAGGTTGGGAAGCTGCCTGGTGGAAAAGGACGTGGAGTGCTGCTTGATAGTGGCTGAGAAGGCCACTGGCACCTGGCTGGCACCAGCCCTGGCATGGCCACAGCCCCAGGGCAGGGATTGTCTCCTGTGCTGGGCACAGCTGAGGCCACATCTGGAGTTTTGGCCAGGTTTGGGGCCATCCAGGACAGACCTTGAGGGGCT
>VXBQ01008837.1:41067-131249 GCA_013400175.1 Phainopepla nitens | reverse complement strand
CCGCGGCGGTGGCAGCGTGGCTGAGGGCCACGTGGTGCTGCCCAGCGCACGGCGTGGTGGGGCGGCCGCGGTGCCGGAGCAGCCGGGCAGAGAAGCGGCGGTACGGAGCCAGAAGCGGAGACCCAAGCGGCGGCATAACTGGGGCCCGGTGGAGATTGGGAGTGCTGCCGAGGGCCAAGCGGCGGNGCCAGAAGCGGAGACCCAAGCGGCGGCATAACTGGGGCCCGGCGGAGATTGGGAGTGCTGCCGAGGGCCAAGCGGCGGAGCGGCGCAAAATCCCGGCGGTGCTGCAGGCGGCGAATAAAGTGGCACGTGCAAAACAAAGGGACGCTCGGGGCGGCGGCCGGGCGCGGTTATGTAAAATAGCGATTGCGGGGAATCCTGGGTGGAGTTTGGGGAGAAAAAGTACCCCAAAAATCCAAAACTATACGGTGTTTGGGGAAACTAATAGCATGTAACTTAGAGGAAAAAATGAAACTGTTCTGCTATTGACTGTAACCATATCGCCATGACTTCAGAGAAACATGATTGAGACCAGGTCGAGATATATTTTTTTTTTCTTTTTTTCACCACGAGTATCGACAGTCACTAATTAGAGACACTCCCGCGAAGAGGAGAGCCAGTGTTTGCCGCATAGTGAACACTGAACATCCTCCTCCCCTGGATTGTAAAATCTGGGAGTGACAGCGGGACTGCGCCCCACTGTGAGCTCCCCAAACCCACAGCTGGATGTTTAACAAAGGCGTTTAAAAGAGCTGATCTCCTGCCCGTTTATTTCATTTTGTGGCAGGGTTGCTATTTTACCATGAGAAGCTGAATTTGGGAATAGTGCATTGTTCCTTTGGAGCAGTGAAGGTGGGGAATTTCACAGAAACATAAAACATCCGTCCCCCCAAAAAAATACAAAAAGCAATGTCAACTTTATGAAAAACAGATCTCTCAATTGACTTAAAAATTCAGCCCTTGTAAGGAAAGGAGGAAGGCTGTAGTAAGGAAATCTCAGTATTTGATTAGCTTTTTAATTTTTATTTTGCAAAGTACCTGAATCTCCCTTTCTGCTTGGACAGGGAGGTGATGAGAAGATTTGACTCGCTTGATTCTTCTGTTAATTCAAGTAAGCATTGAGGGATTTGAGCTATAACACTGATTCCACTTTGGCTTTTCAAACTGCTCAGCATTGGCTCTGTTCTGATCCTGATGCTTTTGTTGCAGCTATTGGGAGTTTTGGGTGCAAGGAGCAGCAAAGCTGCTAATAGGATTCTCACTATTTTTGTTGTTTCTGGAAGCTTTTGTTAGTGAGGTTGGGAAAGTGAATTGATTTGCATAGTGAAGGTTATTTCTCCAGTGAAGAGAGCTAGTTTCATCTTTGAATGAAGGTTTGTTTTGACAGAAAACAGCTATATGAGGAAAATGTGAGTTTAAAAAGACCTTGGCAAGCATTTGATTCTTAGTCTTCTTTTTCCTTCTACTATGAAATGAAATAGCTTTCCAGGTATGGCCATCCTGGTTCTCTTGGCAACTGATGCAAAAGAAAGTCAATTTCCCATGTGCTGTGCTCAACTGAACTTAGTGTTTGCTGAAAGATAAATACAAGTATCAAAGGCTGTGCAAAAGCTTCATTAATCATCCCTCTTGCTGAAGTGGGGAACACTGTGAGCACAGGGTTGGAAATGTAGTGACAGCAATTATTGACTTATTGTGTTAATGATATGACAGCTTGTTATAAATTACCAGAGGTTAATGGCATAAGGGATTGCTATAAAACCTCTTGAAAACTGATGATGTATTATTTTCTTTACTTTCCTTCATAAATATGTATTTGAGGCCATAGGGATAACTTTGCAGTAGTTTATTTCCAGTTGCAGCGTAGGGATTTCTCAGGGATGGGACGGCCAGCGGTGGCACCGCGGGGTGCTGGGGTGTCAGTGGAGCTGATCTCTCCTTGTCCCCCTGCAAAGCTGGGCCTTGGCTCCTGCCCTGTGCCCTGCCAGAGGAAGCACAGACTCATTTGTTTCTCCTGAACCTCCTGACAAGGGATTGTTGTTTTGGTGTCCTGGGTATGGATGTGCTGCTTTCTGATCACGCCGTGCTCTCCTCTGGGATTTGAGGTTTCTCTTGTTCCTTGTTTTCTCCTAGGAGCTTTGCCTACAAAACCCACCAATTCTTGTTCTTGGAGATTTGAGAGCAGGTTATTTGCTGCTCTCTGTGCAGTGATTGGGCATTAGCAGCATACAAATATATACTTTTGTTATAGTCTAAGCCCTCCTGTTTCAGGAAGAGAGATGCCTTGATCAATACAACATGTTAAAAACACATTTCAAGAGTAAATAAACATTTTGGGGTTTTGTCCCCAGCAGGATCTGCACCTGTAAACCAGCAATTACTGAATGTAAGGTGGAAGTGACCTAGTACTGGGTGCTCCAGCCTAAATGTCTTTTAATTTTTTTAAAATTCATTTTTGTATCAAGTTTATGCTCTAGAAATATTCTCTGTAAGATTTATGGGGTTTTCTCTGACAGACAGATGATCTGCTGGTGGTGACAGATTCAGATTTGGCAAATACATTGAATTCTGAAGCATGCTTCTTGCTGATAAAACAGGATCAAGGCAGGGCATGAGGATTAGCTCAGGATTTGGGAAGGCAGGCACAGGATATAAAGCACTATTATCCCTGGCAATATGGGCCAAATTGTAACTTTAATAATCATGATTCTAGACTGTGTTAAACCAGATTTAAAACCATACATTTTCCTGGTCTGAAGTTTTTTAATTCTGTTCAGCCAATTTTAGTCCAGGAACTTGGTTATTCCTTATTTCCCTCTGGATTTTAGATCTGCTAACAACAGTCTTGGTTAGAGCAGTTGTCCCAAGCAAGATTTTGTAACCAAATCCTCCCCTCAGGAAACTTCAGCTCACAGGTTCCCAGCACTGCTGCTGGATCCAGCATTTGAGCACAAGTACCCCGAACCAAAAACAGTTCCTTTTTGATGGTAGAAGAGAGCTTGCCTCCACAAGTTTCTTTCTCTTTCACTTATCTGTATATTAAAAAAAAAAGTGCCTTTTTTATTTTTCTTTTTTTTTTTTTTTCCAAATTCAGACAAAAGTGATCCTTCAGCATCAGAATGCCATTTTACATCTGGCCACCATCACCAGATCTGCTTTTAGGATAGTTTCTTATAAGCTCTTCCTCATTTCAATGGGTCACATCTGCCAAAAGATCTTTTGCTCCATGTGTTGGCCGGGAAGCTGTGTGGCAGATCTGTGTATTTGTGACAGTGAGAAAACCTATCTGTCCTCAAAAGGCTGCCTAGAATATATCTGAGGTGGGGAATCTTTTAAACAGGCAGCTACAACAGACCATCATTTGAAAAAGCATCTCCTATAAACTTTTCACAGGCCTGGTGTTGCTAACTGGTTTTACAGATGTCTGCTCAACACCAAAGATGACTGCTGTCGCCCTCTGTGAGAAATTAATCCCTTCTGTTCATTAGTCTCCAAAATGCATCCATTAGAAAAAGAACATTTATAATTAACCAATGCAGAATGGAGCAAAACTTTCAGTGTTACAGTGCGTGACACTGTTGGCTGAGTCACATTCCTGGGGAGATAATTTTGTGTCTTTATTGAAATGCATTAAATGTGGTTGAGTAGAAGGGAATGCATCAGGTACTGAAGAACAATCAGAGCACGTCTTGTAAATCATTTACAGAAACAAGGCAGCCTTTCATCAATGCTAATTAGCTGAGAGCTTCCAGAGTTTTCAGGAGAAAAACTTGGTGTAAGCGAAACCTGAAGGCTGTGATTTCTGGAAGAATGGATAGGGAGGATTAAAAATATATATGGGTAAGTTGGATTGCTGTTGACTGTGTAAATAAACTGAAAGATTGCTGTCAGAAACCTGTATGACTGTGTCAGTAAACAGTAAATTTATTATAAATAAAATTTTAAAGCCCTGTAAAACCCCTAGATGTCTCTCAGGAACTGTGGTGCAAGGAAAGGTGTCACACACTTGCATGGAAATCCTGTTCTTTCAGCTTGAATCAGTATTTTGAACCTAAAGCATCCCCTTCTCACCTGTCTCCTTACATCTCTTTTTAATCATGTATTTGGAATTTACCGGGTTTGATTTTCTCAACCAAAACCAACAGTCTCAGCTACTTGTCCTGCCTTTTTATCTTCACAAGGACAACTCTGTAAACTTGTGGGGTGGGAAAAAAACCCAAACCACAAACTATAGTGGCTGTTTACATTATTGGTTTTCAGTGTTATTAGCAAGGAAAGGTTTATTGTATGAGCACCTCAGCAATTAGGAAGGGAGCCCCAGCAAAATCGGTTTCTAGTAGTCTGGATAGTTTGTGTGTCCTCTGAGGTTTTCTTGCATAGATTTACCTTGATTATAAGTTTAGCAGATTATTTTCTGGGTGAATCCCTATTAGAGATAATGGTATTTAGCAGGGGAAATGAGTGTTTTTAATGCCCTCTAAGTGCTGGTCTCTCCAGGTATGAGAGGAAGGCATCCCTGGAAGGCCAGACAGAGATATCCTTGTACATACTTTGATTTTCTTCAAGAGATTGAAGCACCCATTTACTCTGTCACAGGCAGAGGAGTAAAACAGAGTTATCTCAGAAGGAAGGCAGGTGCAGACAAGACCATGGATTTCAGGAGACTTGTGGGTTTGCTGTAATGCTCCTTAGCCCCCACTCCCAGGGGCTGGCATGGCAATGGAATGTTCCTTTCCAGCAGGAATGAATGCTGTACTCTGTGGGGTAAGGCCCTTTCTTATGGCTGCAGAGAGTTGTTCATAAATTTGGTTTTTAGGATTTTGTCAGGGTTCAAAATCCAGCTCAGTGCTGATGAACTCTGATGTTCCCTACATCACTTTTCTTAAACATGTTTCTTTGGTGCTTATTATCCCCATTAATTAGTGCTTCCCCAGCTTGGAGTGAGAGGAACAGGCAGGACGGACTCTGCCTGAAGGAGCATGAGGTGACAGTGCTGTGGTTTCTCCTGCATTTCTGGGGCAGGGTCCTGCACTTGGTCAGGATGAGCCCTCGTGGGTTCCCACAGCCATGGGATTTCCAGAACAACAATTTCCAGAAGTTCAGCTCCCTAAACCAGCAAAGATACTTGTCCTGAAATCTGAACTTATCCAAGGGCTTGATCCCTTCCTCTCTGGTTTAGTTTAGTAGACATTTCACTCAAACTGGAAGGGAAGATGACTTTTTTTCTACTTTTTTAGTAATTTCTCACCTTGTCCTTCACTGGGATACAGCTGGTGCCACTCTATTTAAATATATTTCTGTACCCAAGATAAATTCTTGAGATGCCACAGACTGATCTCTATAATTCCCTCTCTTGGTGCCTTTTAAGAAAATTATATTTTTGTGTATTCCTTTCTAACTCACTATCACAAACCTAAGTTCAACCTCCCAAACTGCACAGTGCACTGCTGTGTTCAGCAGATAATGGTGATATTTGGTGTCAGGGATTTTTTTGCAAGCTCCCTTAGCAATCGTTTCTTTCTATTCCAATCTTTCTAATCTTGACCTTATTACTAATGTGTTCCATCCCTCTTCCTAACTTGGGAAATTGTTCTTGCCTTCGGATTGCCTCAGGCCAGCAGAGGGGAACAAAGGGCCAGCACACACAATTAGCCCTGGAAATGTTAATTGATATTTTACCACTTCTGAACAATTAAATCCCAGGATAAAAAACCACAATTCATTAGGCTGTTTCCACATTTTTCAAGATTACCCAAAGCTGTGTCTGAGGACAAAAAACAGACACTTTTTGTGTGCAGACACATTCCTCACATCCTGCCTGTCCCGAATTTCGAGGATTCCATGGAGCTGGAAGCATTAGTGGACACTCCTCCACTGGAGCTGCCTCCCCAGCATGGATTTTCACTTCAGATGAGTAACTCCCATGGAAATGTAATGGAGCAACTGCAACTCTGATATTGGAGTTGCTAATTTAGGCCTCTAATCCTGAAAGAAGCCCTGGATAAGGGACAAAAGCTTACACTTGCAGAATTCTCTGATGTCACTGCCTGATATAGAATTGAAGCTTAAGCTTCAATTTAAATTGCTTTATTTAAAGAATAAATGCTTTATTTAAAGAAATCATGGACTAAGTTTCAGTCAGAGAGAATTTAAAACTGAGAACTTGTTTTTGTAGGGATGTTATCTGAAAGCCTTTTTGTAGAAATTTGATTGTCACTTATTTACAGGCCCGGAGTATAACTAAACTAAGTTCCTTTAAATAATATGAGAAGAAAAAAATTTAGAATCTTTTCCAATTTGTAGGAAAAAAAATAAAAACAAACAGAAATAAAATCCAAAGCAAAACAAAAACAAATGAAAAAGACTCAAAATGAAAACCCTAAATCGACACAGGGGCAGAGAGATGAGAAAAACTAAAGGTTTGCTGAATGGCTTGATGCTGCTCTAGTGACTGCATATATTCTACAGTCCTGACCAGAATTTTGATCATTATAGCATTATTAAAGGTGCTTTTCTAGTTTTGTTACTTGCCTACATTCACAGCATTAGCTGGCAGGCTCTTTAATGCCCTGCTGCACAGCATTACAGGAATAAAAGGTGTGGGCTAATCATGGTCATGGACCTTAGCTTTGGAATTAGCATAATGGAAAGAGATCCTGAAAGCAAAAATCATCTTTCTGCAAGTGACCTCTTACCACTCCGGTTCCATTTCATGCAGGGATTTAAATTAATTCTGGGAAGGCTTTGGGGGTGAAGGGAGAAAATGCTTATTGTTCATGGGAGTCATTGGAAAGGGAGCCCAGCCAGGGCCAGGCTGGGTTTGGGGCACAGCTGGGCTCATCCAGATGTTGGAAACACTCTGGCTGTGGCAGTGACAAAGCTTGGAGACACCCCAGCTTTTTGGTAACCTGGAGGGCTTGAGTTGAGTTGATGATAAATTTTTAGTGGTTTTTGGGGCAGGGAGCACCTGTGGACACTGACCAAGGGCTGAGGCTTCTCTCACCCTGCAGGGTACCTTTGTCCTGAGCAAGGTGGCTGCTGGGCTTCAGAAGAGCTGTCCTGACTAAAATTCCTTCTTGCATTCAAAATATTTCCCTGATTGCAACAATTTACATCTGAGTAATGTGAAAAATTTAAATTAGCAGTTTCTCTGATTACCCATGAGCAGAGGTAGCTATACAAGGATAAAAGTAGACTTAAGAGTCCAATAATCTTTTCAAAAATTCAGACAAATGTAGCTAGAATTCTTGCACAGACCTTGCATACAAACCCAAGCTTTAGGATTTTTCTACCTCTATTGATCCTTCCCACTGTTTTTAAGAGAACATGCAGTTCTGTCATGGGGGAAGAATGAGATAAATGAGAAAAGCTATGGAAATAGCCATGAAAATACACACTGTAATAATACTGAACTACAACTTAAAGAGCACTTTCTATTTTGGAAGCATTTTGAGGCCATGATCACCCTCCTGTTGCCAGCAATGGTGTGGCCTCACCTTGAGCACTGAGCAGTTCTGGGCCCCTTGGTTTCAGAGAATGGGAAGGTTCTTGGGTGCAGCCACGGGGGGAGCAGCAGAGGTGGAAAGGCTGCCAGGAATATCCTGCCAGGAGTCTTAGAGGATGTTCTGTAACCTCTGCTGGCTCTGGAGGCTGTCACTAGATTCCTCTGAATCCACCACCTTTTTTCTAGTTAATCCTTCCACAAATGTTGGAGAAACAGGGTTGGACCAATTTGTACACGTGAAATAAAACAAGGCATCCTCTCTTGCTATGTATACATTTATATTTATATTCATATTTCTTTTTTATTTATGCATCTAATTTTTATGTTTATATTATTTATATTTAGATTTTATATTTATGCATATTTCTATTTAGATTATTTATATTTATACTAAAAATTTCATTAACCACAATGCCAAATGTTTCTTAAGAACAAAGGTTGTGTTTGAAAGGAAATGTTCCTTATTAGAACATCAAGGTAAAGGGAATATTCTGAGCCATCCATCTCCTCCTTCTGTGGGGACATTGCAGTGATTTAGTGCATTGGGTTTTTTCCCCATGTAAATGTTCCAAAATGATGTCATATTGAGAAGAGCTGCATTTATAAACTAAAAATATGTCCTGCCTTGTAAATGGTATTCACTGTGGAACAGCATAGGAATTGAAGAACCAGCTGTAAAACTCAGGGAAGTCAGCAGATACCTTTGCATTGATCTCACAGGACATCCAGGCCCTCAATTAATTGATTTTATGTGTTCTTGGGATATGAAACCCTGTGGAAAATAAATTGGTCGTTGAGCTGCCATCTGGGCAGCCTGACATCGGTCTGACTGCTCCAAGGAAAACTAAAGAAAACCTGTCTCATCCTTACTATTATCTCTTGGAAAGAAATTTCTGGGAACAATTCATTTGCTTGTGCCCTGGGTTGATGATGTATTTCAGCTCTCTGTCATGCTGAAGGCCAATTCCTCAAATCTTTCCCACTGTACTCAGAAAAAGCTCATCTCTCTCTGATGGAATCTTTTAGGCCTTTTACCCATAGCCTTGGAAGTCCCTCTCTGTGTCAGTGGGGTGATCCTGGCTTGTGATGTTGCCCGGATTCTGCCAAATGGTGGCTGGTGCTGATCCTTGGATCAGACATTGCTTCCTTCAGTGCTGCTCTGTTTGAAGGCAGTTTATTCCCTTGGAGGATGCAGTGTTCTGCAGTAATGATAAACCACGCTGGGCACCTCAGGCCAATTTTGGGGCATTCTTTGAACTCCCAGGAGAAAGGTGGATTTCTCTTCTGCCTAGAGGCACACCCAAATGTGCACATGCCCTTCTTGTCTGGTGCTGTGTTGTGGGGTTCTTTTTAGCCCAGACAGAATTTCCATTGTTTAATTGTGTGAGTAGTAAAAAAGTAAAACCTGGGGGTTGAGCTTAAAACATGCTCAGCTATGTCTGAAGAGAGAGGAAAGAAGAGCTCAGCACATATTTGTGCTGGACTTTGAGGCATGTGCATTCCACTGAGGACTCTTCTGGCAGCACAGAACTCGAGCTGCTCATTGAGCAGGTGGCTGGGGTGCTGCAGTTCAGGTCAGCCCTGCTCTCTGGGCTGGGCAATCCAAGGTCTCTGCCTTCCCCCGCGGTGCTGCCGCGGGCTGTGCGCTCTGAGCATGGCTCAGCAACTTCCAGAGGTCTCAGCACCCCAGAGTTCTATTCCTGGCAGATCCCAGGCTGCAAAAGAGAACTCTCAAACCATAAGGAGAGGGCTTGTAGGTGCTCAGCGCAATTTCCTGACCCATTCAATAATTCTCAGGAAGAACAAGCAACGCAAAATAGCTCAAGATCTTTTTGAACCTAAAACCAACGGCAGCAGTGGCTGGTAAACCTGGCTATCTGAGTTATAGAGCTCTGCTAGGGAGTGGAGCAAAGGCAGAGAACATTACCCTGTAACCTGGTCAAATCTAATAAAAACATCTGTGCCACTTTGCCTGCCAGCGGTATTGGAGAGGATGGGAGCAAGTACTGAAGAATGTTCAAAACCAATGGAATACTACTATATAAGTGTTGAAAAGATCCTGCTAGACTCAACTAGTTTTCTTTATTTGTCACAGGAGGAGTCTGCAAACATGGTAAATGTAACTTCCTCTTTGTTTGCAACTGCTTGCTCAAAACAGTTTGTAAATTATTACACTAACAAGAGTGTGCCTAAACTTTATTGGGATATTGAGTCACCCAAGGTCTGCTTGGTAAAAATACACCATTTGAGAAGCTTCACTTATGGGTATGGGAAGAGATGGCAGAGAAACAACTGAATCCCCCTGATCCTCTTGCTCCTTCCCACCTGGTGAGAGCTGTGGAGGTGATGCTGGAGGAGCAGAGTGCCCCAGCTGTCCCCTGGACGGTGCCATGTGCTGCCGGGGCGAGTCAGTCATGCTGAGTGGTTCACAGAGCAACTTGCACTTGCATAAGATAAGGAACACTGAGACTTCTAACCTCGAATGGGGGTCACAAACCCCCAGTGTCTCACCCATGCTCGGTGCTGCTGAAGCAGAACTTGTTGGTGGCAATGAGGCCCGTGCTGCCAGCTCAGCTGCAGCTCCCCTGCAGATGCAGCAGCGTGGCTGTGAGCATTCCTCCTCTCCCCTTTGCTGTGTCCCATTAGCAGCAGCAAGTTTTAATTACAGCCAAACCTTCCTGCTTCCTTCTGGGTGTGCTCACGATTCAGCCAAGTGGCAGGGAGCAGTTCGAGCACTGATATTTCCTGTTAAGGTTTGTAAGAATCAACAGAAGAGAAGTACTGCTGGCAGGAAATCTTACGATTTTCTGAAAGAATCCTAAGCAACTACTGGTATTTGTCTGCAAGGAATAGCTTAAAATTGAAAGGAATGAAAACCTGAAAGGCAGCCTTTTATTTTCTTTGGGGAGAAAAGAGAGAACTGAAAGAATTCACTTTTTTTTCTTTCTCTAGTTCTCATATTTTAGTATAAAAATCTCTACATTATGTGTGGTTTTTTTTAAGGGTTGTCTCAATGGTTTTGGATAGGCATCTGCTGCCTTAGCTCTGGAAACATTAACCTTAGCTCCAAGTGCTGTAGAAGGCAGAGAGAACAGAAGAAGCTTTATTGCCAAGGTTTGGGAGTGCTGCAGGGAAGGTGAAGCCTGTTCAGCTCCCAGTTCCATGTCCCAACAGCCCACAACAGGTTAATCTCCCCAGACTGTTCCCATGCATCCAAGACTAAACAAGGAACAGACTTTATAGGCTTTAAGTTGGCCTGCAGTTAACTGCAAGCAGATGTTGGGAGATAACAGAGTTTCCACTGGAGCAGGAGCCCCCCTGCCCTTGTACCATGGGACCATTCTCCAAGTGCTGCTTGGAAGGAGTCACTTCTGTCTGGCAATAATCAGAATTAAGTGGTGGGGGCAGGAGAGCCAGTTGTTGGATCTTTCTGCCCAAACTGACATTTATAGAGCAATTCTGCTTCTGCTACCAAAAGCCAAAACATACAAATCCACCTTATCCAGACTATTAATAAATAGGGAGTGATTTTTTTTTCCGTTCCATTCTCTTCTCTATGCTGCCTCTGTTCTGCATCAACATTTATTTGAATAATGAGGAAAGAATGATATTAGCAAACCTTCATCTATCTTTTAGAATCAAGGAACATGACATTGGAGTTAAGTCTAAACAGTACCAGGTGTAAATGTACATCTTTAGAAATTCTTCTAGCTTGTTGAAGTCATACTGTAAAACATTAAAAGTTCTTTTGTTTTACAACTTTCAACAGCCTGAAATGTTAGCAGAAATATCTTTTTGAGGAGAGATCTCAAAGCCAATTGGTTCTGTTCCAAATCAAAAGTAAGAAGGCTATGAAAAGATCTAATTTGAACACTTCTTGGCAGTTAGTGATTTGTTAAATAGTTTGTTTTTAATTGCTTTCAAAAGTGAAGGAGAAGAAGAAATCTTTTTTAATTCATGTTTCTAGAGGGAAAAAAACCCCAACAAATGTGGGAAACCAGGTTGTTAATATTAGAAGCTACACACGCACTGGGTGCTCAGTGCATAATCTCTGCAATAGTACAAGCAGAAATGGAGACAAAAGAACCAGATGTGCAAACTTCCTAACAGCGCAATTCCAGCTCTTTACTCAGCAGCAAGACTTGTCCTTTGTTTCACATTTCCCAGCTCAGACACAACTCAGGAGGAGGACACAGGAGGTGTGCAGGAAAAGGGCTTTTGCCATCTGCAGCCCAGGGCGTGCCTGGATGCAGCAGTGTCCCACAGCTGGCACAGGGATGGAAGAGGGGTGCCCAGCATATTCCAAACCCTGCAGCCTGGCTAGGAGCTTCTCCATGGCTGAGCCAGGCACCAACCTGTTTGGCTGGCTTTGTACTCACTTCCTGCAGACCCAAAGAGCTTTCTGACTGCAGGCAGTAAAGCAGAGTTATGCTCCTCAGAGCAAAGCCAACTTGTAGGTTATTTATGTAATCAGAGTCTGGGATAATTGTTCTGTGACTCCTTCCATCCTGGGAGAAGTCCCTCGTGCTCTGTGGGTGTGGAGATGATTCTGCCTCTGCCAGAAGCAGAACTCCTTTGCAGGCAGCAAGTCAGGGTCCCCACAGGTGGGGTAAAAGTGTCACCACACCCTGCCTGTCTGCTGGCATGGCAAGCTGATGTGGCAAACACCTTCCCAGAGCTGCCATCCAGCACTTCCTGCAGCAGAACTGGAGGCTGCTGAGCCACTGCTGCTTTTTACATCTTTCTGTGAGCCTGGACTCGTTGGTGTTTCCCATTCAAGACTCAGGGGCAGAAGGATGCTAAGTAAAGCCAGAATTCTCCCTTTTCTTTGCTGTCTTGTCAGGCTGGGATCCTTCACGGGGCTGCAGAGCACAGGTAAGCCCTGCCAAACCTGCTTTGTCCTTCAGCCTTCACGTGGGCTCCACTGCAGAGCTGCACCTTGCATTAATAATTTGGAAAACTCAAACAGTCAAAGCTGGCCTTGAGCTGGGAGCCTTGTGGGCTGGTGTCCGACTGAGGATGTGTCTCTTCACCCCGCCTGGAAACCTGTTAGCAAAATTAAAACACTTGTTGACAAATTGTTCCTGGATCACTGTTTGCCAGTTCTTTCCTTTATTAAAACTTCCACATTGCAATTATAAATGGAATTTGTTTTTAAGCAGATGAGAACTTATCCTGATGTCCAAGTGGAGATTAATAATTTAAATCTTGAAGTAATTAATCAGCAGTGTACATTATCAAAGTCATTTTTAAAGAAACATTAATATGTAAAGTGCCACCCATTTGTTGCACAAATTTTATCACTTTTGGTGGAATTACTGTAGGGCTAAAGGAAAGTTGGCAGGATTTCTGCTAAAACTCCTGGTTATTTCTGTTACACTATAATATGCAAGTCTGCCACCAGACTGTGAGCCTGGTTGTGCTGGATTAAATTGTTCAGTCCTGCTTTAAGAGCCCAGCTAGTCCCAGGGGCTGTTCTAGCTTAGAAAAGAGCTTTTAAAAACCAGCCCTGATTTACACCGTGGTGCTAAAAGTGTGAACAACTTTCTTTCTGGTTTAAACCAGATCCCAAATCACTGCTTATAGTCTGGACCCCAGTTCTGCAACCTTTAATCCCTTGATATCACCAAACCTAGACCCTCTCCTGTGGAGAAGGGTTCCCCTTGCCCAGGAGCTCCACCACCCACCTGTCCAGCCAGGCTGCAGGTGGTGTTTCCTCTCCCTAGGAAGGAACAAGGCACTCACATCCTTTGAAACCTGGATATTTTGGGCTGAATTGTTTGGGAAACACATTTGGATTGTACTGATATGCTCAAATCGAGATTCATGCAGCTACACAGACTTACACCAGCAGAATATATGGGCCTGGATGATTTGGGCATTTTCCCAAGCACACGTTCATGGTAAAGAGCCTCTTGCTCTTTTATTTATAAATATACACTTATAAATACACAGCAGAGATCAGGTGGGACAGTTGCTACAGCAGCCCTTGTCAAGCACTGTGCTATCCTTTAGCTGTGACTACAGCCCTCACATCACATCACATCAAACTTTGGCACAGCCTGAGAGACAACTGGAACTCAGGGGAAGCTGCTGAGTTCTGCTCTGCAGCAGCTCAACAGGACTTTTGCTCCATTCTTCCTGAAATAGTGGCACCAGACACACTTCCACAGATTTTCTGCTTGGCCTTGTCATGAATGATTTCATCTTTACTGAAGGTGTGTGTTGGTGGACTTGAGGATGTAGGTCAATGTTATTTAATGAAGTTTGTGCCCATTGTGCACAAGTTGTGAAGTGTTTAGTCATTATGAATCAACGAATATTTATATATAAATATATATATTTATATCTGTGTATGTATGTATAAATTTATATGTATAATATATATATATTTATATATACACATGCTCTCCTACATAAACGCATAGAGAAAAAAAGGACTACAAAAAAGTCAGAGACTGAGGAATGTAAAACAAGTAGAGGAAGTTTCCTCTGCCAAATTCAAAATTTATATTTTTTGTAGTCGTGCAATTTTTGGGTTGCTCACTCAAGTCTTGCATTATGTGCAGCAAGTAACTGTCTTTGCCTTACAAATCTTTGAAATCTTGTAGCCTAAAAATGAAATTTCCCCAAGAATAGAAACAGATTTAGAATTAATTGACACTTTGTGGTTTTTTAGCAACTGCTCATTCACCTAAATAATTAATACATTTCATTTTCTGTATTTTCATCTTCCACAATGTAACATTTTTCCACCAACTTTTGTTAATCCAGTGCCTTTTTTTAGATTACCATTCTTTTTTCTGCCATTGCTTAAGCAGCGGCACACACTGAGCATCTGAATCCTTGCCAAAACTGATTTGTCAGCTTTCAAAAACTTTTGTCCAGGTCAAGAACATAGACTTCTGCAAAGGAAAAAAAGGCCATGTGCTTCTGAAGAGTCACAGAGTCATATTTTTTCTGTGGTGGGTTGTGTGTCACCTTTCCAGGGCTTCTCAGGATTTCTGTGCACAGAAAATGCCTGGACTGAAAGGTGGGGTTTGATTTTGATGTACTGTTTCTCTCTCTTTTATTTTTCACTTTTTTTTTTTCTTAGTAGCAAAGATCCCCTTTGTGTTTAAGTCTTAAATGGCCTTGAAAACACTCTACACAACTCAAGAGTGTCTGGCAATAAAAATAGTCAGGCATTTTGGAATAAATGGCAGAAACTGAGAAGTTTCAGTTCTGCTCAATTTTCACTCTCATCAGGTAAAGGCTGTTAACAATTATTTCCTGCTGAAACTTCTGGGCTGTATTAATAGATTACAGGGAAACAATAAAATAAAACAATTGAAGAAATCAGAACAGCTCTGCTTCAGGACTCCTGGACTCCTGTCTTTGCAGGATTTATTTGCTAAATGACAACAAAGATAAACAAACCCCCAAGCCTGTCAGATTTCCTTGCTCTTCATCTTAGAAGAATTTCAAGCTCCTCTGGGTTTTTTTGCCATCTCTGAATAATGATTTCTTGTTGGATAATTTGAAGCACCCTGCCAGTGTGTGTTGAATGTGTGATCATCCCTGGCAGTGCAAAGGCCAGGCTGGACACTGGGGCTGGAGCAGCCTGGGACAGTGGCAGGTGTCCCTGCCATGGCAGGGGTGGCACTGGGTGGGCTTTGAGCTCCCTTCTAACCCAGTCCTTTCTAAGTCTTTCTTGCAAAAAAAAAAATATTGTTATGCACATAACTAATCTATTTTTTAAATTAGTGTAATTGTTCATGTCCTAAACCTCTTGCAAACCAGGATGTTTGCAACACAGCCCCTGGCAGGGCAGTCACAGCAATGGCAGGAAGGGAACCAAAAGGAATAACCTTTCCTTGTAGAGAGAGGATAAAAATCCTCTTCAAGGGAAGTGATTTCAAGGCCTACAGCCACAAGGCTGACATGCAGTGCCAGTTATCTGGGAAGCTGAGCACAGCTCTCCAGCCCATGCTCTGCCTTGCTCTGCAAAGTTTGGCTTTTTGTGTTGGTTGTTACTGGCTCTAGTCAGCCTGAGAGACACATTCTGTACATTCTCTTGTACACATTCTCCTGTACCTGGAGCTTTCAGGAGGTGTTGCAACATTTGGTTGCATTTGGAGAACCTGTCTGCCCTGAGCACTGAGATGATGATTTTGGCAGTCAGAATTAAGAAGCTGCTGGTTTTCCCTTGGGTTGTTTTTCCCCTGCCCTGGCTGTAACAGTGAGGAGGTTGAGCTCAGGCTGTGCCAAAACCTGGCTGCAGGTCCTGTGGCAAAGCTCCTGCCTCCCTCACCCTCCTCCCCGAGGGGCTGAGCAGGGGCTGCAGCCCAAGAGCCACTCCCTCCCACTGGAAAATCTGATGCCCTCACCTGTGGGGTCTGGGGGAGCCACAGAATCCCAGAATGGTTTGGGTTGGGAGGGACCTCAAAGCCCACCCAGTGCCTCCCCTGCCATGGCAGGGACCCCTGCCACTGTCCCAGGCTGCTCCAGCCCCAGTGTCCAGCCTGGCCTTGGGCACTGCCAGGGATCCAGGGGCAGCCACAGCTTCCCTGGAAGTCCAACACGCCCTCCTTCATTTTAGTCTTCCTTTAATCATATTTTTTTTTTAATTTTAATTATAAAAGTTAAAACTAACAAATCTTTTCACTTACATGCCCAAGTCTCTCTGAACATTCGTTTGCTGATTATTTTGTGTGCAACTTTTTTGTGCTGCTTTCAATCAGAATAATTTCTATCAAAAATGTAAAGCTGAAGTTATTTGAAACTTTGCAGGCTCTATAACTTTAGCAGAAAGAACTCTTCGTGCCTTTCAGATTTCTTGCATGCATGGTTTTTTGGGCTGCCATCATGGGTGTGTGTTTGTGCACTATTTTTCCTTTTTAGGGAGACTTAATCTCAAATCTGATGTAATTTTTTAAAGTATGTTTTTAAAGTATTTTTAAGTATTTAGGTGTGACCTCACACCTAAATCAGAATATTTAAAAGGTCTCAAGGATTTCAGACATTAGCAGAATTTGGTTTAAACCTTAAAGCACAGCTAAAAGAGTGCATTCCAAATTAGAAGGTGTTTCTCCCCTAACGTAGGACCTCCTACCACTCACAGTTCAGAATCTGATTTTATGACTATGTCAGATCAGAATAGGTTTCCAAAACAGCCTTTGCCACCCAGTAGGGTGGGTGGGTTCATTTTTTCTTTCTTGCCAGAGGAGTTATTTTGAAGAATTTTTCTAGTTTATTTCTCAGTTAAAGATGGTAAATGAAAATGGAACCAGCACCTAGAAAACTCAAGGTTGTGAAGTAGGTGATGAGATCTGGTGCCTTTCTGTTTTGTTACCACAACACAAAGTTTTACTGTCTCTATCAGGTTCTATTTCAAAATCTGGAGATAACACTGTCATAAGAACTATGTCAACACTCCCCTTCAAATTCCAAATTACCTAACAGAGCATTTTCTCCTGTTTCTGAGGGTTATTTGGCTGTGATAGCGTTCTGGAAAATGTTGTTATATTTGGCTTGCTTTGATTTTTGTAGCTTGTGGATAAGACAGTGTTAGAACTGACCTTCATCTAAGATGTCAGTGTCCAAAAGAGAGAATCTGGAATTCTTTAGACTGGAGCAGAAGAGAAGTGTTAATATATGTAGTGGTTGTAAATGAAAGCTTTTAGTGACTTGGTTAAGTCACTAAAATGGAAAATGGATGAAAAGGAAAATGAACAGAAGAGAGTGCAAAAAAAAAAAAAATCTAAGAAGTGCTTTAGTCTGTGGATATAAATTCAGAAACACATAAGGATAGGAGCAGTAAAAGAATTCTTTGTTTTCTGTGGGGACTAACAATATAAATGTTCTGTGTTGGGTTTGGGATCAGGCATTGGATGGCAGGGAATTGCAATTTCTGTAAATTTGATCCCTTTTGGAAGCAGCTTTTGGCTCTCCATGGGCTCCACCTTGTGCCTTCAGCCCTGGCCCTTCCCTGGAATGCAACCACTCTGCCTGGAGCCAGCTCTGCTTTTCTTTAGTCACAGCCTTGGGATTGTTTGGGATTGGGCCCAAATTAGTCCCAGTTTTAGGCAATCTACAAGGACTTAATCATAACAAAAACTCTGCTGGATTCTTATTTCCTCACTTTTAGTTTGGTCATTAGCTATTGTGTTAATTGCTATTATTTATTATTAGGAAAAAATCAATACTTTGGACAAATATGACAAATTTGACAAACCAAAGATGGTGCAGGACTGAGGTGCTTAACGAAAGAATTGTTCTCAAAATTTTCTTGGAATTTACAGCAAGGCTGTAACTTCTGTTAGTTCAGCTGGTGGTATTTTATTTTCTGTTGTTGTGCTGGATGTAAAGTACAGAAAATAAAGGAGACACTGGAAAACCTTTTGGGAGATTTTGATCAAACCACTAAGTGTCCAGAAATGTTTTAATCACTTTAAGCTTTCTTGGGAGGGAAGGAGGAGAGAATTTTTATCAGCTGCTTTGTGAAAAGGCATCCAAAGCTAATTAAATGTTGATTCATCTTTTTCATTTCATGTTAAGTATATTCTGAAGTTACAATTCACTAAGATTACATTCTGATTTTTATTTATTCATATGATAAATAAGTTTGCATATTTTCTGTGCACAAAAGTGTGGGTTTTTTCTGTCAATTGGTTGTTTTATATTACTTAAATTTAACTTCAGTAACTGAGCAAACAGAATTATCTCTGACATAATGGCACCACAGTCTCCACAGTAAGGGAGGAGTGCAATGGTTCAAAAATTAGCTTATTAATTTTGTTGCAATGTGAAAATAATATTAAAATAAACCACTTATACTATTACTCTTGTACTTGTTACTTTCAGAGTAATGGTGAAGCTGCTTTGCATGCTGGCAATTATATTTCAGCTCAGACCAGTGGCCCTGCCTGTGAGCAGAAATTCAACATGTTTGGATTTCAAGAAGAAAACATCCTGATTTACATTAGGTTGTCCCAGATTGGAGGGAGATCTCTTACCTGTTCTTACAGGGGATGCCAGAAAGGGTCAGAAACCATAATTTCTCTGAACTGTGTTTTCCTGTCAGATTTTCCATGGGCCCTGGGTGTGCTTTTCACTGCACAGAAGAGGAAGGGGAACAGCTGGATTGGAGGGATGGAGAGGAATCTTTTGCCTCATTTGGAAAAGTAGGGGTGTTAAAGGTAAGGGATAGATACCATGTTGCTGGATAAGTCTTGTATGACTTTAATTTTATGAAGTTTTCCTCTGGTTGAATGCAATTATTTGAGTGAGGAGAGGCCCCACTGGGCAAAGCCCCTGCTGTGCTGGTGGCACTGGGGAAGGCCTTCCCACACACTCCCCAGATGCACCCACTGGTGTTCTGCTTTACTGCTTGAGTATTCCCAGGGTTGGAATAATTCCTGAGACTGTCCTGGGCAAATTTAGGAGCCCAGCCCAGAGGAGAGGCTTCTGGCTGTGCACTGAGCCCCTGCTGTGCTGCAGTGTGCTGAAGACTGGGGGCTCTGCTCTGCTCTTCATCTAGCTCAAACTAAAAGACCCCAGCATTGTTTCTTTTCAATTGTTCTGATCTGCAGAATTCAGTGAGAAATGCAGTTCAGCTGCACCTGAGGAATGCAGCCACTCTGTACCAGCCCCTTTAATATTAATGAAGAAATTGGGCTGTCAGTGCTCTCTCCTCACATCTGTTCCCCAGCTAGGAAAACCACTCCCCAAGCACTGGGGTCTGAACACACAAATAGATTTTTAAAATGAAATCGTTACAGAAGCAGAAATCTAATCCTTCAGTTAATCACCAGCATTATTTGAGAAGAGAGGAGCTATTGTATGTCTGCCTTGCCTCCCCTCAGGTGAGCAGCAGGAATGAAGCACATCAAGAAATGAAATCTGTGTAAATCACTGAAAAGGAGAAGTTGACCAAAGTTGCATTCCAAAGCATTCAAAAAGCAGGAGAATCTGGATGAGAGGCGGCAAAAAAAATCCGTTCAGCTGCTGAAAAATGGAAAATATTTGTTTTATGTTCAAAGGTAACTTCTGCACTAAGACAAAAGGGGTTTCATCTGAGGGGCTTTTAAAGGCAGGCATCCTTGTATTCATGATTTCAAGAATTTTAGCAGAAACAGAATGATTCTTTTTCTTAAATTCTCACTTCTTAAAAATTTGTCCTCCAGGTAAACAGGCAAATCTTTCTTTCTGTCCTAAACTGGAGAGAAATACAGGCTGTATTTCAACTGTTCTAGTAGAAGATCACCAGATTTTTGGGTAAGATTTAGAGGTTTTTTTTTATATTTATTCTGTATTTGCTCTGAATCGCAACACAGAAAGTGTTGTTTGGGTTTTTTTCCCCGGATCTGAGGAGAGCTTGGTTCTGTTTGTCCATCTGTGGATTGACAGGATTTTAGGTGTCTCACAGGAAAACAACAGCTCTTCAATGATGCATTCCCTGTTCCTGACAAGTTCACTGTTCATGTGAACGGGGCTAGGAATGAGAGACAGACACATCAATTTATCATGGAGAGAGGAAAAAAAGGTTGCAGTCAATAGACCTGGAAAAGAACAGCACCTCTCTCCTGCTTTTTAGGGTTGTTTTTTTTCCAAAGCACACATCCAGACTTTAAAAACTTGCTGGAGAGCTACTTTAGCTTGCTAGAATTTGGGGTCTAGCTGTCCCTAGAAGGATGTTTTTTACGGTTGTAAAAAGTGCAAATTGGGTGAGGTCTGAGCTTTGGTTCTGTGTGGTTTTCCATGACATTCCTGAGTAATTCGTGTGTTAATCAGTGCGAGTCTCCTGTTGCTTCAGCCTTGTGGTGAGGATGTGTTCCAGACCTGCAGCTGGAGCTGCTGGTGCTGCTGTGGGCTGTGTCAGACCCTTGGACATCGATAAACTCCAGGGGGACAGCCTGAAATCCCTGTTATGGGATGCTTGGTGGGTCAGCTCCTGTGACCATAAACACCCTGCCTTGTCCTGCTTCTCCAAGAAATCCTCCTGCAATCCTGCCCACACACCGACCAGGGAGAAGAGAGTTCAGCGAGGGGAAAAGTCATCTTGTGTTTAGAACGTGAAATATAAAAGTGCAAATAAAATTACACTCATGCCATGTCTGGAAATGTCTCTAATTCCATGGTGAAAACGGGATAAACCACATGGTCCTGGGTTAGGTTTCAAGGGTTAGGCTGAGGCTGTCCCTTGCTGTGGTCCTGGGTGCCTTCATAAAATAAATTGCTTTAAGAGTTTTGTCTGACTCCAAAGGAAAAATTCTTTAGGCGAAAAGGTTTTTATTTATGTAGTTTCTGCACGTGCCATAGGGAGAGGGCAAAAAGGTGCAGTGGCTCCTTGTGAATGAGCAGCTTTTCCTTGGGTTTTCCCAGGGAAAGGTTCTTCTTGGCATCTGTCTGGGTGGCTGTGAGCTGGACACAGCAGCTTTGCAGACCTGTGCCAGGCTGTTTTTATTTTAACAAGCCAAACATTAAAGAGGCTGTGGTTGTCTGCAAAAAGCCTCCATGCAAGAGTTAGCTCCAGGATTGCCAGGGGCAGGGGTACGGTGGGGTGAGAGATGGCAGGGCTGCTTAGGAGGGTTTTATTCCTTCCATCATGGAGCTGGTGCTCTGTGTGTGTAAATAAAAGAATATATTTCTTCTGCCTTTGGCATTTCTGTGTGGACTGTTGTTATAAAGGCAAAAACCCCTTAAATATTTTAATTTTTTTTTTGGTATTCAGAGTAAGAACATTTTGTTGTCAAGCGTTATGTGGTGGGAAAAGTATTAAATATCCTTTGTGTGGGCCACTTCCATTGTAGGAGAAAGCTCAGGATGTGTCTGGTCTGATGAAAGCATCTTGGATCTTTCTGCAAAACAGGGGGAAGGCCAGTGGTTCATTACAGCAGCTAAGAGGTGAGAACACTATAATAATTTAAGGAGATTAAAATATAAGAATACTGTAATAATTTATTCTGCAAAGCTGATATGCAACTGCAAAGTTAGCCTTTAGAAAGGAAGGCACAAATGTTGTCAGTGTATTGCACTGGAATTCTATGCTTTGGTTGCTATTACTTGATCTTTCCCCCCCCTAATCTAAAGAGATATATAAAAGAAGGTTTGAAGTATATATTTTAGGGAATTCCTATTGCATTTTTTCCTTGTTGGCACACATGTATTATGAGCTGTATGGATTGGATGATATTTATGTGACTGCAGTTTTGTGCATTAGGAGTTGAGTTTGTCCCATGCACGTGCAGCCAGCGGAGCTGAGCTGAGCTGTCAGGGTGTGCCCAGTGCCCCCCTGGGCACCTGCTGAACACAGCTGGGCACCTGAGGCTGTCAGGGTGTGCCCAGTGCCCCCCTGGGCACCTGCTGAACACAGCTGGGCACCTGAGGCTGCCAGGGTGTGCCAGTGCCCCCCTGGGCACCTGCTGAACACAGCTGGACACCTGAGGCTGTCAGGGTGTGCCCAGTGCCCCCCTGCTGAACACAGCTGGGCACCTGAGGCTGTCAGAGTGTGCCAGTGCCCCCCTGGGCACCTGCTGAACACACCTGGGCTTCCCCCTTTAAATGCACTCAGTCCAGCATCCCTGGACAGCTTTTTAAAATACAGAAGGTGTCTGGCCCAAGGGTTCCAGCTGTGCACATCCAGCCCTACTGGAGGCAGAAGGGGAGAGAAGGAAATGGGAATGGGGTGGTGAGGAGGGACAAGGATCACAGAATCCTTGGAGAGTGTGTTCAGGGGATGGTGGCCCCAATCTCACCTTGGTGCAGCCTGTGTATTGACATGGAAAATGATGGTGGTGTCACCAGCAGAGTCTGGGGACAGTGAAGTGTGGAAGAATCAGCACTGCTGTGCCACAGCTGAGTATGGGAGAATAAAATATTTCCCTCCTTGAGTCTTGCAGGTACACAAGTAAATCTCAAGAGACATGTTAATCTGAACCAGTAATTTGTAATATAACTCAACTAAGCATTGACAAATCCATTTGATATAGGCCTGATAAGAATTTTTTTTTTAAATTTTGAGTGCTTAAAGAGTTGTATGCACCAAAGCTGATGTGTCAAGATAAACATGTGTAAGTTATTTCCCTTTCCTCCTCCGTTTATCATCAGTGACTGGAAGAATAAAATACTGTTATACATTTCTGGATCTTACAGTTTTACTTTGTTTTATTGTGACATCTGTCACACAAAAAGTTTTATCCTCCTAAGCATCTTACAAAGAACTGCTTTTTTCATGGTGAGGACTTAATCTTTGATCATGACATATTTCAACCAAGATGTATCACTTAGACACTGTTTTCTTCAAAACTGAGGAACTCTTGGAGGTGTTTACTACTAAACAGAACTTTGGGGAAAAAGAGAATATAATTTTTTTGTTTCATGAAGAATATTATGATGCAAGTGGGAACAATTTCAAAAGAAGTAGAAGAGAGGAGAGGTATAAAACCTTGAAACAGGAGAATGTGCAAGTCTTTGTTTGTTCCATGCTGTATAGATTTTTTTTTCCTCAAAAATGGCAGCTGTCTCATGTACAGCAGCTTCATATAAACAGGCTTAGTTGAACTGCTTTGAAAAGCTGTGAGACCAAATTCTGAGCTCATGTATAAGTAGCAAGCCTATACTCATGGCCCACTGAAATTTAACTATTACACACCAGGACACAACTTTGTGCTTCAGGTTGCATGGGTCCCATTTAGTTTGGATTTCCACCAGGAATCATAATCATTGGATACTTCTTCATCTTTGTTGCATGAAGATTAAAACCAAAAAGGAAAATCCTGCAAAAAATGTTTTTAAAGAAGATATTGAGAAGAGACTTCAGCATTTCCCCTAATAAATGTAAAAAGTGCTTGAATAATTCTCTTTATTTTCAGTGTTGTGTAGGTTTGCAATGCTGTGTGTGTTCAGTGTGTGAATTATGGTAACATGAAGGGTGAGCAGGCAATGGGAAGGGTGATCCCTCCACCAGCATCAGCCCAGAGCTGCTGCTGCTGATGGAGGCACAGCTTGGACTCAGTTCTGAAAGGGCTGCAGAAATTGCAGCAGTGAGTGCATTGATACCTCACAGCTCCTCAGAGGAGCTCAGCTCACTTTTACCTGCCTTTTTGGAGAGGAGGTCCCCTTTCCTGGAAGCACATAGCAAGTGTCTCAAGACACTTCTGAAGCAGTGTTGGAATAATGCAGCCTGGATTTGTTGGCTGCTGCTGAGAAGACAGGGAGCAGAGGCAACTTTCCTTTTCCAGGAAAAAAGGGGGATCAGGGCCAGGGCTTGCACGATTCCTCCCTCAGTGAGAGGCACAGCCACAGAGCACACATGGGGAGAGCTGCTTTCCCTCCATCAGGGTGATTGGGGTCACCTCTGGAGCTGCTCCTGCCCTATTTCCTGGGACAGAGCAGCAGAACTCGTCACCTTCAGTGAGTTCCCAGCCTGGTTCTCATCTCCTCTGGAACAATCCCTCCTCAGTGATGGGCACAGCTCCTGCCTGAAGCATCTGCTGCTCCATGGGAACTGTTCCTGGGGCCAGAGCTGCTTTGCAAAGATGTGGCTGATCCAGCCCTGCCTGGGTTTGCACTGGTGGAGGGGTAAAAGCTCTTTATTCATGCAGAAAACAGCAGCGCAGCCACATGAAGGAAATGGGTTTAGTGGTGGGATTGTTCCTGCATGTCAGGCCCCAGGATGAGGAAGAAGGGGGGGGAATTGCAGTAAGAGCAGCAGTTTGTGCCCCTGCAGTGGATTGTGGCAGCTCCTGAATTCCAGCCTGCTCTGAAGAGCATTTCCTTGCATATTTCTGCCTGCTTTTGCCAGCTCTACAGCTACAATCAGAATCACAGAATGGTTGGTGTTGGAACGAACCTGAAAGATCATCCCACCCTCTGCCCAAGAGCAGGCTCCTCAGCGCCCCACCCAGCCTGCCCCTGAGCACTTCAGGAATCCTCGGATCCCAGAACACCACCATCCCACAGCAGCCTCTGTTTGGGGCATAGACGCATTCACAAAACAGACTGAAGTGGAATGAAGTCATCAAACAACTTCCCCTTGCAGAAGCTACTGTTTCTGTTCAGGATTTAAAACACCTGAATGCAAACCTACAGTATCCAAAACAGGAAAAAAAAAAAGTCTGATAGGAAAAGATATTTGGGAGAAAAGGTGTGGAATCAAATGGTCGCTTCATGTAAACAGAGCACAGACTTGTCCATTTGGTGTATTGGAGAATGTGAGAAAAATTAATTTAGAGATTTAAAATGTGCAGTATTTTAAAACAGTAAGAATTGTCCAGAGGTATGGAAAGGAAAGATATGATTGATTTTAGGGTATTGAGACTTGCTGTGTTTTCTGCCTGTTTTTCCCTGCAGATTTGTTTTTGAAGAGCTGTAGATTGAGGTTTTGTCTCGGTTCCTAAGGTTAACGTGGATTCTTTTGTAGTGTCTGGTTATCGATCTCTGCTTCTCTCTGGTTTATAAGATATTTTGATTGTCATCTTGCTCATTCACTGTTAAGGTTGCAAAATAAGATTTCTGTTCCATTGTTCCATGGTATAGAAGAGTCGAAAATATCCTTTTGCTTCTCCATTTTTGTCTCTAAGTAATTTATATGCTGTGATTTCGACTTTATTCTTTCCCCCCCACTCCCATTATCCTTTAATTCTTGTGAGTGCGGATTTGGGGAGTGAGATTTATGCCTGGATGTTCAGAAGCCCCTCAGCATAAGTTTGTGATCAGCACACCTGCCTACAGCTCTTCAGAGCTGCTGGGAGGATGAAATATGAATTGAAATGAGTAATTAAGCACATAAACAGTTTCGAAGATGCTTACAGTCAGTGGTGGTGTTCTTCAGTTGTGGAATTGCCTCCTCTATGCAAAGGGCACTCACAGAAGGGCAAGTCTGATGTTTTTATTCCTGGGAAAAGCAGTAGTCGTTGCAGTCAGCTGGGCTGGCCTGGGCTTTGCCTTACTTTTCATGAGGGGTTTCATTGTTGATAAAATTATAGTGGTTTGTGAAGTGACCAGAAGGTAAAAAATGGTGTCTCTGTCTGAATGGCTGAGCTCCATCACATGAGCAAGGACTGTGAATTCTCTCATGAGCTTTACATCCTATTCTGTCAATCCTGTCCAGGTACCTTTCTATTATCAACAATTCACTTTCTTTCCTATTTCCAGTGTAACTTATTGACACATCTACCTGAAGATCTTCTTTCAAAAGGAGGTCTTTGTTTCAAATCTCAAATGCTTCTGGGGTATTTTAAAGTGATGAACCCTCCAGGAAAAGCTCTGCTGTGGTGTGGGGGTTCAGCTGCTGTGAGGTACAGCTGCCTGCAGGCCCTGGTGCTTGCTCTCAGGTATTTCCTGAGAGCAGAGGGCACGGAGGAGGAAAGGGCAGCAAGGGGAATTTTGAGAGCAGTGGGATGTGTTTATGCCAGTCTTTGCCTTGAGAGTGAGAGAAGGAAAGTGCTTCCTGCAAGGCTTTTTCCCCTCAGTCTTTATGGAATGAAACAGCCGGAGCCCGTGTGTGAGTGCCTGCGATGGAAGAGACCCCAGGGAGGCAGGCTGCTCCCACTGATGCCTTTTTGGGACTGCCTAAAACCAGAGCCCAGACAAAATCAAGGGAATGAAATGCAGTTCTATTTGTTGAAGGGCCTTCAGGTACTTTTCAGGCAGACAGAGCCCTCCCCCAGGGGCTACACCCAAAAATGGATGATGGGTCACGAGTTTTCACACTTTTTCAAATTTGGTCCATTTGCATATTGGGGGTTAAACTTCCAATTACAGCTTCAGGTAATGAAGTCATTTACCCCAAGTTTGCTCTCCTCCAGCTCACTTTTGTTTCCATCTCTCAGGGCCTGAGGCAGTGAGGTGTCCTTGATTGCCAGGCTTGGAGAGGAATTGTTGCGTTTGGCCAAAATGGGAGAACAGCAGCTGGCACTGTATGTGGAGTTTAGAGTTATGCACTGAAGGATTGCAGGATTACAGATATATGAACAACACAGAAGCTGAAACCCTAAGGCATCACCCCACTGAGCTGGAGTTCAGGAATGCTCCCTGGGGATGCAGGAACTGTGCAGAGGGATGGGGCAGTCTGCCAGGCAGCACTAGCCTTCCTGAAACAAGGTTTGTTCCTCAGGGATCATTTGTATTTATCTGCTCAAATATAGTGCTCAGCACTTGTTTTGGTGCAAGCAGCATGAAAGCACAGGAGTGAATCAGAGCAGTGTCTGCAGGGTGGGGAGGGCTGTAGAGAATCCTGTAAGAAAATGCACCAGTACCTCCCCAGCTCTTCCCATGAGCCTGCAGGGCTTTCCTGACTCAGAGGTGCTGTCTTGGTGCTCAGCAGCCTTTGATAGTTCCTCCAATGGATTTGTTTCAGTGGCCTCTGGGAGCCCTGGTGTGCTCAGAGACACAAGAGGAAAATGCACATATTGTTAAAAGTATCGATGGCTTCCCGCGCCTGGAACATCAGCACTGATTTCCATGTGAGTGCATTAGTAAGTGTCCATCCATATGTATTACTCAGTGATGGAACAAAGCAGAAGGATCCAGAAATGCCTTCCCGGGCTGAGCTGAGTTGGAGGCGTTCATAAATAACTTTTGCATGCACTTGTGAGGTGCTGGTTTTATTTGGTTTAAATTATTAATGGCTGCAACATTATTATTGGTGTTTGCTCTGCGTTGGATTGGATTTCTATGCTAGTAATGCTGCTGCCTGGTGCCCACAAGGGCTGGAGTTGCTGTCAGCCCTTGTTTGAGGCTGTTCTCCCCCTGACCTTTCTACAGAGCAGGGGGAGGCACAGACCTTGCCAAAGCCACCATGCAGGAGCTCATGAGCAGCAGCTGCTCCTGAGCTCTCCTCCTGGGGAGGGAGAAGGGTTCTGTGCTCCTGAGCTCTCCTCCTGGGGAGGGAGAAGGGTTCTGTAGGCTCTGCACACTTTGCAGCAGTGAATGACAGAATGTGCCTTAGACAATTTCAAGTCCAGCTGTTCAGTGACCTCTTCCAGGTAATGCAACAAAACATCCCTCTGCACACAGGGCCGAACCAACATGACACAATCTTGTCCCTGAATTGGTTTCCTTCTCGGTGAAGCAAAAGGGAAAAGAAAAGGAAGAGAAGTGCTCCCATGCTGTGCACTTATTAAAGTAGTATTCAAAGGTATGTTTTGACTTCGTCTCTTTCCTGCCTCCAGCCTGGCCTTACTCTTTTGTGTTCCTCTCTCTGGGTCACGATTTTATTCCACTTAAAGCTCTCCAAAGTTTCCGAGTTAACTTGACCTGAAACAGTGTAAAGCCTTGAGCTGCATTTGAAGTGAAGGTCATGGAGGAATAAAATCTTTTGTTAGATCAACTGAAGTCACATGGAGGCAACCAAGGGAATTTTTCCACTCATCTGATCAATTAGTTTAATAAAAACAACGTATACCTCTGCAATAAATTCTCCTTTCCGTGTCCCTAAGCCACAATGGATGCTCAACACTGCTTCTGTAAATAAATACATTCAGGCTTGGGCCAGATTTTTCAAGCACCCTTGAATGTGTTTGCTCTTTTAAATGCCTCCCTGCCTCTGGATTTGTTGTCCATGTGTTTGTAAGGTGACATTTCTGCAGAAAAGACAAGTTAAAATTAGCCTTAAAAAAAACCCCAAACAAACAACAAAAAAACCCAACAAAACAAACAAACAAACAAACAAAAACAAAATAAAAAAAAGCCAAACCCCAAAACCAAAACAAAACCCCAAACCAACAACAACAAACAAAAAATCCCCGAACAAACAAACAAAAAACCCCCCCCAAACACCACAACTGTTGTTTTTCTGCAAGTAACGTACAGATGAGAATGCAGTTGGTGATAAAAGCCTGCACATATTCAAGATGGTTTATTTCATTTCTTGGTCTGGTTTCCTTCTGAATGGAATTAAACCAGAAAAATCCAGTCCCTACGTTTTCCAGTGCTGTGCCACATGCTCAGTTTATCTGATACTGATGTCATAGGAGGTTGAGAGCTATTTCCCTGGAACAAATCTGACTTTCAGACAATTCCAAAGCATGTGTTTAACCTCACCTCCACTGAATCCCTATCCCATCATAACAGCTGAACCAGGATTTCTTCTGGAGCAATATTCAAATCAGTTTTAATGAGCTATTTAATGAAAGGCTAATTGAGGTGAATTCATTAAAGGTTTCCAAATTATGCTTATCGGAGTAGCTGTGTTTTAAGTGTTAAATATTTGTTTTATACTGCATTGTTTGATCATGAAAGCACATCTAAAACTTTTTAAATGCCTAATTAGACTTTCTATGCACTTTCTTTAATATCCCATGTTGAAATTATCACATGTGAATTTAATATATTGTTGGTGTTTACCTAACATAATTAACAAAGCAATTGGGTGTTTTTAGAATCTTGGATAATACAGAATTGGACTATATTGGAAATACTGATATTGTTGGGTTTTTAATTAATCTCAGTCTCATTCCGGGTGGATATTAACTATATTTAATGCTTATTTTCTTAATCTTGAAGTGTTTCCTCGACAGCAGGCTAACTGCAGGGGATATTAACACATTATTATAGTATAATTTTTTTTTTCAACCATCAGTTCATGAATAAGAACATTAATTAATCAATCTCGTAGATTTCTCTTTCTGGGAGTACTTTCCTCTCAAATCAAAGTAAATTTGGAAAATAGGCACTCAAGTTGACTTTAATCTTTTTGTCATTGACAGAAATACTAAAGTAGTTGGCTGGAAATGCGGGGAAAAGGAAGAGAAAATAGAACAAGGAATCTGAGCCAGATAATTTCCAGAGTTAATCTACATTTCCTAAGCTCTCAAGATTTGCTATCAATAAATGGGTCATCAGGATGAAAACCTCTAAAGAAGATGACTACAGAGACCTTGTTGAAATAAACACTTTTATTTTATTTTCCACCACGTTTCTTTTTCCCTTGTTTGAGTGGCTGGAGGTGAACAGCCCAGTCAGCCTGTCCTTGTGCTTGGTAGGGCTGGGATTCAGCAGGGCAGCAGGAGATGCACAGCATTCCTGCAGCTGAGGTTTGGGAGTGCAGGAGAGCGGCAGGAGCTCAGTCTGAGTGAAATGTTATTGGTTATAGATGACCCAGTTTCACCTGCCCTGGTTTCTCCTGAGGCTGATCCCTCTGCAGTGCAGGCTGCTGTGTTGGGAATACTGCAGGTTGTTGTATGGTCTTGCCCCCTCCGTGGGGGTTTCTCACGTCAGTGCATGAACATCCATTTCTGTTCTGCTGAGCAGAACAGGAACAGCTCTCCTGCAAGAGGAAAGGACTTCTAGCAGGACAGCTCTCTCTTTGTTAAGGTGCTGACAAAGCTGTCACTGAACTGTGCTGTGCCTGGATGGAAGATGGAGGCGCAGCAATCTCAACAGTCAAAGTGTTCGAGTGTTTATTGCTCAAGGATTAGAGAATTTCTGCCAATCGGGAGCTTCTTCAGTTTTGCCAGACAAACTGAAATATCAGTGACAATTTAAGATTTTATGTTTCAGACATGAAATGAGAACGAAGGGATTCTTCAGACCTTTGCAATCCCATTTTAGTTTTTACCAAGTGTTTCCTTCAGGTGGCCACAAACCCACAATTAAATCCCATTATTCTTAAGGTGTTTAACACAAAGATATTTAATTTAAGTGTTAAAATGTTTTAGAAAGCCCCTCAAACTGCTTGTGAAATTAAAGCTATCTTAAATCTGCTGAAGAAATTTCTACAGCTGCTGAAGAAATTTCTACATCCCAGCTGGCTGGTGGCATTGGGTTTTTTTGGTAAAGTGATATAACTGAGCCAAAATCTTATTTTCTATGTGTGCACTATCAGAGAGTCTATCTGAGAGTCTGAGACATTAGTCATAACGTTGTAAGCCTCATTTAGCTCCCTGTTCTACATTCTGTAAGCTGAGGGGCTCCAGGCTGTGGTGATGGGATGGCTTGAAGAGAATGTGAGCTCTGCACCCTGGTGTGCAGCAGGGCCCTGTCCCCAGCGTGGGGGAGAGATGTGGCACCTCGGGGTGGACCTGCTCCTTGATATTCCCCCAGCTCCACTAGTGCATGCAGCAGTTGCATCCAGTGCTTTGAGGGTGGACATTCTCTCCAGGAATTTATCTAATTCCTTTTGAAAAAATTTATCCTCTTGGCAGAAGCACCATGCTGGGGTAATGAGCTGTATGATTTAATTATGAGTTGCGAAGGAAAAGTCCTTCTTCTTGGTTGTTTTGAACTGCTTGTTCATAATTTCATTTTATTCCACTTATGTCTTGAATAATGGCAAATAATGAAAAATCATTGCCTATTCACTATCTCTGTTCTTCTCCTCATTTTATGGACCTCGATCATATTTCTCCTCAGCCACTTATTTTCGAAAATGACTGCATGGAGTTGGCTTTCTGTGAAATCCATTCCATTCCCCTGATCGAGCTCTTTGTCTGCATCCCCTGAGCTGCTCCCCGGGTCCCTGGAGCTAGAGTGGTGCTGAGTGAGGTGCTTGGGGATGGAGCATCCTTGGGGCATGCCTTGTGTTCCACCCCCCATCTTTCCTCAGTTCCTGCTACAATGTGGGATAAATTCACAGCCATGAAGATGGGGAATTCATTCTCTTTTCCAAAATGTCATAAGGGTCTCTGCTTTTCATGCAAAAAATAACTTGTTCACAAAGAAACCAGACTGAGTTTATTTAATTTTCACCTGCCATGGTTCTGTGAGGTGACAGTTAGAATTTTTTTAAAAAAAACTAATATGCAAAAATTTTAATAATCTAATATACATTAAATTTGTTTTGTCTCATATTATTATGTACACATTTCCTGATCACTTATGATTATGTTGAACTGAAAATATCCTAATGCAGGTTATTTAATATCTTCTTTATTTTTCTTCACTCAGCAATGTGGACTTTTCAATATTTCTTTCTTGTATGGATTTAATTTTATTTGTAGTCTGCATGTGACCATTTTATATGGTCTGTAAAAGAAGAACTTTTACTGGCCTTTGCTTCTTGGAGGTCTTGTTTACCTTTTTTAATATCATTGATAGCTTAAACAATGAATTTCCTGTTTTAGTCACTACTTCAGCTGCCCTGTATTAGAATTTGTAGGTAAATACTAGCTAGAGTCAGGTTATTCTTTTTGTTCTAATACTAAATTAATAGTTTGTTTCATAATTAATGTTTCTTAAAATTATTTTGCTCATCTGGCCTACTTTCAGGTGCAATGTACTTCCTGTTATCCTAACATATACATGCATATATATATATTTAATATATTTATCAGTCCTTTCTCAGAGCAATAGAGATATCTTCCTTTTCAGCCACGATATGCAGACAAGTTTGCTTGAAATGGGAAGAACTCTGGAAAGAAAAGTTGTGAAGAACTGACATAGTTGGCAGTTGGTCATTTTAGGGTGCACAGCCGTGGGATTGCAGTTATATTTATCTGGCTTAGTGTTCACTGGTTTGGTTGGTTTGTTTGTTTGTTTGTTTGTTTGTTTGTTTGTTTGTTTGTTTTTCTTAAGGGAGTTATATTCAAAGCAAAACTTTGGGGGAAAAATCATTACTGAGTATTATTGAAATAACAGGGCTTTTTATCCTCTTTCTGGCCTTTCGGTGAAGCCACCAAAGAAACACATAAAAGTGGATTTAAGCACATTTTAAATTGAAATATTATCAGGTAGAAGAGAGAGATGTTCATGATGCGGTGTGAGGGGAGGATCAATACCATAATCTGTGTGTTTCTAAATGTGTTGCACTCCCTATTAGCAGCTGTGATTTATGAAGGGTGGGCAGGGGACGAGCTGCAGGTCAGTGATTCTCTCTCCCACTGTCTCTCAGGACATGTCACAACTTTGGGAACACGGCTGATGGGCACGGATTAACCCTCAGCCTGGGAATTGCTTTATTTTGGCTAGCAGGGAGCTGGGCAGAGGTAATTGCCTGTGCCTTATTGCATGAGTGCATGGGCTCAGCTTCAGTGCTAAACTCCTCCAGGGCCACACCTGGAGAATACTCGGTGTAAATTAAACCCAGCTCACTTTCTCTCTCCTGTTTCTTTAGCACCATGTAGGGTATAAGTAAAGGAAGAAAAAAAAAACCTACTAAAAACAAAGAAAAACCAAAACCACAAACAAACAAACCCCTCAAAACCCCATAAAAACCCCACAAAATAACCAACACCCACACCCTCCCCCCAAAAAACCAAAACAACAATAACAACCAAACAAAACAAACAAATAAAAACCCAACCAAAACAAAAAAACCCAACTTGGTAAATAACCTTGCTGCAATTAAAACAAACAAACAAACAAACTTATAAGGCCTTTTCTCAAAGTAATCATGATGAAAATAAGGATTGAATTTGTTCAGTTTTCAGTATTCAGTTTGAATAGGCTCTGAGGCCTGCAAACACTGGAATTTTAGGGTAATACTATCACTGTTCACTGACTAATCATCAATGTTCTGTTTGTAGACGTAGGAACATAGTGAATGTTACTTATTTTATTAGTACATCAGAGTACTTGTCACTGTAGGGTATTTTGGGATGTCTTAGGCCGTCCTGCTGCTGTTTGGAACAAGGCCTCAGAGGTGGTCAGGATTTTGTCTAGAGAAGATCAAGTCGATGTGACTTTTTAATGGAAATAGGTGTTCTGGGTGTGGATATGTGTAAAACAGCTCAGGCACAGATGATAAAACTCGATTGTTTAAGGGAGTAAGTCACTGTCTGGTTCAGCAGATCTCACCACAAAACTCTGCCTTTATTGGTTGTTTCTAATATGTGTTATCTTATTTGGAGGCCGGTTGGGATATTCTCTTCTGCAAGGGTTCCCCAGTGCCAAGCTCAATCTGAATCCCAGGATCTCTGAGGCTGGAAAAGCCCTCCCAGCCCGTGGAGTCCAGTCTGTGCCCGATGCCCACCTTGTCCCCAGCCCAGAGCTCTGAGTGCCACCTCCAGCCCTTCCTGGCACCTCCGGGATGGGGACCCCACCGCCGGAGTGGTGGCTCTGGTACCTGGCCAGTACTCTGTGGCAGAGGTTATCCATGACACAGAGCCTTTCCAAAAGCAGATTCCCATGTGAAATCTCTTGTGAGCTCCCCACCTTTCTGGGCAAATTGCACAGAAGAACACAGTCAATTAGTAAAGTTTGAGACACTGAAATAATTTTATAATTATAAGAGGAATAGACCTCTGAAAGTGTGAAGAGAGAGCACAGAGGTCTCTGTGTCTCTTAGGCAATAGTGGAAGCATCAGCAGGCTGGAGACGTGTTAATGCAGCACCAAGGGTTATTAAGAAGGAGGTAAGGGGCACCTGTAGCTAATTTTGGATAGTCAGCATAAATTCATGGAGATGATCCATGCAGTGTTAGCTCAAACAGTCCTTTCATAGAGAACAGAAGCTGTAATACACAATGACACCAGACCAGATTATGGGGGGATATAATGAAGTTTGCAGTGTCACGAGATAGGATGATTAAATACCAGATGCCAGGCACAGCCTTCCTACACCTCTATCTTATGTTTTCTTGTTTTAATGAAAAATAAGTTCCTTAAGGAAAAAAAAGGCAAGGGAAGCTGAGCTGGAATTGTCATGTTGATATTGGAGGAGAGTTGATCATTATGCACCTATGCCAGCCTGCACTTTCCATCTTCCTGCTAAAGACCACTCTGTTTAAATCATCCCTCCTCTCACGCTGAGACTCGTGTGCTCTTGTACCAGCTTGTTGTGTCCTTCCTCTCTGATTTCCTCATACAAGGCCTTCCTTCATTCTTTCTCTACTGGTTGGGACTTTTCTCCCAGATTTCTTGATTGCAGTCTGTAGTGTGTAGATTAATAACTGGATATTAATGTGACAGGATCTTCTCTGTTTTGCCTCCCTTATTTCAAGTATTCCTCCTCTGATCATTATTTACTCAAAACCTCTCTGTAATTCAGAACTCCCATCCTTGCTGTCAAATGGGTTTAGCAAGACTGAGTGGTTTTTTGGCTGTCCCTTGCTCTACAAACCTCTTTTGACTTATTCCACACATTCCTAGATTACAAGCTCTTTTCAAACCTTTGTCATTAGCCACTATTGAGGACTTGCTTCCTCTGCTCAGGTTCCAGTTCTTGTGCCACCAGCTGCCTTGAAAAAGCCTGTTTGCCTCTGGCAAAATAAAAGTTCACTCATTTGTTTTTCACACTTTTTTTCCTGTGGCGGTTCTCAGGAATGAGATGATTGCACATAATTAAGGGCACAGTTGGAGAAGCTCTCATCTCTCTTTTGAGAACATTCAGGGAAAGTCAGTGGGGTCTGTACAGAGCAACCTGTCCAGGCTGGGAGGTCAAGTAACTTTTACGGGACCCCTTTTTTTTAAGTGTCTGTGGGCAGAGCTTTGAGAGGATCCCAGATAATTCAGCTGGGATACTTGTGTGGCATTTAAAAAGCTTTAGCAGGAGAATGAAGCATGGAAACGTGTTATCTGTGAAAGAAGGCAACAGAAAATTTGTTTTGCTTTTGATTTTTCCACCTGGGATGTGGAGGCCATGCAAGGAATTGTAGAACACTCATCTTGCAACCCTCCAGAGAGGCCAGTATGAAACAATTTCACAGACAGGCTTTGCCAGATTTGTCACTTGGTGGTTAATGCTGGCTAGTGAGCCAGCCCCTGTCCTGCATCCATGGCAGTCCTGCCAGGCTGCTCTTTTCTGTTTGGGAAATAAACCCCCATTCTCAGGCCCTCAGCTGTGCTGACACACGTCTGAAGCAGGCACAGTGGGAAGAGGTCAATCCAATCTGGAGTAAAACATTATTTAAAGTTGCTTTACCCAGTGTCTTGATGGTAACCACACAGGGATTTCTAATTTGGTTTGTCTGATACAGATTCACAGGTTTCAGGCTAGAATAAACCCATACAAACCCTACAGGAGAAGTTATTGCCCATTACTACAAAAGAGGTGAGGAGGAGTTGGATGCAATAATGTGCAAGGCCTGTTCTGTGGTGTTGAAAACCTCAACACAAATAAATGTCTTTATTACGTTCTGAAATACGGTGCAAATTACTTTTTCAAAAGCTATTGATCCCTTGAATGCCTCCTATGTCCAGACACAACACCTTATATATATATTGCACCACTTTTTGGCTGAATTTCAAGAAGAAAGGTCTCCGTCTTTCACTTTTGTGACCTTGACTGTTAGAAATGCCCTTAAATTTTTTTTACTCCTCTTTCTAAAAAAAGACTTAAGGAAGAAGGATGCTGCAATGCATTTATTTTTATTTTAAAAATAAAAATAACTTTAGGCTCCAAGGCTATTAGTTGTGGTAAAATTATGTAAGGCAGCAGTGAAACTCTAGAACTGGAATTATCTACTGAGTGGAAGAATCCTTCCAAAAGAGCTGAGGCAGAAGTTTGCAGCTCTCAAGTTGAGTGTAGTAGAACATAACCAGAATGTGTTTGTGTAGCATCCAATTCAAATCTGTGAGCCAAAACCACCAGTCTGACTTTGCAGAAGTTTAGAACAAATCTTGAAGGGAAGAAAGTAACATGGGAAATGTAATAATATATAAAAATGTCATGTGTTCTGATTTTCTACCTGCTATGGGAACTTGGCTTCAAAGGGCTGAAAAATCTTACTTGCTTTTGCAAGATACAAACGTAAGAATCATGGGGAAAAGGGGCTATGTTTCTGCTCAAGGCCTTCAATACCTTTGTGCTTTCAGCTTTTTTTCTGTATTTCAACCTGATGTGAATTTTCCTTTCAAATGTGGGAATTGTGCAGGGAGATGGAACTTCCCTCCCCAAGCCCCTTCCCTTGGATTTATTGCCCTGCTGAATCATTCCTGGGTGTAATGATTGATTTAAACTGGCAAATTCCAGCACAGTGCCTTTGGCAATGTGTCCGTGCCAATTGTTACTAACCCAAACTCTTCAGGACTGTCAGTAGGATTTTCAAGCCTAAAGGCTTGATGGAATGAGGAAACAAAGATTTCCATCTACTTATGCCTCCTGTTTTGTTGCCTAATTATCATTCATTTAGCCTGCCATAAAAGTCATCCTTTACCTGCTTTCTGATTGCTTTATGGCTGCTTTTACAGCCTTTGGGGGAATAAATGGAAATATATGTTCTCCATGTGCTCTATGCCTAAAATAACTGATCCAGTCAACAGTCTGTGTTTTATTACCCAAATGATCTAACAACCCCCATGATATAAATGGAAAATGGTAAAATTAGAGAGCTCAACTCTGTCTGCTGAACACTCCTACCTTTGCTTAGGCAGAGACCCCTGCAGTTGGAGACATCCAGCCTCCTCAAAGCAACTGGGAATTAGGGACTTGTTCC
Source organism: Phainopepla nitens (assembly GCA_013400175.1). Classification (NCBI taxonomy): domain Eukaryota; kingdom Metazoa; phylum Chordata; class Aves; order Passeriformes; family Bombycillidae; genus Phainopepla; species Phainopepla nitens. The sequence continues at coordinate 94,446 of VXBQ01008837.1, read as the reverse complement.
CAGCTGCTTTAAATACAAATGCGCAAATAGGTGCATGAAAAAACACAAATGTAAAATATCAATAACAAAATGAATGCTCTATTTGTGGACTGATGTTTTTTGGGGTGGTTTTTCGTGCTTCAGCTGGTTTGTTTTCCTGCAGGCAGGTTTGGGGAAGTTGAGGCTGATGCTATGGGTCATCCTTTGCTCTGTGTCTCCACACTGCACAGAGCCCATCATGCTGATTTTTGGTGCTCTGTCAGTCAGACATGCTTCAATAAAATAATAAAACATGAGAACTGAGGGCCTTGTTGCATGTGCAACTTAACATAAAATTTTGGCTTTGGTTTCTTTTAGTTTTGTCATATAATAGAGTTAATTTTAAAGACAGTCCTAGCATTAGCATTTCTCAGAAAGTCTGGGAGAAGCTCTAGATTTGACAAATTTACAAAGAATCAGCAGAATCCAAAAATGTGTGTACTGAGGGTCTGTCTGATGAGTCCTGGTGCTGTGTAGGATTCCTTGGAGTCACACCCTGGCTGCAGAATTGAGAAATTGTTTATCTTTATTCCCGAGGCCCTGCAGAACCAGCCCTGAAATTGGCACATGGCTGTACTGGCTTGACAGGGTGGGCAGGGAAGCTTTGGGAGCTCTCTCTCCATCCCTTTTCCATCCCTTTTCTGCTCAAAGTCCATCCTCTCCCCCACTGAGCTAGATAGCCAGAACTCCTGCAGCAGATATTGCTGTTAGTGCTGCATTTTCCCCTCCTGATTTGTCATGTCTTGTCCCTTCCTCCTCCCACTGGACGTGAATTCCCCTGCCTGTGGCACTGAGAGCTGCTCCCTGCAAAACAAACACCCAGGGCTTACCTGGAAATGTGAGGAAGGCAGGTTGGAAGACCTATGGTGTTCCACACATTGTCTTTCATGAATTATTCGGAATCCTTACACGCTCCCAGACCCATATTTTAGTTTGTTTTCAATTCGTTAGAGAACACAAAGGATTTATGGATAACACTGATGTTGGCCTTCACATTTAAAGCATGTTTTCCCAAATCACTCTTCACGAACTCTTCTGAACAATTCCTAATTAGCCATGACAAATTTAATAAGCAACCCTAAACATGTATTGAGCCGTGTCTAGTTTGTAATGAATTACGACAATAATGCTTCTTTATAATATGTTGAAATATGTTCTCCTTGTTTCCTGAATCTGGGTTGATCCTGAACCCAGATTCAGTTTTTAAAAGCGACTGGTGGGCCAGGCTAGGGTTTGCAGTGTCTTTGCTGGTTTTGCTTGCATAGATGAAATTATTTTAAGCCTTTGTAAAGCACAGCCTTACAAACACAAGGTAGTCTGGAGCATCTTTCAGCTCTTTATATAGCTGCTGACACTATTATTTCTTGACATCTTCCTGTTCTAGTGGCATTTTGCCATCTGCTTCTAAGATGTCATTATAATGCAAAGTAAAAATTTTAGTATATTCTTCTAAAGTCTTTGCTTCTCTTGCTGCGCCATTCTAATTCCGTACAGTCCCTGTTGATGGATTCCTATTTATCTTGCCTGATAGCTGGTTTATTTTCCTATTATGTTCTGCTATTCAGCTTGCATAGAAGGCATCAAGATGCCTTCTCAATTTAAATACTTGCCTTTTCTTCATTAACAGCAACGCCTCGTCTGCTACCCAGACCTACTGTTCTCCTTTCACATCTAAAATGTATAATTTGGTGAAGCCTGCAGAATCAGGGGATCTATTTACAACCTACTTCGGATAATTTTCACTAGGATTGATTGCATATAGAGGAGAGAATGTGTGCAGGCTGTCTTCTGGAAAAATAATTGATCGAGAGAGTTCAGTGTGTTTGCCAATGAACCCACCAAAATAACCGAGCTGGTCTGTGCTGTAGGCCCTGACTGCTTTGAACCCGAGTTTGCATTCTGGCATGTAAAGCTGAACCTCAGCTTTTAACTTTATAGTTTGAGCAGTGTCTTTTTACAGCACACCCTGACGCTTAGGGAAAAGGCTTTTTAATTTTAGCAAATGGGATAAGGAATATTTCTGTTACAAATGTAGGAATCCATGGCTGGCCTCATGCTGACTGCTATTTTGTATGGAATAATTCACAATTTGTTAATTTTATAACCAGTAAAGAATTTTTAAATTCAAGCAAACGAATGGAATAATTTTAACACTACAGAGTTTGCTTTTTTCCCACCAAGGCACATTTTTATTGGTGAAACACATATGCGTTCTTCCATTTCCACACCAAATCCATGACTGAATGTTTTAAAGTTTTGAGAGTTTTAATCTTGTTTTTCTTCTGTAACAAACCCAAAGAGATCTGTTAGCTTCAATCTTGCTCAGATTGTCCATGTGCAGTTGTATGATTTTTAATCTGATGCTACATTTATCAAAATTTGCCAGGGCAGACAAGCATTTCCATGCTCTCACTGGGACAGGAAAGTGTCTTGGTGTAGAATACAGGCTGTGATGGAATGAAGCTAATGCCCGAGGAAGATCAGAGCCATCTTCTGAGCAAAATGCCACCTTCTCCAACCTGAAGGCAGCAGAATGGAGAGGAAACGTATCCATCTGGGAAAATTATCCTCCCCATCAATGACATCTGGCTTGGCATTTTGTAGGCTCCATGTTATTAAAAGCTTTGCTGTATCATGCACAGGTTCATTAGTACAAATTAGGTCCTGTTCACATTACAGTGGGTAATCAATTATATTGGATGTGAAATGTCTTCTCATAAATCTGAATTACACTTTTCTTGGACACTTTTTTCAGACACTGGCCCGGTGTTTGGGCCAGTGCAGGCTGGGGGAGAGGTGGCAGCACTTGCTGCAGGTGGGAGTTGAGTCCTGTTCCCTCTGTGCCAGGGTTACACCAGGTGCAAAATCCGGTGTGCCAGGGCAGCCTGGAGCTCCTGGGGAGAGAGCTGCACCCTGCAGAGGCTCAGCAGGGATGCAGGCTGGAGTCTCTGCTATGTCCCAGGCTCTGGTGGCCGAGGACAGGGACAGGGCAGCAGATGAGGCACCCCCTGTCACCTGTGGGCACTCAGGAGCTTTATTAACTGAGATTTGCACTATTCAGCCCAATGTCATCTGACAGGCAGCTGGGATCAAATACTGGCACATCAGCTTGAGTTAATGTACCAAATATTTTGTGGTTTGGTTCCTTCTGTGATGTGCATATTTGCTGAATTGAATTGAGTCAGGTTGAATTCCTTGTGCCATGAAGTGCTGCTGAACTGGGTAGGTTTTATAGTTTCTACTATAAAAATGTTATAAATTAGCAGCCTTGTTAATGCTTTGAACAGGGGAGCTGAAAAATAAATGCATACTAAGAGCTGAGGTGTCCTTTTATAATCTGAAGGAAGAATGTGAGAAAAATTTATCAGAAGTATTTGTCTCCTGAATCCCACTGCATTTCTACTTTTGCACAAAGGAGCTTGGTACTTCTGTTATTTGTGGGTTTCAATGTTCTATTTAATTTTTCTTTACCTGCTCATAATTGCTTTTAATTTCCTGTAGCTAATAAATGCTTCTCCAGAAAACACCACTTCTAATTAAAAATCCAGCATAAACTTGAAGATCAGGATCTATAGAAACAGTGCTGTAAATATTTTAAAGCTTCTGTGCATTTTCTTCTCCAGGCTTTGTGCTTGCATTGCATCTAGAATAAAGAGTGTAATTACCTGCAGTGCAGTTCTGGGGAAACAATGCTTGGGATAATTTGGGCTCAGTAGTGCATATTTTTTAAATCCACCCCACAAACCCTGGCTCTGATGACCAGCAGTTTATGACAATGTAGATAATAGCAGGTTTCAGGTTATTTCGGCCTCAGCCTTCAAACTTCAAGTATCTGAAGTCTCTGAGGTCTCTCATTAGCATTTGACAAACATCTCTGTTCCAGCATTAGTTCTGTCTCCTGCTGATCCTGATGTTCTGAGTCAAATCTTTGTCTTTTCTGGGATTGATGACTGCAATCCTTGGCTTCCTTGCTTACCCACTTCTGTTAGAAATAGGCTCAGACTGGTGCAGAGAGAGCCTACAGAAGTGATTCCCAAATTTGAATCATTAGCACTGTAACTTTGAGCTAAATGATTTATTGATCCTGTCTGAATATTGATCCTGTCTGAATATCCTATTTCTTCCCTATCTGAATAGGCCAAGAAGAGTTAGGCAAGGAAGGTCATAAGGATTAGCTTATCCTAATGAATGTGCACCCATGTGACATTAATTACCTAGTGTTAGAAATCTGGCACATTGCTTACAGTACAACTCATTATTGTCTGTCCAGCTTTGGGCCCCTCATGGCCAGAGGGACCCTGAGGGGCTGGAGCTTGTCCAGGGCAGGGAATGGAGCTGGGAAGGCTCTGGGACACCAGGAGGGGCTGAGGGAGCTGGAAAGGGGCTCAGCCTGGAGCAAAGGATGCTCAGGGGGCCCTTGTGGCTCTGCACAAGTCCCTGACAGGAGGGGACAGCCGGGGGGGTCGGGCTCTGCTCCCAGGGAACAGGGACAGGAGGAGAGGGAACGGCCTCAGGCTGGGCCAGGGCAGGCTCAGGGTGGGCACCAGGAGCAATTTCCCCATGGAAAGGGTGCTCAGGCCTTGGCAGGGGCTGCCCAGGGAGGTTTGGAGTGCCCCTCCCTGGAGGTGTCCCAGGAAGGGCTGGAGGTGGCACTCAGAGCTCTGGGCTGGGGACAAGGTGGGGATTGGGCACAGCTGGAACTCTGTGGGCTGGGAAAGCTTTTCCAAGAATGATGGAATGATTTCCTGAATGAATCTTGGATTCTACATCGCACTTCTTACTTTTACCTCTCCAGAGTGTATTTTAAGGGACAAAAAGTAATAAAATTTTTCTGTAGTTGAAAAATATTAAGGTTTATTTTTTTCTGTTGGGTAGAATCTACTTCATCCATTCCTTAGCATTCTCCTGTCAATCCTTTATTTTTTTTCCCAGCTCTTCAAAGAAACTTTGACATTAGAAGGCAGATATCAATGTCTCTCTTGGATAGTGGTTTAGTAAGAAGCACAGGTGATTTCCAAGTCAGAAGGTGTTAGTAAAAAATGGATGCAGAAAAATAACCTCACATGCTCAAAATAAATATTTCCTAAAAGCACCAGCTTCTTTTCCTAGAAGACTACAAATACAATTTCACAGCTGGTTCATCATTGAAAGTAGGAGTAAGATGCTGTTTAAGTATTGCTGGTGCTGTTTTGTCAGTAAATCAAGGGGCTCAGATCATCAATCTCTGTTTCTCTTTTATAGGTAAAGAAGTTCCAAATAACCCTTCCATTTCCTTCCTTTGGTTTCCTATAAATAAATTCTGTATGATGCGTACTTAGATCTTTTTCTTGTTTCTTTGTTTCCTCTTCAGTCAGGTTTTCTGTGTCAGATGCTATCAAGCCAAACCAGGTATGAATGCAAAAGGACAAATGTATTTGTGGAAATCATTAAGGCTGGAAAACACCAATGATGAGATATTGAGTATTTCTCATCCAATGTGCTGAATTCAGACCACGGTGGGAACAATACAAGTCCTTGAAAGGAAATAAATAGTAGCAGGAAGTATGTTAGAGGAGCTTAATGTATTTATTTTATAAGTACTGTTCCTTTAATAAATAAAAAAAGCACAATAGCCCTGTAATACTGGAGTTACAAGCTTAGAAACAAATCTTATCTTGAAGATTTAATCCCTTTTATTTAAAATAAATATTTCAAGGTTTCTAAGTGTCTTCTGTGAATCTTATTTACATTTTTATTAAATGAACTATATTTACATAGCTGTTTCCATAATGTTTCTTCTTATGCCATTTTAAAAGCTGACGGTATATAGGTCACTAGAACCTTGAATTTCTGAAGTTACTTTTTAATGGGATGCTCATAGGCATGAAAAACCTCAGTAAACTATTTTTTTGCATCACATGACATGGAATTTTGAAAGGCAGCCTGGTCTTACAGGCTCCATTTGGAAGGGTCAGAATGGTTTTCCTCTGGAAGGAAAATGTGGACAGTTTTGGGGAGTGGGAGAAGAAATCCTGGGATTCCAGATGTTGTTGTGAATAAAGTGAGTACTTCTGACCTGGGTCCTACTGCTGGATGGTGCCAGCTCCCTCTGTTTTCAGGGAGGAAATCTCTAATCTTGGTTCTACAATCTTTTAGACAGCACTTAAGTGGAATTAATCCTTGTTCATCTATGTGCAACAAAACAGAGCTTTGGTTGCCACTTAAGAAATGGAGGAGGGGGCAGAAAAGCGGAGTGTTTATGCTACATTAAATATTTTCATTATGCATCAGATGTTAAGAAATTTCTAGTAGGCCTAAAGCATCTCTGGCATGACTGTTTGGAAAACAAACACAAAACCCTGTGGTGCATGGCAAGCAGTGGGGCTTGTTTTCATACTTAGAACTATATTTTGAATTGTATATGAGATGCAACATAAATTTATCAGAGCTTTGGCACTGATTGATGCTCACAGAACAACAGAGATTTGGGAAACATTATTTCTATTATAAGTTAAAAATGTTTTGTCTTAATTGAATGGTGTGAGTAGGCAATGGCAGGGTTGGACAATATGGATGTGAACTCCAGGATTTTTCTCCTTTTTAGCCTTTTGTGATTGCTCCAAGGAGCCGTGGTGGGGTGTGCAGTGGGTTGTTCAGTGAGCTGCTTTCCTGTCGAGTTTGGGTGTATAAATTAGATTCCCTGATAAGCTGAGGTGCAAAGGAGCTGTGGATGCTGGAAGGAGAGGCTGTATCTGAGACCAGCACAGACTGTGCAGTGCTGAGCCATCTCCTCCTTTCACCTGGCTAATTGGGATGTCCCAGCAATCCAAGTGGATTGTGCTTGGCTTTCACTCTTCCCTCATTTGCCTCTCCAAGTGCTTGGTGTGGATTTACTAGGCTGTCAGAGATCCTGGTGAAAAGCTGTGAGGTAAATACACACCAATCCACACACATTAATTGCTACCTTAATTCTTTAAACCTTTAATTGCTACCTTAATTCTGCAGCAGTCAGCTCTCACTCAAGGGTTGGCTCATCACAGCTTCCTTCAGCTGTGGTGCTCAAATACTGCAGGAACAACCCAAATATCATATTCATGTGTTTGATGGCATGGAATTGAGGCTTCAGCAAAGCAATTGGATTGAGGTGAGCATTTAGAGCTGATTCATTCCTTTTCCATGCAGATGTGGCAGGGGAAGGGAGATGATAGGAGGAGCCATGGAGGTGTGCTAGCATGCTGGCAGCACCTGGGAAAGGCGGGATGTTGCTACACAGTGGACTTGGGGAGGGTGGAATGAGGGTTCATTTGGTTATCAGAATTTTCCCCATGATGTAGATAAATGCAGTTAGATCTTTCTCATCAGTGGTTGTTATTTTTTGCTAAAACCAGTGCCCTTTTTGGTCCCACTTTCCAAAGGGAATGTTACCATCAGGCTCCTGCTGCCAGACCCTAGCATCACAGTGGGGGATTGACCCAACAGTGTTTCATCCCAAGGTCCTGAAGCCTTGGAAGCCAATCCTCCTGCAGCCCTATCCAGTAAATTAAGGTAGCAGGAAGACAAATGTTATTGATGTTCAAATACTTTGTCTCCTTGAAGCACTCAACACATGCAAATTGTATAAAGAACAATGCTGGATTCTTGGTACTGTCATGCATCTCCGAGTCTGTGTAATAAATGTTGTTGTCACATTATATGGGCTAAATGACTAATGATGGAAGTGTGTTCTTATTCATGCAAGCAGCTGCTGAAGAGTGTGTTGTCCTAAAATATACCTTCCTGTCTGTGGGGCTGACAGCCATGAAATGATGGAATCAAGATCCTGTCCTTCAGTGTTGCTTATAGTGAAAACTGCCACAGTTTTCAGAGACGTCTGTCAGAGAAGGAGCCCCAGTTCTGATAGAGTGTGGACAACACACCCTTGAAATGCTTTGTGCTGTGGATACAGGTGATAAGTGCAGCACCCAGGTGCAATTTTACCTTTCTTTTCATTTCCCTTCTCCTCGATGGCTTATTTTAAACCCTTGTCCCCTTGTCCATTAGAGGACAATTCAAAAATGAGTAAGAAAATAGGAATCAGTAAGCCCAGATGTTGCAGTGATCTAATTACTGTCTTGCCTCTGGAACAAGCCCAAAGGTTAGAAAGACTTTCTTTTTTATTTTTCTATTACATAAAATTGAAGTCTGAAAACTTCCAGGCACCTTTTCAAGCTTGTCATCGTGTGCACTTGGACCCTACAGTTTTCTCTGTCTCATTTGCATGAAGAGGCTCTGGTGACAAAAATTTCTTCCTTGAGGGCTGAACCTCAGGGGAAGGATGTGAATGGTGAATGTGGCTTGACTGGAAGACTGAACTCCAGAAATAAAATGCCACCTCTTACTAAGCTGCTGTCTTTATCCATGCAGCCCCTGATTTCACTTGCACAACACATTTGTTTAAGAATTGATCTAGCAAAATATCTTCTGACTCCTTCTCATGCTGATGTACTGTTTTGTCAAATCCATTCAAGTTGAGGTTTGTAGTGCTATTTAGAAACCATGGTTTGGGGAAAATATTGACATTGTGCTGAGAGCTGCAAACACAACTGATGAGGTGGGCTCTGCCCTCGTGAGTCCTCCAGCCAGAGCTGACGTAGGTTTAATGAGCAAGTACCTAATTAGGGTAGCACAGGTTATTTTAGATGTGTTCAGTGTGTTGCAAACAGAGAACTCAGTGATGAGAGGAAAAGAAAAGAGTTCAATAATTTAATCATGGTTTATTGGAAGTATGTTAAATTAGCAGTTAGGAACAGCCACCAGTAAGCACAAGCTGATACCTCATTTAGGATAAAGCTTTGTCCAGGTGCAAATTGCCATCTCGGGGTGGATTTTATAGCAAGCAGAGAAATGACAAAGGGATGTATTTTCTACCGTGGAAAAGATTTACCAGCACAGAGTGGAAGAGAGAAGTAGAGATTCTGGAAGCAGTTTTTGCTGTGCTGGGAAGGTCCCTTTGTGTAACATGGAGATTTCTGGTGGTGAGGAGGAAGCAGGAGAGGGGCTGGAAATCTGGAATCCTGTGAAAATGCAGAGCACCAGGAGCTCGTGGGCACGGAGGGCTCCCCTGGGAGCAGCACATGGAGAGGTGGCCCCTGAGCCTGTTCCTTTGAAGGAACATCAGCTCTGTGCCTCGGCCGAGTTAACCTGTTGTAAAGGATGGCATAAAGACACTCAGCCAACGTGGCAAACATTTCACCCAACACATCCAGAAGAAGGATGTCAGAGACTGAGCTCAGCTTTGGGTTTGTGCAGCTTGCTGAAAATGATCAAATTGAAACCTTCATCTGCTTGCTTCCAACTTGGCTCTGTGTCTATAACTAATAAATATCTTGCAATCATTTAATATGTAATTGATTATTAAATCAATATCTGGCTATTTATACAGTTTGTAAGTCAGAGCCATGAAGCTGTATTTATTTAGCTTCAGAGAAGCTAGAAATTGGATTACTCAATTAATTGGATTACTTAACAAATATTGATTAGCATTTTTTAGCAATTAACATTATAGACATGCAACAGAGCACTACCTTTTAAAATTTTAATTAAGTGCTTAAACAATGCTTGGAAATTTAAAGTTGTTGAGATTATAATTACATTATTGCCCATGCAGTTTGGAGTTAATTATACTGCATTTCTATAGACTTGATAAACTGCAAAATGTATCCCCTTAACAATCAATCGGTATTAAATTACTTTCAATTACTTTTTATTAAAGCCAAATTAGAGGCTCACTTGTGACACAGTAAAAGCTGTACAAGATCTCAGGACTCAGCTGTGATTTCTGCCTCATCTGCTGGTTTCCACAGGTCCAGCTGGTCAGGTGGTGGCCACAAGTTTAAAATAAAAATAAACCCGGCAGACACAAAGCAATTCAGGGCTCTGGTCTTCAAAACATTCAATGTCTGATTCTGCTTCCATAGAATTGTGTACAAATTTTGTTGATTTGTGTTCGTGGGAGAAAGTCTGAGATGCTTTCAGGTCAAGTTTAATAGCTCCATTAATGGCCACAGCTTTCTGCCCTGTAATTGTGGACATTTCTCTGATCCCAATGGGAATTTTTGTGGTGTGTGGTGGTACAGTATGGTGTTTGATGAGAACATCCTCTTGTTTACTCAACAGGAGTCAAAATTAATCTTGTAGGCTCAGAGCTTTAAAGAAGCTTTCTTTCAGCTAGTGATTCCCACATTAGTTAGGGTTTAGATACTTAAAAGCTCTAATATTTGATAATAAAATACATTTAATCTGCTATCAGAAAATATAATACACTGCTTCCTGTGGCATCTTTCAGCTATTTATGACTCTCTTTATTTATCATGTAGTTGTTCTATATTTTAATTCTGCTTTCCATCTCAACCATTTTTATTCTGTTTCCTCTTCAGTGTTAGATGTGCTTCATTAGCTGTTGAGCTTTATAAAGCTGGGTACTGGGTTTAAGTAGACTTGTAGTAGCAGAATAATAATAACCCCCCACAGGTTGTTGCAAAAGGATGTTAGTTTGCAGATGTAAACTAACCCTGCAAATCAAGTGATAATTAACACCCTTGGATGCCTCCTGGAGACCATGGGATAATATGAGGAAAGGCAATGCATTCAAACCATGGCTTCCTCATTTTTTCCCCCAAAACTTACATGTTTGCCCAGGGAATAAAAAAGGGTTTTTTTTAAGAATTCAAATACCAACAGAAGGAGTCATGACTACTAAAAAGTCAGGATTTAATACAAAACAAGTGTGGACTTACGGATATTTCATGTAGGAGGCAGCTCTGTGCAGCCTGTCCATGTGCCAGTCAGGATTAGGGAGAACACCAGCTGGAACAGGAAAAGGGGCAAGGACAGCTGGGGGCTCCTAAAGCCACCATCCAGGCTGGCTTTGGGGTGATGCTCTGTGTGGGCCAAGGGCTCTGAGCCGAGCCTGACATGTCACAGGACACCTGGCAGGGGAGGCAGCTGGCTGAGAAGGTGGCTGTTGGAATTTGGTGCTGATGGATGTTGAGTTGTTTCATCGGTCTGATGCCTTAAGTTTTCAGCTTTGATATTTTTCAGATCCTATGTTGCATTAGAGTATAACTCTGAACTCTGTGTAGAGTCTTAGTTAACTGTATTCACATTTTGGTCAGACAAAATAATCCCTTTAGGCCTGAGAACCAAGGTCACCATCACAGCCTCAGGCCCTGAAAATTATAAACAAAAGTGAGTTGGGGGTAGCAAACTGGGGGAATATGACTTCATTACCTGAAGCTGGAATTGGACAATTAAGCCCTGATATGCAAATAGACCAAACTTAAAATTGTCTGAAAAACTCTTGGCCATCATCCATCTTGGGAGTAGCCCCTCGGAGGCTTTTGCACTGCCTGAGGCATAGCTATTGAAGGCCTTTAATAAACACCGACTTTATTCTTTTAACTCTGCCTAGCCTCTGTTCTAGGTAGCCACTCCAAGGCATCAGTTCTCATCTTTTGTAAAAGCCTTGTGAGAAGCTGCACCAGGCCTGGATGAGAAGAACCAGTTCCTGGTCTGGCAGATTTTGGGAGCGGCTCAGAGCAAAGGACAAGAATATCCAAACAGAGTCATAGTTCCCAGGCTCTGCTTAATTTTCTGAATGATGTTTCTTCTAACTGATGTTTACCAAAGTCCTGAGCAACCACTGATTTAATGAAAATTTACACTGAAGGGATTTTTAGAGCTAGTCACATAGATGGAAAGAGGTGCACGGTGCGGATTTACTTTAGGGACAGAGGAATTGGGCAGGTACCTGTCTGGATTGGAAATCAATGGCGTTCAATTCCATCCTCATTTAAACACTCCCTTACACCCCCAAGCATGTCCTCCATCCTTTGGCTCTAAAGTTCCTTTGAAACAAATAAGCATAGCCAGTTAATTTACACCCCAAACCATCAGGGTGTGACTCTTGTGCCTCTCCATGGCCTGGTCCAGAGAGAGAACAAGCCCTGCAGAGGGTGGGAGTTTTGTCTGGACAGCTGGTGGAGCTGGGGCAGCTCCTTTGGTGTCTGTTGGATTGCTCCAGTTGTATTGCAAAGCCAGATCTTTGGTTAGACCTTGAGAAATACAATGTTTTTTCTTTGCATTGCTTTGAAAGAGTAGAAAAATAACTATTTCTCTGTCTGTTTCTTTATGCTGAAGTACATATATTCAGAGGCATCCTGGTTGTTTGAGGATTTCACTGCCTTCAGCACTGACCAAAAGGGAAGATCATGCACTTTATAGTCCAAGGAACTTTTATTACAGTTCTCATTTTGTGTTTGACTCACTGGCTAACACAGCAATGGGCAAATAATCTTTCTTTTACCTGAGTTTTGTCACAATTACCTCCTTCACAAGGATGTGAAATTAAATTTGTTTCTATTTCTTTGTTGTTTGTTTTTGTCACAGGCATTATAATGTGAATTTTTTCATTGCAGCATTTCAAGGCTGGTGTTATTTCTATGGGAAGGAAAACTGCATGTGACTGAGGCTATGCATATTTAAAAATTAAAATCTGGTCACTCTGCAAAGATAACTTTGGTCTACAGGTTGTCTTCAAGAAGTATTAATAATGACAATATTACACTGTGTGAGAGAGTAAACTAAAATGTCCCTGTGGACACATTTCAGTCATTATGGAGAAAATTACTTTACTCTTTATTTAGAATAATGAGAGCTGATACTGGTTGTCGTTAGAGTATGCTACAATCAAATGTTAATAAGAAGCAGCTTGAGAATACCACACTAATGCAAGGCTTTTTTTAATCAAATTTTTGGAATTGATTGCTTGTGGCAAAAGAAGCAAATTCTTTAATATGATATAATGATTTTTATGCTATCTCTGGGGAGAAGGGTTAGCTCTGTTGACTTCTTAACCTCTTTTTGGATTGAAACCACATCATATAATTTGTCCCAATCATTATAAGATTGTGTTTTGAACAGATATAGTTATATGAAAAGTTTGATAAGCACAGTATATGGTATTTTTCAAGCTGAAACCTTTGAGTAAATGCATGCTACTCTCTAAAATGTGACTGTAATGATTGGTACTAATCTTGAATCTAATATGCAGTGAAAGAAAGATTATTTCAGGTGTCACTGAACTATCCATACTGATTCTGTGTTTTCATGCAGTGGTATCTGACACATACCAAGTTATTTTCTTCTAATTAGAATATAAACCACAAATACCACCTAGAAACAAATACGTAGGAAATTAATCTTAAGAAAGAGATGCCTTCAAGTTTCTCCTTGTACCTTCAATTCCAAACTCCCTGACTTCTTAGCAGTTTATTTCTCTGCAGACAGAATATTTTTCTTAGTTTTGATCTCACCTAAGTGTGTGTATGGGTGCAAAGATTCCTCTCCTGCAACGTTTGTACTTGTGAGGAAATATGGGTGTGAAATGAATTTTGTCTTTTTCACCAGGAGGAACACAAAGCAGAATGGAGAGGAAGATAAAACTCATTTCAATATGTACAGAGAGAGCATTTCTTATTTCTGCTGATGGCTGCCACATCTTTTCAGTGAGAACAGCTGGTATCTAAATGGCTTCCTCAGCTAAAACAATGTCTATCTCACTTTAAAATTTCAGCAGGAAGCTGCTGCTTCATCATTTAGTCATGTCACATATTTATAGTGTTGTCTTTGTGTGTAGTGTTTGAGACACAAAAATGAAAGAAAATTGATGCTGTGTACATCTTGGCGCCAGTGAGCATAAAGTTATGGTTTGTCATAAAAACCTGTAATCTACTGCAAGGGGGAGGAACCCAACTCTCAGCATTGTGGTGAAACTTCTAGAAATAGAACAATTAAAAAGTGTAACAGGAAGGATAGGCCCTGCTCAGCAATCCGTCCCTGATCATCTCTAAGTGTAAAGACATCAGCAATCCTGCTGCAATCCTGCAATCTCCTTCCCAGCCGCTCGAGTACCTGCAGCCTGCCACAGCTGAGGTGAGGATGTGTACTCCTCATAAATCCTCATTTAGCTGGCATATTGTGTCTTGCAAATTTCAATATGAAAATAAAAATGGAAGTGGAAACAAATTGAGTTTCAGGAAAAGGATTAAAAAATGTATACAGGATGAAGGATAAATCAAAAAAGTATCAGTGTTTCCTGACCATATGGATTCAACTGCATTTCTCTAGTTTTCATTTTTCCTTGTTAGAGTGTTTTTAAAAGGGAAGTCAATAATGCTATTTAACAGGAACCAGTTCTGTGTTTTTGAAATGGAGAACAATGAAATAAGTCTATTCATTCAAGCTGTGAAAAACTAGTTTACAAAAATGGTATTTAGTTTTCTCCATCAAAGCTTCGTGTTCTTCTCACCGTCACATTAGTTATACACATCCCGTCCATTGTTTGGAAACATCAAAAGTTGAAAAAGCTCTTCATGTAAATGAATATTTAGAGACAGGGGAGGAGAAATACTGTTCTCCTTCATCCCTTGTCATCAGTGAGATTATTCGGCACAGAGCAGTCACTGCACCCAGAGGTGACTCTCTTTAACATTGTGCTTGCAAAAGAGGAATTACCAAGAGATCCTGGGAAAGCCATCCTGTGGAGGGACAGATCAGCCAGGCTGGGACATCCACAGCTGCTGCCTGCATGGAACGAGCAGCACTGGAAGAATGACCTGTGTATCCACGTAACAATTCAAACACTGCACTCAAACCAAACCAAATCCAACCCAACCAAGCAGCCCTCTCAGAGCTTGTGAGGAGGACAGCAATTAAGTTAAGGTCTGTTTCCCACTCTGACTCAAATAACGAGGCTTCCTCACGAGACAGGCCGGTGCTGTTTGCTGCAGATGGGAAATCTCCTGTCAGAGATCCTTCCTAGCTTAGGAATGTCCTGTTGTGCACACCCCTGTTTTTGTTATGGGGCCAGTTGTAGCAAAAGCAGGAGAACCCAGTCCTTGTGCTGCAGGTTGTGGATACAATTTCCATCAGCTGGGAGAGGTCACAGCAAACCTGGTTGCAATTTCTGCTGCCCACAGGTGGACTGAGCTCATGAGCTGCATTTTCCTTTTCCAGCTGATCCTGACTTTTCTATAGACCCAATTCTTCTGTCTAGAATTGCTTAAAAGAATAATGTTATATTTCATGGTCCAAGAGACTTACATGGCCTGGATATCCTGAGAAAGACTCCTCAGAAGCAATCTTAAGTTTTGGGTCCTGTTTATTTTTTTTTTTCTTTTAAATCAAAGTCCTTGTGGAGACAAGGCATAAATGCCAAGAGTTAATAGGTGTGGATCAGGCCTACTCCCTAGTTTTACTCCTTTCCTAAATGGGAGCTACTTTTACAAGATAAAAGCTACAGTGCCTTCCTGGGTGAGCAGTGGGAAAACAAAACCTTCCTCGTGCTGCAATTTTCCCTGGTCCTCCAGCACTGGAGCTTCAGGGCTGTGTTTGTAAAGGGAAAGGATTGTTGGCCGAGCATCTGACAAGCAGGAGGCAGCTCCTTAAAGCTGCTTTAGATTCTTGTTATTTTTTAATACCCCGGTGCGTTGAGGATGTGGCTTTAGCCACAAGCCAGGGATTCTGTGCCTGTGAAGAGTTATTTTACAGTAATTACTGCATATTTGTGGTTTAATTGTGTGGAGGCAGGGCCCTGGCTGGAGAGTAGGAGGAGAAGATGGAAGCTTGTTTTCATTTCTGAGGTCTTTTATGAGCTTGCCAGGCAGAGCAGTTCTGTCAGCTCGAGGGAGAGGGAACCTGGGGGTGCCCCTCCAGGAGGGATGGAGGCCTTCCTCTGGCAGAGAGCTGCCATTGCAAAGGTTTGCCGGCACCTCATGGTGCAAAGATTGCTCTGCTGTTCCAGAGGGCAGGCAGCATGGAGAATGGCCTTGGGAGCTCCAGGCAGGGGAGCACAGCAGCACCAGTACAGGGCCTGTGTGCCAGGGTGCCACCTCCCAGCTCCCCGCTGGAACCACAAGGCATTTCTCTTCAGGGGAATAACTTCCTCAGAAAATTATTCTGAGCACAAGAAATGGATGGTTGTTATCAATTCCAGACATCTGCCAGTAACGCTGTAAAATCCAGCGACATGAACTGATTGTGCTCAGCCACTGAAGGAGCAGCCCTGCTCTGGCTGGAGGACGTGACCTGGCAGGATGGTGGGGATGCTGTGGAGGAGGTCACTGTGCAGGAAGACAAACCCAGACCTGCAGCACTTAGCTGGATACATGCACATATTATGGTAATTATTTCTGTATCTAAAGTTCAACTTAATAAATCTTTTTCCTCCTACGTTTTCACTCCCCTGCTCAGTGAACTGTACAAAAACATTCTGCTTGGCCATTTTCACGAATCATTTGATTAAATGTATTTCAGTCTGATATCTACTCAGTGGCTAATGTGCAGAGAGAAGAGCAACTTGCTAATTTAATAACCAGCATTTCAAACTTCTGACTTAAAGTAAAAATCCCAGATCTATTTGTGGAGCCAAGTGAAAGGTAAGGAAACTAAAAAAAACCCAATGAGATTCCTACTAAACTATTAGTTTGTAGATTATTTGAATCTTGGAGATGCTAAATGTAAAGGGTATATTAATTACAGGATCTTAAGTGTGAGGCTGTATTTTAAAAGCTTATTTTTGTTCTGCCTATGTCTGCCATGACGTTTTTAAACATGTTAAAATTCTGGCAGTTTCTGCAGCTAAGCATAGAGGTAGCTTTGAGAGGATCTACAAAATTTCCCTCTAGCTTTGAGAGAACCTACAAAATTTCACTGCTGCACCTTCTTGGAATAACTGGACACAATTAACACCCTGGTGTCTTCCCTCTGTAAGGTTCTCCCAGGAACAACCAGCATGTGGGATATATAAACCAAGCTGCTGGCATTACTGAGGAGATGGAGAATTATCTCCATTTCCTGATATTTGCATTTGTTTGGGATACTGAGCAAACATATGGATATTTATCTTCCTGGATGAAGTAAGGACTCCCGGCCTCAGCCTGCTGTTGTCTCCCTATCTGCAGCATCTCAGAATTGCTAAGTTAAGCACTATGTTCACTTTTATCATAACCTGTCCTTATCAAGTTGAATCTTATCTTCTCCCTCCTGATTTGCCTGCTTGTCAAAATGTGCTTCATCTTCTTTTGGGAAAATTAGTTTTCGGCAGTAAACTTTGTAGAGAGCGATATCATTTGTTAGGGTATGACTTTGTGTCCAGTGAATGGTGATTTCAGAAGTGATAAGGAGATAATAACTTTCTGCTATCCCAGCACACGATGCTGAGGGAATTACTGTTGTGCCTGGGGCCTTGGGAGCAATTTGAGCTCCAGGCTGGGAGGTCCCGGCTGGGAACAGGTGGGTGTAGCTGGCAGTGTGCCAGATTCCAGTTAACCAAAATAAAGCTGAGGCTTCTGCATTTAATCTGTGCCTTTGTTTTGTTGTCTGTGTGTGAGAGCAGCACAGAACTCCTCACTCCATCAAATATAAGTACACAGCCAGAAGGATGAAGCAGCTCAGCACCGAGGGTCGGACGCGGCCCACCTGCAGTGCATGCCCTGGCCCTCCGGCCTGCAGGCAGGTACCAGCGCCCAGAGCCGGCCGCTCTCCGGCTGCCCGTGTTCCAGAGATGCAGCCAGGGCTGAGAGGCCCTGCGGTAGCATCCACGTCCGAGAGAGGTAAAGGACGAGAGGGAGCCTCTGAGTTGATCCAGGGGCGAGGTTCATTGCATGGTCCAGGACAGGGAGGCAGTCGAGGAGAGGATACAACAAAGAGCGGAGAAACACGTGTGTAACAACTTAAATACAGGGGAGGTGCTAAGGGCAGGTGCAATACATTAACCAATTGGGGCACTTTAGGAGAGGAACATAAGGCGGGGACGAATACATAATCAACCAAAGAAGGAAAAGATAGGCGGGAAATAACATACATCAACAAATAATGCCTCGAGGAAAGGGTAACAGACATAGAAACTTCTGGAGGTTTGGGAGGAGTCGGGAGAGGATTCACAACCCCAAGGAAGGGGATTTGGGAGATTGATGGGAAATTCTCTGGAAAAAGGGGATGGGACAAGGGCAGATTGATGGAGGAAAGGCGGGAACTTGGGCTACTAACTATATAGAAAGAGAAGGAAGCAACATTGGAATAAACTGTTGAAACAGGGAAAACAATCATGAAATAACATGCCACATCAAGGGTTTGGGAGGGAAAATACATCCTTTTACTTGGTTGTGTTTTTCAAGTGGTGGCCAATTCTATGTGCCTAAATCATCTTTTCCTCTGTCTAAAATCATACCAAGAATAGGAGCTCAGAATGCTGTAATAGTGACTGTATTTTTCCTCCATAAGGAATAGCAGCAAATGAAGTACTGAAACAAAAATATTTAAACACTATCATCAAGAAGCACCACGTAAGATTTTTGTTCATATTCAGCTGAGCTCGTTGTTAGTGCTGTACTCATACTTACCGGGCTAGAAATAATTTAAAAATCTTTTCCATTAATAATTTATATACTTGGGATCAAATGATGCATGAAGGCATTTTGAACCATAGTGTTCATTTAGACATTTGGCTTAAGGAAAAAGCCCTGCCTTGCTTGACTCTTGCAACTGAGTTCTGAGCTATTTAATGCTGTAAATATTTGAAGTACACCCAGTGCTAACTGAAAATCTGTGTTTCGGTCAAACAGTTGCTTTTGTTTCTTAATTGACTTTTTCTGCTGAACTTAAGCAGAGGGGAAGGATTTTGATGAGGTGGAGGTTACCTGATGGGACTGCATGTCTCTAATTTTACAGTTCTAGTATAATTTATGTTTGGTTCTTTTACATTTGTTGTTGCTGCTCCATTTTGCTGGAGCAGTTGACCACTCTTCATGGTCTTTTCTACACACAGAAAGACAATGGTGCTGTCTCTGATCTAACCTCATTTTCTTCCCTGTGCTCTGCCTAAAGTTTCATGAGCTGCTGTAGTCACTGCTCTGGTGCTTCTCATAATGTGCTGCCAGAAATTACCTGCACAGAGTAAATTCTGTGTGACATCCCAAGCAATGCCATGGAGGCAGGGGTGCTGAAGGACACAATCTGGTGGTGAGCTGCAGTAATACCTTATTACCGCCCCTACTGTAAATCCAAACTCCTTTACTTTCGTGGAAACACCAAGCTGTCATTCCCAAATGTCACTGATTCCTGCCAAGCAGTAGAATCCCAGAACAAGGACAAATTCAGTCCTGTGTGCACCAATGGCACTGTGCACTGTGCTGGATGTGAGCTCAGCCCCTGCCACATTGTAATCATCAACAAAATCAGTTCCAGCCCCTTCTCAAGGTGAGCTCTGCTGCCTTGGTGCTGCAGCACTCGAGCATCAGCAAATTGTGAACAGCCAAGTGGAGCTGTTACCTGGGCAAATTGCTACCCGAGGAAGGATTTCCTGGTGGGTATCAGCTTTGAGAACAACTTAGCCCAGGCGATAGCCACGGAAAATAAACAAAATCCTCAAACTGCGATGATGGAAGCTCTGAGGCTCCGAGGAGCTGGAGCTCAGGAAATTTCAGCTCTAACAGTGGAATAGCACAGTGGTTTACACCTGTTATTAACTCTGTAGTAGGCGAGGGTAACAGTCAGTTATTAAATCTCCATTTCAAATCAGAGCAATTCCCTGGTTCTAGGTCCTGCCTCCTTCAGTGTTTGCGGGGAGTAGGTAATGCAGTGTCAGAAGTTCAGGGTGACATATAAATGGACTTTATCCTTTTTTTTTCTTTCTCTTTTAACCAAGAATTGTTACTTTGGTGTTGACCATCTCCTCAAGGAGTTGCCTTTACCTACATGAATATACCACCTATGTAAACAAATGACCTTTTTAATATCTAGTTTCTTTAATAGCTATATAGGGGAGAGAAGGGAGATGCAGAGAGGAAAAACTCTTGCTGACCTTTAGGCCTGTACTCCTCTGATCGTTTGAGCTTCCTGAATATTAACAGTAAGTTTCATTTGTTATAGTTCAGCCCAGAATGGATTCTGGTATTAGTGCTCTGTGAGGTCTCCTACAGATCTGGGAACCCAGGGAAAGCTCCTGTGGAAGGGACATCACTAAAGGTCTGAAATGTTTGCTTTATTTGTCACTTGCTACTTAAAAGAGTGGGGTTTAAATGTATAATACTTGATTACTCAGTGATAAGGAGAAGATGCATCTGATTCCTACAACTGCTTTTGGGAAACAACCATGTCCTTATCTGATGTTCCCCCTGAAGTCCCAGACTGGGGATGGGGACCCTTTTATGTACAGATTGTGGTTTAGTTGTTACCTGTGTGGTTTTGTTCCTATGGATGGGATGGTTCAGAGAAACCTTTAGCATGAGGAGTTTTTGCTGTTCCTAAAAGAATAATCCCAGAATCCCCTGAGCTGGAAGGCACCCACAAAGATTACAACTCCTGACCCTGCATTAGATATTCCCAAGAATCCCACCCTATGCTTGAGAGGATTGTCCAAGAGAAAATTGCCTTTATTGCTGAAGGGATGGAAAAGACAGACTCTTAATTGATATGTAATAATGATAGTTGTTTTACTGCTGTCTATAAACACTGAAAAAAAAAATCTCAGTGATGAGTAGGGCTATTTCTGAGAGCAGGTAATTAGTAACAATAGTGGAAAACTAACAGTTCATTAAAACCATCTTTCTGTTGTAGCAAATACTAAAAATGTTTACACACTCTCTGCATTTCAACTTAACTTGTAAAGTATGCCAATAATAAACCAGTAACTGTAGTATGGACATCATAATTCAGGTGCAATTTTTTTGCTTTTATTGCAGTTTCATCAAGATATGCAATAAGTATGAATTTTCATATTTTTGAAATATGAAAATTGCCAAGGAAATTTTGGGATACAGTAGATGACAGTGATTTTAGTAGAATATTTCCCATGCTTTTGTAATTCATAGTGACATGTTTCCCTTTTGTCACTGGGTGAAAACTCTTATGCAAATTCAGTACCCATGATGATACACCTGCAATGTGCAAGCTCAATTTTGCTGTGGGAAGGGAAGCCCTGGCAGAGTGCAGCTCCTCCTTGCTGCAGATCCCACTCCTGGCAGGAGCAATGCAGCTGGCTTGGAAGCCTGTGGTGGAGTAGAATGAGCAGGGGATTTTTTGGCACTGGGATGTAGTTGAAACTTCTTTTCAGCCTGACATTTATGAAAGGTTA
Source organism: Phainopepla nitens (assembly GCA_013400175.1). Classification (NCBI taxonomy): domain Eukaryota; kingdom Metazoa; phylum Chordata; class Aves; order Passeriformes; family Bombycillidae; genus Phainopepla; species Phainopepla nitens. Next base: position 73,277 of record VXBQ01008837.1, on the reverse strand, counting down.
ACAGATATAAGACCTGATGAAAGAGCCAGCAGAATCAGGGGCTCAGCTTAATAGCTTATCTGCTCTGCTGTTTATTTTCCAGGGAGATTTCCTTGTACAAGGAGCAAGAAATGTTGCAATACTTGTCACGTTTAGGCCAAGGGTTTGAAAAGTTTAAGATCTCCTCAGCTTCTGAAAACATGGTAACTCCTCCAGTGACCATTACTGGTAAAACTGCTTTCTAGCATGCCTCTTTGTTCAAAATTTTTTTGGAAATAAGCACATAAATTAATTTTTTCTCCACCTTTGCTTCTCAGTCCTTTTAAAGCCCATTTTGAAAGTAAATTAAAAAGAGAAATCCAGCTAAATACCACTTATTCCTTGAGCTAAGTGAATACAGGATCAATAATTTAGTATTCCTTGATGTTTCTAAACATAACTGCTGAGACAGCCTAAACAATGGGTCTTCAAAGTCTTGCTTACACTGCTCAAATTCCAGATATGATTTTGGAAGGTGTGGGGATGATTTAAAGGGCCAACTTGAGAGGCAGAATTCCAATTCTAAGTATATAAAATAAGATTTAGCTATACCATTGCTCCTAGTTTACCTAGGAATTTTATTGCTTGTGTGTTCCATGTCTGAGACAGAAAACTAGGGGCCTTTGGGGGCTGTTTTCAGAGCACTTACAACAGAACAGAGATTTCTGAATCAGCTTGAGATCGGCCAACTTGGCCATTGGTCACAGTCTAGCTGACCCAGCATGGAGGTGAGCTGAGACTGATTTGCTCAGGGCTTTTTGCAGCTTTCCTGGTTGTGCAGAACAGTTTCTCTTTCAGGTTTCCAAGGCCAAATTACAAATCCTGAGCAGCTCTTTCCCTTGTGTATCCTTTCAGTCGCTTCCTGGAGGAGTCTGTGCTTTTTGCCAAGAACACTGTCTAGGTGTAAAAGCTTTGCTGCTGTTCCTTCCCAGCCCTTCCCAAGTGTTGACAGAGTGAGACACAAGTGCCTAAGTCCCATTCAGAGCCACAAAATGAGCATCCTCTTGATTATGTGGTCTGGAAAACATTCTCAGATTCCACTTGCTGGCTTGGTCCCACAGGAGGTGGTGAGAGATTTTTCTCCTTTCCTGTGCGATGCCTTCAGTACCTAAAAAAACCCCCAAAAGATCCCTGAATAGTCTTGAAGTCATTGGAGAGCAGAGTTTAGGATGCATTTATTTCCTTAAGATTTACTGTTGCTGTATTTACTGTGTCTGAAGAGACATGATGAAGTGTAGCTCTCATTTTTGGCTGCCTGTCTCCTGTTGCTGGTGCAGCAGCCTGGCCATGCCAGAAGCTGTGGATTCACTGAAGGATTGATTCGCTGCAGGACTGTGTGATGTAGTTCTCAGTGCTGTGCTGTTCCCTCTGAGCATGTAGCTCCTAATGTGCTGTGGCAGCAACATCGATTTGGGACACAGAACACACAGAATTATGACAAGCTGCAGGTATAATTAAAAGAAGTTTATCTGCTGTATCCAGTTTTGAAGGCTGTTCTGGCTGACAGTGATTTGTAGTTTTGGTAGCCTTTCTTTCCAAGTAATGTGAAGTTTGTTGGGTTTCTGTGTGCATGACTCGTCACCGTTATCCTGACGTGTAAAATTCCCAGAGGGGTTTCCTTCTCAGAGTGCAGCTGGTGGCATGGAACAAACTGATGGCATTGAATAATCAGCTCTAAAACACTGTAGAGGGAAAATCTGCTTCTGCCTATTAGGGAGAGCATTTAATTATTCCAGTATCCCTCTACCTCTACTATTTATTTTCTTTTCCTCTAGCAAGAGCATGTATAGAAGCAGAGATGACAGTTCCTGAAATTTTAAACTGTTTGGTGTTTCTGCAATGTGTATTTCTGCACTTTTCCATTCAGTGATCCATCCATTTGCACTTTCCATGGCCTCATAACTGCTGGGAGAACTGCAGCTGAGCTGCTACAGGAGCATTTTGGGTGCCAAGTGGCCACCTCATCCACGTGCCCCTTTCCCTGCACCTGCACAGGACAAAGAGAGCAGTTCAGACAGCCAGGGTTTATCCAAGGTGCCAGCAGGCTTTTCCTGCCTCCAAAATATCCCTGCCTGAGGAAAAGGAGCCACTCCTCCAAAATATCTCTGCCTGAGGAAAAAGAGCCACTCCTGCACTGTCTTAAGCATTTTCATTTCTTTAGCTGGAGCAATGGCACTGTCAGTGAACGATTTGGTTAAACTGATGTCAGATCATGTGGTTTGACTGCTGGCAATTGAATGGGATGGGAGGAAATACTGTAAAGCTCAGCTCTGGCCAGGCTTTATCAGACATTGCAATGAGAGGGGCTGAATCAAAATACATACAGAGAAAAGTTAATAAAGATCATGAAACATCCTAACATGATCAAATCCAAGGGCTGCGTGCCGTGAGCTGTCAGCTCAGTAACAGGGCTGTGAGCAGCTGTCCCCAAATTGAAGGAAATTACAAAATTGCCATAGTTCCAGCTGCATTTTAAGTGCTTGGGAAACACTGCAATCCCAGGAAATCGGGTTCCATATGCTGCCTGAAATGGAGGTTATCATCACCTGGCATTTCACGTGCATTAACCCTTCAGCATTCCTGGCAGTGCCACCTGGAGATTGCTGTGTTCATGTCCTCCAGCGTCCCAGACATCCTCAGGAATATCCTGTGTGCATCACATTGCTGAGAGCTGCTGCTCTGAGATTCAATGTGACATTTTTAATGTATTCTGAGCTGCTGTTCCTGAAAGAAGCTTTTCATTTTGGAAATAAAGGGAAAACATTTTGGGAAATGTTTCTTTGCAGAACAACTGCATGCTTCTGGCAAAATGGAAAGGGATTGGCACAGAAGCAAGCCTGACATACCAAGTGCAAAGAGATTTTGAGTTTTTTCAGACTGAGACTTATTGGCATTAATCAGCATGTGCTTTTAAACATACAAAATAAGTTTTCTGTGACTGTATTTGAATGTGTGGGTGTGAAATGTGTTCGCTCATTTTCTGACAAAGGCTGAGAACGGCATATGGAGCTCCAAAAAGCAGTTTCAAAGACAGGAAGCTGAAGCAGGAATGCACAGAACCACCCTGAGATTTATTACCACCTGTAAGAAAATACGTTTTCTTCACCTTTCAGAGGTACTTAAACCTTTACTGAAAACCATTTTGCTTTACTATACAAAATGCAAGATCATAAAATAGCATTAAGCAAGAGCAAGTTTCGAAGGAGAAACATCCCTAAATAATTTCTGCTATTTTATCTGTGTGGGAAGTTCTCCTTGGAGGGCTGATATTCACCTCTATGCATGAGGACAGCAAAGAAGTCATGAGGGGCTTGAGCACTCCATGGGACCCTGGCTGTGCAGAGCTCCTGCTGATCCCTGGAAGGCTGATGTCCCAGGGATCTCTCTCTATATATACACACACTTACATATGATGTACTCAGACTGCTGCTGCAGCCCTGGCTTAGCTGTGGCACACACAGAGAGGCCCTAAATGCCCTGGGTGGGCACTCAGAGCAGCCCTGCCTCTCCCAAGACAGTTTGCCTTCCTCCGTGCCCTGTTTGGAACCGCAGATTTTGGGACCTGAATTCCTTCAGATTTCTGACAAGCTGATCTGGTTTGCTTAGGATCTGTAAAGGGTGCAAAGGTTTGGGGCTGAATCCCTGCCCTGACTGAAGGGTCCTGCTGGTCCCCTTGGATGTCAGCTCCTGCTGCTGGAGGCTGTAGAGCTGCTCTCACTCATCAGCAGAGCTTTTCCTAATTAACAGATGAAAGCATACATTGGGAAAAGAGATATTATTATATTACAAATATTTCCTAAAGAAAGTTTTTAGAAAGAGCCCATATCCTTTGGTTATACCTTCAACTGTAACACATTGAATGCTAAAAGCTCAAATCTCTTTTAAAAGATTATTTTATATTATATTAGCAAGAAGTTGAATTATTAGAATGGAGACAAAACACACTTGCAAAAAGCAATCAGAGGTTTTGGGGGGGGCAGGGGTTTAATTATAATTTTTGTTTAGAAACTCAGCTCTGAGGTAAGAGCAGATGAGGAGGAGCACTGAGAACGTTGAATCCATGTTCATGTGTGCTGTGCCTGCCGTGCAGGCGGCTGTGTCCAGAAGAGCCCTGCTGACTGACACTCGGGGCTGCTCTCAGCGCTGGCTCCAGAGCCTGAGCCGAGCTTTGCTGGGCTCACTGTGCAATCTCTGGCTTCATTCAGCAAGATCCAGAACCTGATGTTGCTCTGAAGAGGGAAGGAGCTCTGCTCACCACGCAGGGGATGCAGCCCCTCAGCCACGCCGGGCTCAGTGTGTGTAACAAATTGTCATCCTTTGCATGCACTCCTAAGTATCTCCTCACCACCGAGCTCGAGCACGGGTTAGGAGAGTGCTGGATTTTTTTTATGTCTGAAGGCTTCGGGAGCTAAAATTGAGTTACTTTGTATATCTTCTTTTATATATAAATATATATCCTGATGTTTAGGAATACCCTAGCCAGGAAACAATGAATCCCAAATGAAATGCAAATTTTGGTGTATTTCAGCTTGTTCTTGAGAAGTGTAAATGGAATGTTTGGGGTTTCTCATATTGTAAAATATTAAACGAAGAGGAGATGTTTTGAAATCTAAACATAGGATGTAAATGGGTAATTTACCAGTGGAAAAGTTATTGTCCATAGTAGTGATCAGATGACAACCTCATTTTTCAGGGAATGTAATGACTTCTAGGAAAATGAATTCCCAAACCCAAAGAATTCCTGTGGAACGCTATGAAGTAAATATGGAAGTAAATGTGTGACTTTTGCTGCTCTTTGGGATTGATTTATATTTTTTTCTTCATTCCTGCTTCTATTTCTCTATTATTATAGTTTAGGAGGATTAAAAATGGGTAGGGAAGATCTGAAGTCCTTAAGTAAGTTATTTTTTGCCTGATCTGTGTGATTTTAGAGTCCAAGAAACTGGGACATCGACTCTTGGAAGAAGAAAACAAAAAAAGAGAAGTACCAATTTCTCACTTATTACAATGTTGAATCAATATGTTTGGCTTGTGAAATGTTTTCCAGGATAAAACAAAATGTCTCTGAAGCAGAATTTTTCTTCAGTACATCATAATCTACAGCTCATCCAAGTATATGGGATCAATAGTGCTGTGTCTTGTTAGGTAATCATGAAACTGGAGGAATATATTAAAGGAGGATAGCAGAAAATGAGCCTTTTAGGGAACTGTTTGATTTGGGATTTTTGAAAGCAAAGGTAATTATTGTAAAGCCGTAGAAGCCCATTATCAATTGAAATATCAATATGCCTGTGACTAGAAACTCTGAATTCATTGGACTTTTTTTGCCTGGTTTCTGTGAATGTTGGTGGTTTTGTAGATACCTGTGTGTGTAAATGTGCATCAGTCAGATTACTCTTTCTGACAACTGTTACCTTCATTTTCTAATATGGCAATACTGAAAGCTGCTCCTGGCCTCGCAATACAGTAAAAATCTCTGAAGCAGAATTAAACATAGCTGGAACCTGTCTGCTGATTCAGCTCTGGAGGTTTCCATGTCCCCTGTTCATGTGTGGCCATGCCAGGGGAATGGGAGAACTCTGTGGACACCCTGTCAGTGCCCCACTGAGATAGAGACAGCCTGAAGGTCTATTTTATTAAACTGAAAATAAATTAAAGAGCTTAATTTTGGAATGAAACCATGGCTGGCTGGTGCATGAGATGCTGCTCTCCAATATTGGCCTGTCCATCCAGGCTTCCAGAGGAGTGAAATTGTTCTGTAACACAGGAATGAGAGGGAGAAGGACCAAGACTTCCACCTTTACATTTCTGAGCACTTTTATTTGTGGCAATCTCCACTTCTAATTGTACCCCTGCTGTCGTGCTCCACGTTAAAGAGCCAAGGCTTTTCTGGCAGAGGAAAGGAGCAAAAGTCTAGTTTTGCAAATGTGTGTTGAGATTTACAAATCTAATTATGATATCAAACTTCGGTGATGATTGTTAAATATGTAACTGTAAGTATGTAGGAATACACCCACACGTCTTCTTAACTTCACACATTTATAATGATTTTTAAATGGAAATTAAACTATTCATAAAAGTGGGAGCAGAAACACAAAGTGGAATGAAAGCAATCACTGTGGACCAGTTTTTAATTTTTTTTTAATATAATTGCTTTAAAATATTTTTATTCCACTGTCTCTTGTGTGCCAGCATTGAATTCTGGGTGCAATTGCTTGTGAGCTCACAAAGTGGTTGCAAATTTGGTGAGTTAGTTGATAGAAATCACACACTTCAGCTTTTCTTGGGAGTTTTTTTGGATGTGATGCCTTGATCTGTGTGTCATGGGAAGGCTTGGGGGATGTAACTCTTTGTTCTGATACCCTCAGCTGCAGAGGAGAATGGAGCTATGTTAGTGATTCAGGTGAATTAATGCAAAAGTCACCTGAAATGGATGTTGGACCATTTTGAGACTGACAGATTGTCCCAGTTATTGTGACAGTGGGTGCTGCTGACCTTCAGATCTTGGCAAAGAAAGTGTTCACACCAGGCAAGGCATAGCCCAGGGGCAGAAACTGGGTGAGCTTGAATACTCAAGACAAGTCTGGGTTGTTTTTTTGGGGAGTGTTCCTGGTTTTTTCAATTTTTTTTTTAGTTGGGGTAGAAATGCCCGCACATGCCTAGTTTCCTAAAGCTCATGATGCTCAGTTGTGCATCTGCTTTACAACAAGAGCATCCTAAACAACACCTAAACCCACCAGATTGCTTCCATTAAATCAGCCTTAACCCCTTTAGCTGTTCTCCATTCAGCTGAATTCCAAGTTAGCTGGATTTACCCTAAAATATTCCAGTGCTATGTTCCAAAAGGACTGCTCTGCTTCTTTCCCTGGGGAGATGCCACAGCTTGGAGAGCTGGGAGGCAGCTCAGGTGAGGGACCCTTTGAATGTGTCCAGAAATGGGTTTGTTTTCTCTCCTGGTTTATTCTGCCTGTTGGGCTCATAGTGGTGCTTGGCTGACTGCAGCTCTGCAGGCCCTGAAATAAATGAGAATTGTAGGTTTGAGACAGAAAGCAGATTTCAGTCCTTTCTCTCTGCTCTGAGGTTTTTAACAGCTTAATTTAATGGTTGTTTTATATTTCCATGATGAAAAATACATTGGTAAAGCTGATCTGGCCTGAGCTGCTGTGTTCTCCAAGCCCTTGCCATTTCCTGAGTGGTTGGAGTGCTGTCTTTGGCAAATCTGTGAGTGAAAGCTGGTTTGGAAGAGAACAGGCTATAAATAACTTGAGCCTATCCAGTTAGAACAAAGAGTTATTTAAAAATTTGTCTAATTTCTTAAGGTTCAATCTGATGAGGAATAAATCTGGGGTAGTTTATAAGTGCTGTGTGTATGCATGGAGATATGTGTGTGTGTATTTCCATTTATATGTAAATGTAGACTTGCAGCTCATGAACTCCATTTTTTTCAGAGGATCAGAGTATTTTAAAATCTTCATAACCATTATTTTCTTTTGTAATTTAAGCGCTCATTTGCAAAATGGGGTAAGGAACACCGACACGGATGGTTTGAGCTGTTGGGACAGGGAGTGAGCAGTAGGGAGGGAGCACATCCATGTAACCTGTGTGGGGCTATAAACAGATTAGCTTGGGGACTGCTGCTTTCAAAGCAAGTATTAAGTTGTCAGAAGTTGAGGTATATATTAAATGGCTTCATTATTAGAATTTGGTTACTACTTATGATTTATAAATCCATCTGTTAAGATAATTGTAAGAAACAGCAGCACATCCTTAATAAAAGTTTTCAGTTCAGCAGAGCAGCATGCAAAGCAAACATTATCATCTTAGGCCCGATTTGAAACAGAGAATAGGTTTGAGTTGTAATGGAATTATATTTTTAATGGAACATTTTATTTTCAAAGTTTTGTAATGCTCCTTTCATTTCCTAGCCTGGGGCTGATATGCCTGCTTTATCCTCTAGAAGTCAGAAAAAACGGAGCTTGCTTGGCCACATGGGAAAGTCAGGCCTAGATGAAGACTCAAGCTTGACGATTTCTGTCTGAGGAAAAAGAACAGAGGTGGTGGAGATGGTGTGTGCTGGCTGATGGATCTGCTGTTCAAAGAGCAGCAGAGCTGTGCTGGCCCTGCCACCGGCGCTGGGAGCTGCCTCTCTGTGAGGAGCTCACCTCTGGGCACTCTGGGCCATTGCAGAAACCCCTCAGCATTCACAAAGAATCAAAAAAAGGAGAGGGAAAAGGAGAAGAAGCAAAAGGGAACAAATAAGAAAAAATAAAAATAAAGATAAAGGGAAAACAACAGTAATTTGCGGATGAAGCACTCGATGCTGTACCTTACAGAGTGTTTTGCTCTAATTTTTCAGGGAGTTGAAAGGACAGGTTGCACAAATTCTTTCCACCTAACTGTGATTTCCTGGTTGGCTCCAAGTGCTGCATCAAGGTCAGTGAGGGGTCTAGCTCTGCCCCACATGAGGGCAATAAAACCTCCCCATGCTTGGGTTACGTGCATTTTACGAGCAAGTACTGCTATGATTTGCAGGCCAAAGTCCCGTGCTTGTCCCTCAGGAGAAGTGATTACAAGCACCACGTTTCTGGCTGCAGAAGGGCTCTGGGGTGGGTGTGTGGCTGTGGTGTGCACCAGGGCTGGGCACGGAGAGCGAGCAGAGCCAGCAGGGAGGGAGGGCACTGAGCAGGCTCCAGGCACCGTGTCCCAGGAATAGCAGGCTGCTGAAGGAGTTGGATTGTTGGAATTATGGCCCTGACTCCCCCGTGGGTGTCCCTCCCCTGCCGGATGCTGGGTGCTGTGGGGGTGGCTGGGGTTCCTGGCTATCTGTCCTCACCTTCCCTGGGATCCTACAGAGCCTGATTTATTTATGTGTGAGCTGGTGACAAAGCTGAGTGATGGAGCTGTTTAGTTTCAGGGTCCTTGAATCAACAATTGAGGTTGTAGCACAGCCTGAAAAAAGCTGTAGGTAGGCTAGACTGATTTCACACTGAAGATTTTTTTTTTTCCCCCCAGATCCTCAAAACTGGTACCTCTTATTTAAGAGCCCAGGAGATAAAGTCATTCTGGAAAACTAATAGACTTTAGGCTTATCTGTGTGTCTGGAAGAACATCGCTAAAACTGAGAGAAAACAAATATTGCTAGCAGGATTAACTTCCTTTTGAAAACCAGAAATATCCTTTAGAGATCTTGTGACCATATTAGTAGCTGTCCTAAGATATAATTTCATTTAAAGTTCTTTCCCTTTTCTCACCATCTCCTTTCTGTGACCATCAGGATGGCTCAGATCACTGAGGGCTGTGACAGTGACTGATCAATAGAGAGCCCTGATCACCTGGGATACCAAACCCAGCAAAGAGATCTGTTTGAGTCTTCACTTATCTGGTGCTGGGAATAGGATTTATGCCACAAAGAAAACATTTGTAAGGAGTGCAGTAGAAAAGGAAATTAACACCATAAAGCTGTCATGAGGTATTTTAGTCCGAAATGGAACCAAGGCAAAGCTGAATTCTGTGATGGCAAAATGAAGTTCCTAAGGAAGTTATGAAATCTTGTGCCTAACCTTCAACCCCTCAAGGACATAAAAAAATTCCAAAAGTTTGCTTGTTTTTTGTCGTAAAAACACAGTTGATTTTGAGGCTGCAGACTTGCACAGAGAAAATAATTAGGAGTGTTTTTCCTTTATGATGCTATGAGTGTCTAGTAATTAGTGCTACAGCAAATAGTGATTTGATGCCCTTTGTCCCCATCCAGCTACAGGGCAAGCAGTCACTCCTCGCTGCTGAAGCACTCAGGTTTGCCTAGACTTAGTCCTATACTGGTTTTCAGGGTTACACTCCTCTAATAAAGCTGGATTAATCTGTACCCTTTGCTGGAGAGTTTGTCCAGCCAGTTAATGCAGTGTGCTCTGTCTGACTGTACTCCTCCTTGTATGCATTGGGAAAGATGTTGGTAATCCCATAAGAGTTTTAAATTTCAGGACAATGTACCTGGGGCTGCCCTGAGAGTCAGCTGTGGGCTGTGCTCTGTGTGAAAACACTGGTTATACAGATCTACTCAAAATGCTGCCTGTCTATACATTATTGTAATTATTGTTTCTGCTCAGATTATTTAAAGTTTAAAAAAAATCACACCATTTCCCAGTGTGATATTGGTGTATATTTCAGCAGGTTTCAAGCCCCTTGATCATTTAACAGAGGTGGGTCCTTTGCAAGGAGCTGTGACTGAGTTTGTGCCTCTCCCAAATCAGCTGAAGGCTTTATGCAAATATTCGTGAGCTGCTGCTGAAGGAAAAGAACCGCACATGATTTTTGTTGAGTGAGCAACATGTACTTAAAAGTATTCCAATACCCCATCAAGATTAAATACTCAATCTAATAGCTCTACTGCAATTTTTACTCCAGCAAATAGGAATTGGAGAAATTGGATAGCTTCTGTTTTGCCATCCTAGAGTGAAGTACCAAGAAATAGAAAAAATAGACTTCCCCCACTCTCCCCCTCTCATACCTTGGGTGCTGCCATCTGGAGCCTGTGCTATTTGGTAATATTAAATAAATGCAAAGCTAATTAATTCCTTTCTGTCAGGTTTTTCTCATTAGGGTAATAATAACCTTTCAAAGTTTGTCATTCACCAGTCAGCAATGTGCCATATGCTTGATGTCACATGATAAGAAGTATTCTCCATTTGCCATGCTCTGGAGTGCCTTAGTGCTGCTCAGGATACTCATTTGTTTCTCAGGGATGTCTCACTGACATATGCCACAGATGCACTGATTGTTTACTAATACACCCTCAATCCCATCATTGCACATTTTTGCCAGCAATATTGCTCTCATTAAAATATTTCTTTTCCATGAGCTCCATTTCCATTTGACATTAATGCCTAATTCCTATCAGTGCCTTATGGGGGAAGATGTGTTAGGCCTGCTGAAACTTGGAGGATGTCAGTGTGGCTTTGATGGCTTTGTCCAGCCCTGTGGTTATGTCCAAACAGATTGTTAAGAACCATCTTTTCTCAAAATCATAATTTCCCCTCTGTCAAAATGTGTTAATGAGGATTTACATAGGCAAAGTTAAATTGTAATTTCTCAAACTCTGTGTGTCAGCATTGTTGTAGCATTCATGCAACAGGTTAATACCTCAGTGTCTGCAGTGGGGACAGGGTTGCAGGAAATACAGAGACAGCTTTGTCTCCAACTAAAGTATTTAGGAATCCTCCTTCATTTGTATTGCATTGAAAAATAAATGTGTGAAAATTTGAAAACTGTAAATCAAAAGCTGTGCTGGTTTGGTAGGTGGGGAGCTGGTTTAGCTGGTTTAGCTTAGCACAGAACATGGAATAATAACATAGAACATAGAATAACATCACAGAATATAGGGAAAAAACAGTGTGTAGTCATGGAATTCCAGAATAGTCTGGGTTTAGAGGGACATCAAAGCCCATCCAGTGCCACCTCTGCCATGGCAGGGACCCCTCCCACTGTCCCAGGCTGCTCCAGCCCCAGTGTCCAGCCTGGCCTTGGGCACTGCCAGGGATCCAGGGGCAGCCCCAGCTGCTCTGGGCACCCTGTGCCAGGGCCTGCCCACCCTCACAGAGAACAATTTTTTTTGCTACAGCTCTATATTTCTGTCAGTGTGAAGCCATTCCCACTATAACTCCAGTTCTATAACTCCAGGGCCTTGTAAAAAGTCCTTTTCCAGCTTTCTTGAAGGCCCCCTTTAGGTATTGGAACACTGCTGAAGTCAAGGTGGAGCCTTCTCTTCACTGAATGTACTAAGAAAATTCCCGTTAAACATTTTGCGTATGGTATTTTCTGGTATTTTAATTAGGATATGTGAAATTAGTCATATCTGCAGAAAATTTATATTTAATCTTTCTGTAATATTTTAATCTCTCTTTTCAATGAGTTTCAGCTCTTTTCTGTTGTCCATTCCACAAAAGCCACTTCAGGCTTAGCCACTCACTCCTGTGGCTCACCCATTTTGTGTTTTGATTCCTAATGGTGGAGTTGTGAATATCCTGTTCCAGTTGCTGCCTCGTGGGCTGAGGTCTCCTGCTCTTGGGTCACCCTTTGGATTGATGTGGAACAGGTTGAGAGCAGGAGCTGCTGCCTTGGTGCTGCTGCCTTTGGTGGCACTTTCCCGAGTGACCCGCGGTCAGTGCCCTGTGACCTTCTGAGAGGAGCTCACCACGGGGTGTTCATAACCCTGGCCCACAGAATTAAACCTGCAGTGCCAGGCTGGCCTTGGAAGTCTTAAAAGGCAGAGCCTGCTCACTGTGAAGGAGATGAAGTAATGGACTGGGGGAGGATATCCATATCAAAGGACCACCTTGTTAGCAGGGTGTCTCTTTATTGCTGTTATTCTTTAAGAAATAATGAAAGAAAATTCTGCCTACCTGTTTCTTCCACACTGCAGCCATCTCCAGAGTGATACTGAGGTTTCAGTGCACTGAAATGGGCTGAAATTTCCTAAATTAGGAAATGGGACTGTTTGCACTGTGATTATGGAGAGCAGATTAAGCCTTTATGACCCTTCTTTTTTTTTTTCTTTTTTTTAATGTTGGTTGTGTAAAAAATAAAACATGCAAAAAGCACATTCATGACGATCACTTTAAGGGGGTTCAGAACAATCAGTGGAAGCTGCTAAAAACAATCTGTCATGCATTTCAGTCATCACTTTTATCATTTTTGATCAGAAATCCCAACAATGTGGCAAACGAAGTGCCTCAGAAATGGGGTCAAACGAGGTTAATCATCAGAGTCAAAATGATTAACAGCAAAATGTTCGTTTGATGCAAGAATCATCCTCAAATCTGTCTGGTTTCCACTTCTTCTGTTGGGAATAAAGAGTGATCTTGCCAACTCTGAGCCTTTCAGTCTCTGCCCTACTAAGTGTGAGAGAAGAGTCTGTTTTAAGTCTTCTCCCATTGAAGTTAGTCTGCAGCGCAGCAAAGCTGTACCAGCATGGAATATTGCTGTTGCACTTCTCTGCTTCCCCCTCCCACCCTCTTTTCCAGCATTTTTGTAGGCTTTGGCTCTGCAAAAGGAGCTGAAACCCCTTTGGACTGCGGCACTTCATGTGTAGCTGCTGAGAAAAAAATGCTGCAGCTCCAGGGAGCTGCTGGAGGAAAAGCTCCCTCTGAAGCCATTTCTGAACCACAGGCATTTTGTCATGGGTTTCCCAGTGTTTGTCTGCCTCAATCCTGGGATATATCCTGCTATACAGAGCATGCTGCATGCACCTGAAGCAGCTGCTCTGGCATAGTAATCCACTCAAAAAGAGGAAAAGCCAGGTGATTTGTCAAGAAGGTGAGAAGGCCTGTTGGGTGTTTCAGGGGGAGACTGGAAGGCAAGGCTGTAATTTTTTCAGAATAAAAGTGGATGGCCAGGGTTGCTCTGCACTCATCTGACTATGCTGTACCTGAGCTACCTCCGCCCTTGGAAGCAGTTTTGACACACCAACACTGTGCTCTGTCCAGGGTCAGCTCCTGAGGCTCACAGAGGGAATTCCTAGCTGTCAAACAATGCCACACCTGCTCAGCCACGTGCTTGGTGTCACTAGCAAGGCTCATGGATCCAAGCAGAAAACTCCCGATGGAGTTTCTTTACTCATATCATCATCCCAGAACCATGGAATGGGTTGGGTTGGATCCCTAAAACCCATCCAGTGCCACCCCTGCCATGGCAGGGACCCCTCCCATGTCCCAGGCTGCTCCCAGCCCCAGTGTCCAGCCTGGCCTTGGGCACTGCCAGGGATCCAGGGGCAGCCCCAGCTGCTCTGGGCACCCTGTGCCAGGGCCTGCCCACCCTGCCAGGGAACAATTCCTGCCCAATATCCCACCCAGCCCTGCCCTCTGGCACTGGGAGCCATTCCCTGGGTCCTGTCCCTCCAGCCCTTGGCAATTGTGTCTGTCCATCTTTCCCGCAGCTCCTTCAGGCCCTGCAAGGCCACACTGAGCTCACCCCAAAGCTTCTCCTCTCCAGGCTGAATACTGTGATTATGTCTCCAGTGGTCAATTTTTATGCATCTCTCAGGTGAAAGGCAATGGTGGAGGATTTAGGGCAAGAATAAACTCTGTAATTGTGAAGGAAAAGCTGGGTACTCTGTTGCCAGTTTGGGAGAAATAATGAATGAAAATCAGTTCCAAAGGACACAGGGCTGAAAAATTTTCAGCAGCATCTCCATCACTGAGTAAGAGAGGGTATGTGATGTGCAGCACCTCTGTGAAATCTTCTCTTACAAAGTATTGAGCTCTTTCAGGTACTTGGATATTCTGCTGATTTATGCAGGAAGATCTTGTAAAACAATTGGTGTCACAGGCCAAGAAGGTGGCAAAGAAACTGTAGTGCAGACTATGACAGAGTAAGCCAGGCCAGAATAAAGTGGTGCTGAATTTGTAACTGACAATTACAGTTCAGGAAAGTGATCTCTGAGGCTTTAGCAGTTTTCTTAAATTCTCAGTTCCATGGATGTCAGGCAGCCTGAGAAAGGGACTGTAAGTAAGAGGCACAGGGCATTATTTTCCCAGCATAAAGGACTTTGCTGTGCTCATTCTGGGTGCTCTGTGCAGGGCTGATCTCCACTTCTCAACAAGGATAGAGCAGAGAGAGAGCAGAGAGGGAGCAGGCAAATAAAACAGGGAAGGATGTGAAGCTCCATGCTACAGAAAATGAGATTTCTCAGTTTTGTGGAAAGAAGGCTGTAGGAGAGAGTATGGCTGAACTTTGGGATGTCACAGAGGCAGAAGCTGAGGTGAATAAAGAGCAACTCTCACAGTCAGAGATTTGGCAGTTCTGGATGAAATCAGAGGAGGGAGAGTGACATAGCATCACTTTCAGAAGAAGATCATGCAAATTCACAGACAAGATTCACGGCAGATCCTACCAGGAGCAAGCAGGAATGTTCCCCTCATGCCTTCACCCAGAGCTTGTGAGATGGTCACTGGCAATGGCCAAGTTTCTGTGCCCTCCCAAAGATCCTGTCCAGTGTCAGTGGTGGTCACAGGTGGCTCTGCTTCATCAGCTGCTGGGGCAGGGCAGAGTGGGACATTCCTTGTTAGCTATGCCAAGCTGTATAATTATATAATTACTGACATGCATGCAAATAGGTTAATTAGGAAAGGAAATAAAAATGCAGCATTCAGCTTAGTCACTGTGGGTTCCAGCTGGTAATTTGTGCAGGAAAAGGCCACAGAGCTGGGGATGGGAATGTTGCTGTGTCTGTGCAGGGAATGTTGAATGGTGAGGGCTGGAAAGGCATCCCCCCTCTCTCTTTTGGAGGAAAGAGGTGATGGGAGGGCAGACAAGATGAACTGGGTCGTGTGGTTGTTGTCAGTGGGGTATGGTGTGAGTCATGTATTAGATCTGTTTGAGAAGCACTGAGAACTCAGTATAATAGGGGACTTTAATTTCTGTATCTATCATGAAATTCAATGGTGATGGCATTCAGTAGGGAAATTAATGCTGGGGCAAGGGTTTAAATGTCCAGTTTTGTATAATTTTCAACCTGCTTGCTCATGGCCAAATATAGGACCATCATCTGGAAAATATTTGGAAATTTTGCGGAAAAACTTTGTGACACAGCCTAGTCACTTTTGTATAAAAAAGTGTAGCACTATTTGGTAGGATTTTCTGGAAATAGAACCTTTTTTTTTTTAAATGTAAAAAGTGCCTTTCAATTGTTCCATTATTTATGGAGAGGCAAGAAAAGGAATTCCATAGAAACAAATCAATGTGTACCATAATTGATAGCAACACTGTAGTCTCTTTGACTCTCCTCTGTGCACAGATAACAAAGCCCAGAACAGAATTCCATAGGAGGAGGAAAGTCTTGAAAACTAAATGCTAGAAATGAAGCTGGTAAAACCTGGCTGGTAGTTTCAAGCTTAATCTTGTTTTCTGTTTTTGTTGCTCTAGGTTTGCAAGTTACAATTAGTTGATGCCATTTAGAAGTGTAAATGAATCAAGTTTTTCCACAGGGGTTATTCAGATTTCCTTGAAAAAAAACTCCTTTGGGTTGCAGCTGGGAGAGTTTGGCTTTACTGTGAATAAAGGAGATGCTGGGAGGATTCAGCTCTTAACGGGAGGATCCTCAATGCCACTTCTACTTCTCCAGCACCATTCTCATCAACGATTCTCTGTTACTTCTCACAGAGTTGGGTACAGTGGGAGCCTCCAGGAACAGGGGCCTGATTAAAGGCCGGTTTGGCCTTGGCTCCAGCAGGATTTTACTTGTTATTATCGAGGAGTGGAGATGCATCAGCACTAGCAGTGGTCTGTGCCAGCCAGAGGATTTCCCTGCTGTGCCATCAAACCCCTCTTTGAGAGGGGTGTTTGAAGTGGTGCAGGGAGCCTGGCTCTGGTTTGTGCTGTGGCTCTGACTGTTGGGAGCAGCAGTGGAACTGCTCTCGCAGATAATAACTGCTGTGAGAATCTGCAAAAAACTTCCTGGGCTCTGCAGCGTTGGCTCTTTTTTCCCCCGTTCCTGTTGAGGAGGAAGGCTCAGCACAAAGGAGTGGATTTGCAGCTGGTTCAGATCACTGTAGTCCCACTGAAGCCAACCAAGCTGAGCTGATTTGCACAGAATGTGTCCAGAGGTGCTCCCAGCTGATGGCATTTTAAAGCAGTGACATTTAAAATGAATCAGTGCCACTGTGATGGCATTGCTCTCCATCAGCTCAGGAGCACAGCAGCTTCTCCAGGTTCTGATAAAGCTTTTCCCACTGAATTGTGTGTTATCTGGTGAACAAGTTTTTTCTAATAAAAAGTCCGTTTCCCATCAAGTACTTATACCAGGAGCCATAGATAATAATTAAAAAAATAGTTTGACCTTTTATGAGAAACACTGTAAACTTTTTCAGCAAAATATTGATTTTAGTGTGTTTGAAGAAAGAGTTCCAGGATTCACCTTTAGTGGGAGAGAAAGTCAGAAGCTCAAGTGGAAAGATCTTTAGTCAAAACCTGTGTCTTTCAGGTGTTCTTGCACACTATAGTTTGAAGAAACAGTTCTAAATATGGATTGGAAACAAAATATCAGTTGAGTACAATGTAATTACTGTGCTTTTTAAGAGATTCCAGAGTGCTGGGCTTGTGGATTCTCAACTGTGAGCGTTCACTGAATAGCCTGGCAGTGGGAGAACAAAGCAGAGGGACCATGGGCAGGAGCCCCAGGGGTGCTGCTCTCAGGAAAGCTCTGGGAAGAGGAGCTGGAGGGGAAGAGGACCCCTGTCAGATTAGTCCAGAGATCTTTTCCACAACTGCAAGAGAAATCCACTGATACCACAAAGACACCAGCTTGTTCTGTCCTGAATGCTATTAATAAAACTAGATTTTATATGAATAGGAATGGAGCTCTCTGCAGCACAAGACCAAAACTTCACCGAGATATCAGCTGGCTATCAGCTGAGTCTCCGTGTAATTTCCTATAAAATAAAGTTTCAGGTTTGTGCCTGACAATCAGTATTGATTTGCCTTATTCCAACACCCTCTCTTTTTTTTTCTGTAATTCAGACTAAAAAAATCTGCCCATTACATGTCAGTAAGCTTTTCCTGCCTTTTAACTTACACATTATCTCATCTGTGCTGGTTTTGCGTTGGTTCTTCTGTGTGTGTAATCCATATTTATCTCTTATATCTTCAGCAGATAAGACAAAGAAAAATTAAATTAGAATGAAAAAAGTAACAATTTTTCTAAAGATCTAAGTGTAATGATAGCTACAAATTATGAAAAATTATGCAGTGTTGTCTGAACAGCATGGACTTCATATAGCTTTCCAGTGGTCCAATTGATTATTTTGAACTATTTCCAGTGTAAAATGCCCTAATCTCTGAGTAAAGTGAGTAGAAAAATACTGGAGGTGTAAAGGCTAATCCAGAATTCAACTTATCTATATGTTAGTGGATTGATTTACCAAGACAGCAATTAACACATTAATATATTTCAATTAGCTGCTGTTTTCATTGCCTGAAATTCAGTAATGCCATCCTGTGACTGATACTTGGAGAGAGAAGGGTTGTGCAGTACTGGTTTAGGGAGAAAATGGGTGCTCCACAATAAAACCAGCTGTCTTGGGATGGAGCTGGTTCTCCTGGCACGTGACTGAGGCAAAATCACTCCAGTGTCAGTTTGAAATTCAGAGTTTGAAATCAGTGCTGCAGAATAATGATGTGGCTACCACGTGCAGGCAGTGTTCCTCTCTGTGAGACCTCCAACATTAAAGCAAAGATATCTCCAATATATTTGAGTTTCCAAGAGTTTCTGTCGTTGTTACACATTTCCAAACTCTGGCTATGATAAGCCGAGCACTTGGCCTCGATTCCTCGCTTCCACAGAGAGCCATTCAAATTCAGTTGGTGTAGCAGAGATGCAGCAGCTTTGTTACACCACTCCAAAGTGACTGGGAACGTTATTAAAACTGATAAAGTCCTTGGCTTGCCTTTCAAGGGAAATTGAGCCTAACCCATGATTAATCACGGGCCCAGCCCTGACTTCCCAGCTGGCCAAGCAGCACGGGATGCCTTGGGGGCTGAGCCACAGGTCTCCCCTGTGCCCAACACACAGCTCAGTGATTCTGGGAAGATTCATACCTGAGGGATACCAGGAGATTCCTGCAGATCCTTTTGCTGCGTGGGAGGAAAGGAGCACTTCCTTTTCCTTAGGGCTGCAGTATAATTGTGTGTCCTGCTAAATGCCTCTGACAAACAAACAGTGCAAACATGTAGGGATTGGACAGGTCTGCAGAGGGGCCATGACTGCTGTGGGAAAGCCAAAGGGGGCTCTGGGCACTGCACATCTCCAGCCCTTCCGAGGGTCCTTTCCAGAGGGTTTGTTTAGAACACTCCCTAGAAATGCTGTGGGAAAGATTTTGTTCTCTGTGTTGCTTAGTGATGCTTTTCCATTAAATATGGGGAATTGAAAATAAAGCTTGTTTTTGATACTGGAAAATGAGGATCCCAGTGGAGATCCTTTTTTTCCTATATATATATATAGCATACAGTAGCAGCCATGCTATTGTTCTGTGCAATGCATTTGCATTTAGTCTGTGATTTACCCACAAGTGAGGGAGCGGGACAATTTCCCACATCATTCCAGGATTTGTTGATGCCTTATGCACAGTATCCTATAGACACTGACTGAATGAGCAGCAGGGATTTGCCTGCAGAAGTTTAGCCCAAGTGCATAATCAGACATCTCCCTCTGTACAACAACTACAGGGCATAGCCTCATTTGTTCTGTGGCTCTGGGAGGTGGAGGACTTTGTGCAGTAGGCTGGATGCTATTCAATAAAATATTCTCTCAGAAGCACACATTCTGAGGCAGTTATTGTGCAAACTGATTTTTATCTGAATGCCAGGGCACTTCATCTGGCCCCTTTCTCTGCCGGTGTGAAAGTATTCTCTTTTAAAAAAACTTAAGATGAAATTAAGATCGGGATAACCTTTCAGGGGAATGACAATGAGGTCTCCTTTCTGAAAGATGATGTCACAGAAAAATCTGTAAGGGAGCATTTATTTGAGTCAGTAGATTTACAACTGTCACTGTTTGAGTCCTGTCTGTTGTTGCCCTCTCTAAAAAGGAGATTACAAGGAGACCAGAGAGGGACTTTTCCCAAGGGCATGTAGTGATGGACAAGGGGGAATGGCTGCCAGTGCCAGAGGGCAGGGCTGGATGGGATATTGGGCAGGAATTGTTCCCTGGCAGGGTGGGCAGGCCCTGGCCCAGGGTGCCCAGAGCAGCTGGGGCTGCCCCTGGATCCCTGGCAGTGCCCAAGGCCAGGCTGGGCACTGGGGCTGGAGCAGCCTGGGACAGTGGAACTGGATGAGCTTTAAGTTCTCTCCCAACCCAACCCATTCCATGATTCTCTGGTGTCTCTGTGCTGCAGGAGTGTGCATACAGGCAATGGACTCAGCTGAATAAAAGGGATTTCTTTGCCTCTGCCATGACCTGGGAGCTCATAAATGCAACCAGTGCAAGATGTGCCTGCAGCAGTGTTGCAGCTCAGACCAGAAGTCTGATTTGGAGGAATCCTCGAAGAGTCTGCACTGAGGCACTCTGGCTGACAGAGTGGTCTGTGTGTCAGCATTGGGTACTTGGCACCAACTGATTTATTTGCTTGAGACATGCTATTTTTGAGTCATCCTGCATCCTCCTGAAGTCGTGGATTTCTGGGTGCTTTTGAGTGGCTTTGACTGCTCATATCTTAAAACTGTAGGAAACTGTAGGAGTTGTCTTGAAATTCAATTTCCTACAGCTGTAAACCCATCCAAAGAAAAATAGTAGTGTTCAGAGGAGCACAGGTCAGTTCAGAGACATGCTTCAACTTTTTCTCTTACTTATTCAGAGCTTAGAAAGTCTTTGACATTGCTGTCTCTTGCTTGAAGCATCATGTTCTTTGATCTTTATGTTGTCTCATCTTTATCTGCTCTGTTACAATTTCTCCTGCTTTTATAGCGTCTGTATTTTTCCTTATGATAAGTTTTGTAGCATTATAAAATGTCTTCAAGAATTACTTTATTGTTTCAAGCCTTCAAGACATTTGTCTTTATTCCACAATCTGTTATTACCTTCTGTATTATGCTACCTTCTCTCCAGCAATCTCTGCTGGTGCTCTTCGTTTTTCTGCACTGTGGCTCCTCTCTTGTCCACAGTGACTAATTAATTTTCAGTCCTTCCCTGTGTAAACTTTTCTCATTCATTACTTTTGTTGTCTGCTTTATCCTACAGTTCTCAGGTTGAAACATAGAAAACCAGTCAGCTTCCCTGCAAAGAAATCAGATTGCTCTTCCCACTTCAGATGGACCCTTACTGCTACCTTAAACAGGCTTCTTAGAAATTCTGTGAGTTTTTCTCCTCTGTCCTGCAGATTGCAATATGATCATCTGTCAAATGAGATCCAAATTTGGTGTCTTTTCATAAGGTCGGACTGGCTGTGAGAGGTTAGAACACAAAGCAATTCGATCCTGGATTAAGGAGCACAGATGGAAAGCAGCCCATGGAAAGTTGCTTTTGTGGGGGAAATGCTGCATGTGGCTGGGTGTGTGTGTCACACAGCAGCCTCCCCTGGGCTGGGGAACCCCTCAGGGTGGTTTGTGGCAGGGAATGTTTGGTGCTGAGAGGAGCACAGGCAGTCTGTGCACGGAGGGGTGCTGGCAGGGCTCCTGGGTGCCTGGATCTGTGTGGAGAGCAGGAGGCTCAGCCTCACCAAGCAATTGCAGACATGCTCTGAAGGAATATTTCTTCACTCAGCTAATAAAGGAGTGCACTGCTGTTTGTGCTGCTACCAGCAGTAATCAGTTTCACTTGTTTGTGGGGAGCAGATTTGTTTCAAGACCTGTCAGTAAGTCAAAATCCTGGTTAACATATGTGTATGGTGATCTAGAGCCTGGATTTACTATATGAATTAATAGGCTGCTGGATTTTAAGAGTTCAATGAGATTTTTTTTCCCTGCCTATCCCCTTTCAAATGCCTGTGACATCAGTATGCTGAGAATGCTCTGAGTGGATTTAAATCTTTATTTAGCTGGATCTTCTGGTTTGTCCAGGGAATTCCACAATGAAATATGTCAAATTTTTCCCATTAGTGTTGTGCAGATTGAAACACAGATGCTGGCTGT
Source organism: Phainopepla nitens (assembly GCA_013400175.1). Lineage (NCBI taxonomy): Eukaryota > Metazoa > Chordata > Aves > Passeriformes > Bombycillidae > Phainopepla > Phainopepla nitens. The sequence continues at coordinate 51,647 of VXBQ01008837.1, read as the reverse complement.
ATACTGTGATCTAAATCTCTATCAGATGGTCTAATCTGGCTCTAGACTTCACAGAGACTTTCAAAAAACCCTTTAGCACTTAGGTTCTGATAGGGTAGCTTTAAGACTTGTTAAATAGGTTACCAAGCTCATGTAGGCAGCTCTCACTTTATGCAGATTAGAACAGTGACAGCACTGGGGGAAGAAGCCCCAGTTTGTGCTGGAGGGAGGACAGGGATGGAAGGTTTGAGAGGGTGATAGCCAGTGTGGTGGAAAAATCAGAGCTGTATCCTGAACTCAGCAGATAGCACTGCAGTTTTTCTGCACCACTGATATTGCAACTGTTTTTTGACAAATCCTTTTATACTCTGTATTGAAAACAGACTCATAAATAGAGCTCTCTTATGGCGAATTCAATATATTTCTTATCATTCACTCTAAGTCATTAAGATATGTTTGGGAGGTGTATACCAAGAATATTACTGCTGTGGTATAAATCTGTTGCACCTTTTGGCCAAAAATCTGGTATCTTCAGAGGGGAAAATAAAAATAAATGGTAGCAGAGCAAACAAACCACGGAATATCATTAGGGCTATAATTGATGCTGTTGCTGTTCCTGCAGATCTGACACTGTGATCATTTTGGATAAGTGTTTTATTAAGACTGAGAGCCTGAATCTCCTGTTCATTTAGGAACTGAATTGACGCATTTTAAAAATAGACATGGTTAATATTCTGAAATAACAAAGAATGTGTGGAGTTCAAGGTGTTCTGAACTGCAATACAAAGAGGTTGCCTCTCTGAAAATTAGAGAGGATCAGTGTATGCATGTACTTTGTTATGTTAATGGAGCATGCTTCGAGCAGCATCACAAATTATTGGATGTCTAGCAGACTCCTGGGATTGCTTTGAGTATTTCTGATGCTCTTCATCAATCTGTTCAGTTATTCCTCTCAGTTTCTGAGGGCAGCTTTCGTTGCTGCAAATTAGATATCCTCTTTGAAAGGAATCATGTGTTTAAAAAGATAAAGACAACCCCCAAATCTGGCCCAGATTTAAGATTATTTTTCCGTTTCTTTACATTCCATCCTTGTCATTATTCCAGCCTGCATCTGGGAACAGTGCTGCAGATTTCTGAGCTTGGGGTATTCCTTCTTCTCATTCAGACAATGTATGGATTGTACAATGCTTTTATCTTTAAGCCATGCCTACTCTACACTCACACACTAAAACCTGAGATTAATTCATCCAGCACAGTAATCGTGGCATTTATAGGCACCATGCACCTCGATGATGCACTATGATAAACTGTAATTGGAATTAAATGTTAGCCAGAATTTTGCTCTTTGGCATAGTTTAAAAAATTTTCCTGTCTGTTAGCATGTCACTTTAGACAAAGGAGGGAAGAGGAACAACAGAAGATGTTCACTAATATGTGGCAGTGGTCTTCCCAACTTTGCTTTGAGAGGAGAGATTGGGACGGCACCTATTGCTGTCTTGACAGATTGCATTATTAGGTCACCTTGCAGAAAAATAATTTAACTTGTTAATTAGTTGTGAGATATTTCAATTATCCTGGTGTCTGGGAGCCTGGAGCCTGCCTGTGAATGTCTTCACCTTTGTTATTGCAACCTGATTTACCCAAAAGCAAGACAGACGTTTTGATGGTTTAAGGTACAGAGTAAAGGATTTGTTTGATCTGTAATTGGTCCCTTCCTAAGGCAGAGCAGGGCAAGGAGGAGCTCAAGGGTGCATCCCAGACCCCGCTGGTGCTCCAGCTCTCAGAGAAATGATTTCCATGGAGCCACACCTTTCAGACAGAGCAGTGTCAAGGTTACAAGGAAGGGCTCCAGTGGGTTGTTTAAACCAGCAGTCATAGAGCAGTTGTTGTGGGGCTTCCCTTGCACAAGGATTGTTGTGAAGAGCAGTAGTGACAACAAACCTTTAACTGATACCATACAAGAACAGGAAATTTTCCACAGAAGCCCCTTTGCAGGAAGGTAAACTTCCAATACAAAGCACTGCAAGTAACTGGGTAAAAAAAGGTATTTGAGGCAATCCTGGGCACATCTAGAGGCTGGGTAGAGAGGAGNTGAGCTCAGTGTGGCCTTGCAGGGCCTGAAGGAGCTGCAGGAAAGATGGACAGAGCCAATTGCCAAGGGCTGGAGGGACAGGACCCAGGGAATGGCTCCCAGTGCCAGAGGGCAGGGCTGGATGGGATATTGGGCAGGAATTGTTCCCTGGCAGGGTGGGCAGGCCCTGGCACAGGGTGCCCAGAGCAGCTGGGGCTGCCCCTGGATCCCTGGCAGTGCCCAAGGCCAGGCTGGACACTGGGGCTGGAGCAGCCTGGGACAGTGGAAGGGGTCCCTGACATGGCAGGGGTGGCGCTGGATGGGCTTTGAGGTCCCTTCTTACCCAAACCATTCCATGATTCCAAGCCTGTGGCTGATCTATTTGTAACTATCAATTAATTGGCTTCACAAGAACACAAAGAGAGGCACTAGAGCCTCATCCCCAGCATGTGCTGCCTGCAGAGAGCTGACCTGATCTTCTGTCAGCAGTGTTTTTTCAGCAGCTCTAGGATTGTTTAAGCCTGAGATACACGGGGTATCTGGGCTTCATGCTGCTAAAAACTGTTTAACCCCAGTGCTCTGAGATCCCTCAGGTCCACATGCCACGGATTCCAAATGCTCAGAGTTGTGCTGGCTGAGGGGACAGGCTGCTCCCCACAGCATCCCTGGGCAGGGCTGGGAGCAGCCCGTGTGCTACCCCCAGCTCAGAAGGGGAGGAGGCCCTGAGCTCCTCTCTGCTCTGCAGGGACAGTGGACAACAGTGGGATCAATATGCAGAAATGAGGCAATGAGCATAATATCAGGGCAGGCCTAGGACTGAATGAGGGCTTTGGAGAAGTTAAAGGGAAAAAAAGATGAGGCAGGGGAAGAGCCAGCCTGGATTTTCAGAAAGGTCAGCAGTGTAGTGCAGTAACCTGTGCCTTTGCCTCTCAAGAAAATGAGAGTAAAGAGCTCTGTCAGAGCTCTGTATGATAACACTGTACAACACATTGGCTTTGGGCACGAGGGCCCAAGGCCTTGTGAATTCTGAATAAAATAGCAGAATTTTGTCTCTGCCAGTTTCTGAGTGTCTCTGAAGGCATTTATTTTGTCTGTGTGTCCTTGGTGCAATCAGAAGGGGCACAGTTTGTTAGGGGAGTGATGCTGAAATGGGTAAGAATACACCCAGGGGCTCATGAGGAATTCGACCCCTCAAAATAAAGTACTATTTTGGTAGTGCTAAAAATGCTACTTTTTCTTTTGTCCTTCTGAAATTTGGATGAGAGAGATTATCTTTTTCTGGTTTAATTATTCAGTTTTATTACCTATTTTGCAGACTATCATTCAGTTCTGACAAATGATCTTCAGTAAAAGGAAACTCCTGCTTGTTATAAAGATTTAGTTCCTGGGAAAGATGAGGCAAAAAGCCAAAGCTGAATGGAGAGTTTATTTCTGAAAAGCAAGGTGTGAAGGGATGCTTTCTATTACTCAGGATATGGGGAGGGTGCTTTTCAAAATGAATCCATATGAAATGGGGATTTCTAGAACAATCTTGAGAAAGATATTTTACAGGATGTCTGGGCACTCACTGAACTTTAAAAGGTGCTATATGCTTAATCTTTTAAAAGTAATATTTGAGAGAGGGAGAAATATAAAAGAGCAAATCTAGCATATGGTTGGCTGGTTAGCACTTCTTACTGCAAGGCTGTTTTTGCTGTAATGTTCCTTCCTGCCAGACTGTGAAATCTGAGGAATGAGGACTTTCTCAGAGCCTTTGAGGGCCCTACTCAGCCTTTTCCATACTACAGAAGTGGAAAGACAGCGAACTTTCTTGTTTTCAAAGAGGAGTCAGAACTGAGCAGTCCATGGCAGGAATTCCTGCTGAATTTACTGTGCTATGGGCTTTGCCACTGTCCCTTTCTTTACCTACCTGGGCTTGATTCATAGCATTGTGAAGTTAAGGACAGAGCTTTTCCTCTGAGGGGGACTTTTCCTCTGAGCCTGCCAGAACCTCAGGCTCACCCTCTCAGTCACAGAGAGCCAATACTTGTGGAAACTCTCCTGTGCAGCTGCTGGACATGGGAAAGGTGAGATTTCCGTGGTGGAAATCAGACAGGAGGAATTCTTTCTGCTTTTGATTTTACCTTGGTTCACCCATGGTGCAGAGGGAAGTGCAGGTTCAGTGATGCGACCACATTTCTAACAGTGACCACATTTCTGGCTGTGTGACCCAGAGTGTGACCTTGTATCTGACTGCATTACTGCATTAATTACTGCATTAATTACTGCATTAATTACTGCATTAATTCACCTCTCTCCTAAGAGTTGGCTTGTTTTGGTTTGGTTTTTTTCCCTCCCTGACTTGTATTATTATGAGGATGTAATTTATACTACAGTTAGGTTTTTTCCCTCCACAAAATGCTAAGCAGAGATCATTAGGTACCTTGGGTCTCCCATGGCTGAGAACAGTTATGAAAGGGAAAAAGGAAGACAATTTCATGTAGCTACTTCATTAAAGTGGAGGAATCCTGTTGGGCTGGAATCCTGAGCAGTAACACACAGAACATGTATGACCTTAGCAGCAGCCAGCATTGAAGTGCTGGCTCATTAAAGCATCATTTGTTAAATGGTCTCACTCACTGGTAACATTTTTGAAGTGCAAGCTATGGAACATAATCCCTCTGTTCTCCTTGTTGAAGATATTTCCAAAGGAGGTATTCTGGTCTTGATGTCTCTTAAATCAGTTTGTATCCAACTCAGCCTGTGCTCCAAAACTTGACCATGTTCTTGACATTAAATTTTGTATTAAACTAGGCACGATTCATTTGAGTTTGGTAGTGAAAATTGTGAATGCTCATTCCTTTTGCAAGTCTCATGGATGTAGTCACACTGCATTGCAAAAACCAGCAACAGTTCCTTCTTTTTTCTCTGAAATATGCTCAGGCAATCTCACACATCTCTGACGTTCATCAGTCAGTTAAGAGGAAAATTAAAACCCTGCCATTCTGAATATTTTTTTAATTGAGAAAGAAGCCACTCTGAAGATAAATCCATTTTTCAAAGGGTAAAATGCCCAAGTGCATCCAGTCTGATCAAGTCTTAGGTAGGAAGAGTATTTTTCTCTTTTTTTCCACCTTTATAGGGAATTGGGCTTTTTAAACGCTCTTCTACTAAAAAGCCCATCCATAGATTTTTGATGGCCTAAACAGAAGCATTCCATTTTATTCTCAGACAGATTTATACTTTATCTGAATCCTTTGACCACATCTATTTAGATGATCCCACCGTATCACTCAGGGTGTTAATTCTGATGCTGCACCATCAGCAGTGTCAGTAGGGGTTTGATGGATACAAACTGTGAACTCCAGCACATCACAGTTAAAATAAGGAAATAGTATGATTAAAAATCATAGAATTGATATTGGAAAGGCACAAGTGTGTACTCCTGTTGTTATTCTGGAGCAGTCACTCAGGGAGCTCCCACTGTGAGTACAGGAGTGCTGCCTTTAAAAATTAGTCACTTTAAACAGACATCTCTGAGTTCCAGCTCTTCTGCAGTTTTTGAAAAAAAGAATTAAAAGAACAACAACAAACTATGGCAAAACTTGTGGAAGTGCAGAGATCAAACAGTTCTCCAGATCTTTCGAAGACTGAGAACAAAGAAAACCACTAAAACCATTTATGCCATGAGAGTACATCTCTTGTTTCCTACAGCAAAATGTGCTGTCACATGCCGAAAGAAAAAGAGGAAAAAAGAAAAGAAAATTTCTCATCTTTTGAAAGGAGGGGAAGGCTGTAGAGCTCATTTTTGAGATATCTTTGCAACCAAAACAGCCCTGCTTGGGGATAACAAAAGCAGAAAGACACATTGCCCTGTGTGAAATAAATACTGCCTGTATTCCTAAATGCCCTATAACTAGCCTGGTATCATTTGTACTAATCACATTATCATGTCTGTCTGGAAGAAATGAATGTCTGAATGCAAGGAATTAAACTGGTGATAAATTAATTTTGAACTGTTTCTTTTTGTTGTTGTTCTTGTTCCTGACTGAGAGCAGCTTTGCTGACTGTTTGTGAGCAGAGGTGATGGGTTTGGTGAGAACTAAAGGGAAGCTTTGAAGTGTGGGCTCTTTTTCTTGTTCCTGCACTTTTAGGTTAGTTGGGACTGACAGAGGAGGTGCAGGAGTGAGATGAGTGCTTGGGAGAGCTGCTCTCAGGGATTCCTCTCCTGAGCAGGCAAGTTCCATCTCCCTGCAGACTTATTCAGAGGGAACCATTCTGGGGTTTCTATTGGAAAGTCAGAGAATCATGGAATATCCTGAGCTGGAATATCCCTCAGGATCATGGATCCAGCTGCTGTCCCTGCCCAGACCCCAAACAGTCCCCCCCAGGCATCTCTGGAGCTCTGGCAGCCTCGGGGCTGTGCCCATGCCCTGGGGAGCCTGGGCAGTGCCAGCACCCTCTGGGCCAGCAGAACCTTTCCTTGCTCAGCCTGAGCCTGCCCTGGCCCAGCTCCAGCCGCTCCCTGGGTGCTGCCCTGGCCCAGAGCAGAGCTGGAGCTGCCCCTCTTTCATCCTCTAATTGTTACTGTCTGGTAGGATTCAGGTTATGAAGGGATCTTGTCCATCCTGTTTAACACCTGAGTGTGCTTTAAAATTAAAATTTTAGTATTTCCAAGACTAATTGCTGTGCTGCTGCAGCCAGTTAAGAGACCTTCCCTGCAGGGAGGGTTCTCACTTACTAGCGGTATCTCACAGATAGGAATACTCAGGTAAATTATAAGACTTCAAAAAGATAATCATAATTCATCATTATGAAAAGCGGCCTTATTAGGAATTCATAAACTCAGAATAAATCTGTTCTAGTGACAAACCAAATTTTTCAATCTAACCAGTTCTGTGAGTAATAGTGAGTGGAATTATTTTCTGGAGAATTAAACTTGTTTTCACCCAAGATGTTGTATCTGATTTTGTCACTAATTTACCAGTAAGTGTGCTTACCAAAGAACTCATCAACCAGTGTTCTTATCAATGTTATGTCATATCACAAGGAAGATAAAAATAAATCAAATCCATTTTGGTTGTGTTTACAGAGGTTCAAAAGCAAACACATGAATAAAAGTCTCCTGGCGGGTAAGGAATTATAAAAGCTCCTTGAGAGACGTGCTGGGATTGTATTTCACTGGAGATATCTCAGAGCAGGCAGCGGTGCTGCCCTGTCCCTGACTGCTGCTGCCTGGTCACCAGGATGTGCACCGAGGGACAGTGGCACTGCTGCTGCCTGGTCACCAGGATGTGCACCGAGGGACAGTGGCACTGCTGCTGCCTGGTCACCAGGATGTGCACCGAGGGACAGTGGCACTGCTGCTGCCTGGTCACCAGGATGTGCACCGAGGGACAGTGGCACTGCTGCTGCCTGGTCACCAGGATGTGCACCGAGGGACAGTGGCACTGCTGCTGCCTGGTCACCAGGATGTGCACCGAGGGACAGTGGCACTGCTGCTGCCTGGTCACCAGGATGTGCACCGAGGGACAGTGGCACTGCTGCTGCCTGGTCACCAGGATGTGCACCGAGGGACAGTGGCACTGCTGCTGCCTGGTCACCAGGATGTGCACCGAGGGACAGTGGCACTGCTGCTGCCTGGTCACCAGGATGTGCACCGAGGGACAGTGGCACTGCTGCTGCCTGGTCACCAGGATGTGCACCGAGGGACAGTGGCACTGCTGCTGCCTGGTCACCAGGATGTGCACCGAGGGACAGTGGCACTGCTGCTGCCTGGTCACCAGGATGTGCACCGAGGGACAGTGGCACTGCTGCTGCCTGGTCACCAGGATGTGCACCGAGGGACAGTGGCACTGCTGCTGCCTGGTCACCAGGATGTGCACCGAGGGACAGTGGCACTGCTGCTGCCTGGTCACCAGGATGTGCACCGAGGGACAGTGGCACTGCTGCTGCCTGGTCACCAGGATGTGCACCGAGGGACAGTGGCACTGCTGCTGCCTGGTCACCAGGATGTGCACCGAGGGACAGTGGCACTGCTGCTGCCTGGTCACCAGGATGTGCACCGAGGGACAGTGGCACTGCTGCTGCCTGGTCACCAGGATGTGCACCGAGGGACAGTGGCACTGCTGCTGCCTGGTCACCAGGATGTGCACCGAGGGACAGTGGCACTGCTGCTGCCTGGTCACCAGGATGTGCACCGAGGGACAGTGGCACTGCTGCTGCCTGTTTGAGGGCCGTGCTCAGCCCCCAGCAGCCTCTGCCCTCTCTGCTGTCCCTCTGTGCCAGCTCAGATGTCTGAGGGTGTTCCCTGAGCTGTTTTTTCATTGATTTGCCTGGTGGGAGCTCGCTGGAGGTGACAACAGGAGAATCTGACTTCTGGTGTCCTCTTTGTGCTGAGCAGGGAATCCCAGAATCCCTGAGGCTGGAACAGCCCTCCCAGCCCACGGAGTCCCAGCTGTGCCCAGTGCCCACCTTGTCCCCAGCCCAGAGCTCTGAGTGCCACCTCCAGGTGACACCTCCAGGGATGGGCACTCCAAACCTCCCTGGGCAGCCCCTGCCAAGGCCTGAGCACCCTTTCCATGGAGAAATTGCTTCTGGTGTCCAGCCTGAGCCTCTCCTGCTGCAGTTTGGTGTTAGGCTTTGGACTAAGGAAAAACATAAACCACTTTTCCTTTTCATTCATTTGAAGTCCCTGATCTGAATCACATTAGATCAAAACATGAACATGTTGTAGCTACCGTTGCTGTCAGAAACTGGATGTCATCCGGAACTAGCAGAAAACAGAAACACTTCTGTTGTTTCAACAAGGAAGCTATTTCATTACTGCTAGTCCAGAAACAGCCCAGATTGGGCATTTCCAGTTATAATCAAAACCTCACCATGAACTCTGCACGTGTCTGGAACTGGTTTTGTTTTTATTCTTAGAGTGCTGTAAATATTTGGGGCACATACTTGCTGAATGATTAGCTGGACGTAACCAAAGCTTCACATATAGGAACTGTAAATCCTGAAAGGTTAAGAAAAAAGAGAGGAATTTGTAGAAATTACTGCAGTGTCTGAACAAGCAGTGGAGACAGCATCTAGAAGGACTTTCTCCTTGAATTCAGTGTTTTAAAATAGTTTCAGTTACTGCTAAATCCAGTGTCCTTTTCATAAATCCAAAAGCACAACTCTGAGCATTTAAATTCAAGTGTGCAACCTGCCAAAAAAAAAAAAACAAAAAAACAAACCAAAAAACCAAAACAACTCCCCCCCCAAAAAACCCTGAAAAAACCAAAACCAAAAAAAACCCCAAAACACCAACAAACCAACCAGACAAAAAAAACCAACTCCCCCCAAAAAAACAGACCAGAAAACCTTTGACCATACATTTGTTAAACAGATGACAGACAACTTTTTTCTTATACTCTTGGTCCCCTAAATCATAGAAGACAGAATGTTAAAGGTTGGGAGGGACCTCAAATCCCACCCAGTGCCACCCCTGCCCTGGCAGGGACACCTCCCACTGTCCCAGGCTGCTCCAGCCCCAGTGTCCAGCCTGGCCTTGGGCACTGCCAGGGATCCAGGGGCAGCCCCAGCTGCTCTGGGCACCCTGGGCCAGGGCCTGCCCACCCTCACAGTAAAGAATCTTTCCAGCCCTTGAATTTCTGCCACTTTCTATTTTCACTCATTCCCCCTTGTCCTGTCCCTCTGGTTCCTGAGGAATTGTCCCTCTCAGGGTTCCCTGCAGCCCCTGGAAGGAGCTCTGGGGTCTCCACACAACCTTCTCCTCTCCAGGCTGAGCAGCCCCAGCTCTCCCAGCCTGGCTCCACAGGGAAGGAGCAGTTGGGATCTGAGCTCTCTGTTCACGTCTGTAGTCCCACAGTGAACTTCAGACTAGCAGAGTTATTTGGACTGTAAAACTTCTCCAAGACATTTTGAGTTTTCTAATTATCATACATTTTATAGTGTGAATTTCACAATCTCATTATCTGCTACTAGCTAAATCTATCCAGACATTAAAATTTGGTGTTGTTTTCTTACTTTTCCCCATTCATAATTTTAGCTATTTTTTTTTCCTTTCCTGAAGTGTATGTATGAAATGTGTATCCACTGCTTGCTTGCATCCTTCAGATTACTGCACTACTTCTTTTTCAGTACCTGGGAAACAACATCATGTTCAAAGCCAGGGTTGTATTTCAATGCACAAACTAAGCCGTAACTCCCGAGCCCTTGGGATCCTCACCCCGGGCCTGGTGTGAGGGCTGCCTCCAGCCGTGGGTCTCGTTTGCACTCACACTCCTACAGTCCTTCTCCCTGCCCAATAGCGGGCGGGCGCTGCACAAGCAGGTGAATGCAATTAGCCCTTTGCATTCATCATCGCCGCATTTGCACGCGCAGTTGGAGCAGCTCTGCATTTTAATTGCAGCGTCTGCTGTAGCGCTGCTCCTTCTCTTGGTGTGTGAGAGTGGGAGCAGCCCCAAGAGCGGTGCTGACGATCCCTACGGGGCCAGGGGATGCAGGACCCGTGGGAAGGGGGGATCTCTGCTGGGGGGATCTCTGCCAGGGG